>SADC01000909.1:0-463418 GCA_004194705.1 Ditylenchus dipsaci | reverse complement strand
TTTGTTTTTAGTATTCCGCAAAAACCGTTCAAGCTTTTGAGTTTATTGGGGACTTTTTGCTCACAGGTTATATATCTCTTCCCGTGTGTCTCAATAAAAAATTGTCTTTTTAGGAGCCGAGAACGTGAGAAAAGCCTGACCAGATTCGTCGAATTGTTTGCGCGTTGTAAATCAAGAGCTATCGGAGGGAAATCGTGGAACTGAGGTGCAGCGTTTGGTGATTTATCGTAACGGATTGTGATCAGGGAAGCTTCCAGCAGGTAGTCATCTAATTGCCCATGCGGTTTGATGAACCTCATTATTTAGATACTCAAGTTTGAAGTGCCCTTTATCAAGTTAGCCATGCAAGAATTGAACTGCCCAGCAAAGATTGTTATTATCGTTCCGAACAAGATGCATCACATCCGTTCTTCGCCAAAGATGTGAGTCGTTCTTTTGCTTCCTTGCCTTTATGATATTTTCATTTAGATCGATCCGAAAGATACCCCGTCAGATCAAAATATTCGTCCGGCACAGTTATCGACTCAAATGTGGTGCATCCTACATTCTGCGAATTCTATCTTAACGCTCATACTGCGCTCCAGGTCAGATTTTTGCCTCTATCTTGGTTTTACTTGTGTTTACTTATTTGATTGTTCAGGCACAGCCAAGACGCCTCGTTTCACAGTGCTGTACAATGAGGTGGCCAAGATGTCAATGGACGACCTTCAAGGGATCACCTATCAGCTGTGCTATGGACATCAAATCGTCGGTTCGCCTACTTCGTTGCCCGCTCCCGCTTACATAGCTGACTGTTATGCACTGAGGGGAGAAATATCTTAATGAGTGGTGGTAAATTTTATCTTTGGGTGCAAGTAAGAGTTAGGTTCAAGTCAATATTCCAGGCGTCTACCGCATTCCGAGCCTGATGAGAATACGCGTTACACGGACCTCGAGGCGCTCCTTTGCTATCACCACAATGAAGTGTTTGGAGGAAGACGAATCAATGCCTAGTTAGAAATTATGATATGCTTATAAAGTTTGTTTATTTCCCTTGTACCCTTGTTGTTTGTCTTCTTTGATTTTGTTTCCAATAAAGTTGTTATTGTTTTTCCATTTGCTACTGCATTGCTTTCGGTCGACTTTTCGTATGGCTTGCAATTGGCTAGCCTTCTAACTTGAAATTATATTTTCGGTCCTGCGTGATGTCCTTTTCTTATGTTTTTTACTATTATCATGAATTTTTTGGGACCTTCATGAGGATGTTCTCCCACTGAAACTAATCACATAAAGTCATGACTGATGATTACATATCTAGAGATAGCTCATGTAGTACAGTAAAAATATACAAAACGCCGAATCTTGATGTTTCATACAGTCAACTCTTCCATAGTGCACACCTTCGCCATAGTACACTCCGCCATAGTGCACGCCTGGCGCCGGTCCCTTGGGTGTGCGCTATGGAGAGAGTTGACTGCATAACAATCATTTGTGTACTCTCCTGTTAGGCGAAGGTTTGGCCAACGTATATTATGATTGGCTTAATTATGTCATCCAAACCGCGAAAACATTTTTTTTTATTTTTGGAACGGAGAAAACGACAACGTACCTTTTCTTGCTCGAAGTTTGATGTTGCCTTGTTTATCTCTCTCCACTTTGCTCTTTCTACAAGCGAACTTCAAGTAGTATCTTTTTTTCAAAGAAGTTGCTGGGAGGATTTTCGCAAATTAGTGTAGAGCACCCGAGACCTACAGTGCTTCCTCTTTTACGATGTTAATTAATTAATCGAGAGAAATTTTCTAAATCCCGATCCCGAATCCGCCGGCCCAAAAGCTAAAATCCCGAATCCCGCCATTCCATTTTTAGTTTTTATTTAAATCCCGAAACTTGATAAATCGCTTTTTTAAGGCGGTTTCAATGTTTCATGATGGTCTGTATGGATGTTAAAAAAAATGTGGAACGCAGCATTCACCAAAACAGCTTTTATCATTTTACAGTGCACTTCTGATATAAAACCCTTTTTTCAAGTTCGTTGCCTAGTCGGGTGTGACCTATTTTGACTTAACTGTTTAAATTTTTTACCATTGTAGTCAGCACAAATCGATTACCAAAATCACAAGAATTTCAACTTTGCTTTAAGAATTTTGACTTCATCGTAAGAATTTCGACTTTGCCGATCGATTTCGTAAAAGGAAAAAGTTTAAATTTTACTTTACTAGGGCCACTTTAACTATATAGTTAACTACACAGTGAACTGTACGAGCTAGAATTAACTATGCGAGCTGCAGTTAACTGTACAAGCTAAGTTAATTGTACAAGCCAAAGTTAACTGCACAGCCGATTCTACTTACCGGTTGTTGGTAAATTTTGCCGGCTGTAATAAGCTACCAGTAAGATACCGTGGTAACTTAAAGACTTTAAGTTACCACGGTAAGTCAAGTTTAAGCCTCAAAAGCCTATTTTGTTCCATATCATACAAGAAATTTTTTTAAAAATTCACTTTGCGGTTTTTTGGAAAAAATCCCGAATCCCGCCGGATTCCCGGGATTCTCCTGGCGGGAATCCCGAAAATTTTTGGAATCCCGAATCCCGCCGGAACCCAAATCCCCAAGCCTACTGTTTAGCCACATAAATAATAGCTTTTCTCAAAAAAATGTCGATGAAAAGATGACATCCATTGCGCCATTCGAAAGCTCTTTGATCTCTCTACAAAATGACATGTCGACTATCTGCTTATAAAAATACAGAGCTGAGAAACGGACGGTTGAATTTCGACAAGACAAAAAAGGCTAAAAATAAGGCAAAAAGAGGGTTTTCACTTTTTTAAACTTCAACCGTCCGTTTCTCAGCTCTGTATTTCTATAAACACATAGTCGACATGTCATTTTGTAGAGAGATCAAAGAGCTTTCGAATGCTGCAATGGATGTCATCTTTTCATCGACATTTTTGAGAAAAGCTATTATTTATGTGGCTAAACAGTCATTTTCCTTAGATTTTCCTATATTTGGACTAGAAATCGACGCTTTTATCTTGATGGTCATAACTTTTCGTAGAATAATCCAAAAAAAGTTTGACCTACCAAATTGTAGCTGAGGAACAGGGCTTACATCCTGTTCATTACTTATGAAATAAAAGCCATCTGTCAACATTTATGAATAGAACTAGCAGGTGGCTCTATAATTATTTGGGATGTATGTGAAAACTCCCGACAAATGTGTGAAATTTCCCGACTAATTAATTAATTTTCCCGACAAATTTTTAAAACGAACATATCTCAGTGTTTTCTTATCATTTTTTTTTTTTTTTTAGACCAGCATGCAGCCCTACTTTTCTAGTTTCTAATGAGCCATCAACCAAACTGTTATAATTTGAAAAACATTGAGAAAAAATAGTTTACATAAAACAAGGAGTTGTTAAATAAAAACCAACTTTTCTCAATTTTTTAAAATTTTAACGATTTGTTTGATGACTCATTAGAAACTAGAAGAGTAGGGCTGCATGCTGGTCTAAAAAAAATAAAAAATGGTAAGAAAACACTGAGATATGTTTGTTTTAAAAATTTGTCGGGAAAATTAATTAATTAGTCGGGAAATTTCACACATTTGTCGGCTAGGGGACATTTTTCAAAAACGACTTTTTTCAAAAATGACATTTTTAAAACGACATTTTTCAAAACGACACTTTTCCAAGAGGACATTTTTCCAAACGATATTTTTCCAAAACGACACTTTCCTAAACGACACTTTTCTAAATGACGTTTTTCCAAAACGAAATATTTCCAAGGGTCTAAGATAGCCAAATTGATAGCTTTTGGTGGATTGATTAACGTTTCTGGTCTGGTCGAGACAAGCACTGCGGCTCAGAAGCGAAAGATCGAGAGAATCAAAGAGGCTTTCGCAGCGTTCAATGCGGAGGAGATGGGCAACAGCATGGCCCGGAATGGAAAAAACGTATAGGGTTTTTGTATAATGCTAAATTTTAACAGGATTTGATAACTGCTATTTCGAGAACTGTCGTTTTCAACAATTGTCGGAACAATGGAAAAATGTCGTTTCGGAAACGTGTCGTTTTGGAAAAATGTCGTTTGGAAAAATGTCGTCTGGAAAAAGGTCGTTTGGAAAAATGTCGTTTGGAAAAATGTCGTTTTGAAAAAAACTACATTTGAAAAGTGTCGTTTTTGAAAAATGTCCCCTAGCCCATTTGTCGGAGTTTTCAATTCGATCCAATTATTTGTAAGGTAGGGGCAAGGGTGGTTTGGACAAAACCACCCTGCAATCCAAAAGTCACTTGAAAGATGACTTGCACCCATAATATTTCATTTGAATTCGCGCCAAATCTTGGCACGAATACTACCCACAAGCGCTTCACACGCTTTCACTATTACTTTACCCCAGGGTTCCCAAGTGGGCAAAAAAATCAGCCAGTATAATGGCTGATTTATCAGCCAAGAATTTTTAAATTGCATTTTTATCATGTTTTTAAGCGGAATTTTGCCAAAATTCTGCCCTTCGGGCTGCCAAGTTGTTTGCTGAAATAAAGCCTAAATCTAGTTTATTTTTTCATTTTTTCAATTTTTTGCAAATATTTAGCTAGTAACACCGATTTTTTTTTGAGTTTCTAACAAAATTTTACCTAAAATTAAATTCTACGCCTTGTTTTGTTAGAAACCAAGTTAAAAAATCCGGAAAGCCGACGATTGCGGGATTTAAGATTGCGGGAATTGAAACTGCGGGAGTTCAAATTGCGGGATTTTCAAATTACGGGAGTTCAAATTGCGGGACTTTTAAAGGCTTTTTTTAACTCTGTAGAAATCTCATGTTCTGCATACGAATTTTCTTGTATACGAATTATACGAATAGTATACGAATAGTATACGAATTATGTCGAGTTATTGACAAACTGACCTCTGTTTCTTTTTTAGAAATGGAGAGCGCGTTCTATACAGAAAGAGGCAAGATGCTAGGCTTTTGCAATGGTTTCTCGATGATCTTTCGAGGTGTCCGGCATCGTGATGGACTGTGGAGATGGGAATGCTCAAACAGTCGCTGCGGAGGAACGGCAACATCGACAAATCGAAATGATCTTGTTGAAGGAAATGGACATTACGGGCATCTACCTGATGTGGCAGCAGTAGAAGTAAGTAATTTATTTTTCATGGAATATATATGGCATAGAATGACCGTTGTCTTAGGCTAGGAAACGCTTGTCAAACGCAATCTCTCAAGCCGAGGCAAATCGCGACACGCCGGTCGGAAGTCTAGTCAATCAAGTTTTTGGTGGATTGAATGGAGAATTTCTGCACGCAATGCCAGCAAGAAAGACGGTTACAAGTGGCATTTATTCTGTCTGAATAATCTAGCATCTTTAATATTCATTTTATTGTAGCTCGTTTAACTCGCCATCGAAATAAAGATATCGGAGCAGTTAATCGTGGTGAGCGAAGCGTCAACTGGCCAGTGCACATGAAGAACACAAACGAGGGCGAACAATTCGTGTTATTACTAGTGATGGAAGCGGGACGGGACGGTCCCGAAAGTCCCGTCCCGCCGAAGAAATTTTTTTCCAAAGTCCCGTCCCGGTGGTCCCGAACTTTCAGAGTAAAAGTCCCGTTCCCGGTCCCGAAAATCGAAAAAATTTCGGGACTTTTTTATTTATTTCATTGTCAAGAAATTTACACATTTTAGCTTTTTTGCCAATTTATCATTATTCTTCTTATCAATCATTCGCTTTCGTGCAATTTTTTCTCTTGTCTTTTGTCTTTCAAGTCTTTCGTCTTTCTTCTTCTCTAGTCTTTCAAAAAGAGTAGGTTCAATTAACTCAACTTTTTTAAAGAAAAACGAAGGTTCATTTCCTGTGCTAGCGAAAATAGCTCGTCGCTACTTATCAACTCCAGCTACAAGCGTACCAAGTGAACAGCTATTCTCGGTGGCGCGGGATGTATACGACTACAGGCGTTCAAATCTTTCTCCAGAGCATGCAGAACAATTAATTTTTTTTAACAAGAATCTACGCGTCGTTAATTTCAACTACTAGCTCTTTTGTAATGTAATATTGTGAATTGAAGTTTTTTTGAAACAATGCTTTTACAGTCAACTCTCGATAATCCGTCACTCCTTGGGACCGGCCGGGGGATGACGGATTATCGAGTGACGGATTAGCCTAATTCATTCAAGGCAAAATCGAAGAAAGTGTCACGAAGGTGACGGATTATCGAGAGTGACGGATTAGCGAGTGACGGATTATCCGAGAGTTGGCACTTATGCCGTTGCCCCCCCTCTAAATTTTCGAAAAATAACCCAGAAACACCTTCTAAACTGGTTTTTTCTGTTCAATACGATAAAAAACATTTTTAATCAGTTTCTAATCAAAAGAACTAATTTTTTCTAAAACATTGACTTCAACTCGTCAAAGGTAGATGGTCTTTTTAGAGTATTTTTGGTAATTTTTAGGCTCAGGAATTTAGGCTTAGGACAGGGTAGGCCAGCGTATGTTAGGACGGGCTCAAAAATGCTTTTCAAACATTGAAGAAAAAAGAAAACATTTTTGAGTCCGTCCTAACACACGCTGGCCTACCCTTGCCTAAAGCTTAAGCTTAATCTAATGTGACCAAAGATTAGTCGAAAATACCATGAAAAGGCCATGGTACCTTAACCGATTTTGAGACAATTTTTTCTGAAAAAAGAGTTCGTTTCATTGATTAGAAACTGATAAGAAATGTTTATTTTATCTTATTGAACAGGAAAAACCAGTTTAGAAGGTGTTTCTAGGTTACTATTCGAAAATTTAGAGGGGGAGCCCCAACGGCATAAGTGCCGAGAGTTGACTGTATTAGAAGTCCCGAACGAAACTTTTTCTGGTCCGGCAAAATTTTTGAAAAGACCCGGTCCCGGTCTCGAAATTTTTTTCTTAAAAGTCCCGTCCCGGTAGTCCCGAAATTTCAATATTTCCATCACTAGTTATTACCTTGAAATGTTATTACCAATGTTATTGTTATTATGAATGTTATTATGAAGTGTTATTACCTTGTTGTCCCGTTGTTTATGTATGTGATAGAAATAAAATTTCTCTTTTTGGATTCTGTGTGGGCTGTGAAGTGTAATTTTTTGTGCGGTAATATAATTAAAGATCGATAAAGAAAGATGGTAATTAAGCACGTAAAATGTTATCATTGTAGAGCCAGAATCTAAAATTTCGGATTGAAATATAAAGCTCATAATGCTTTAAAAGCCCAGCAATTTGAAGTCCCGCAATTTGAAAATCCCGCAATTTGAACTCCCGCAGTTTCAATTCCCGCAATCTTAAATCCCGCAATCGTCGGCCTTCCAAAAATCCGCACAAAAAATTTTTTGAATCGGCGTGGGACTACCAGACCACCGTGAGCACGATCGTTCAAGGTCATCAGTATCATATCGATAGCGATTTTAATTAGAACTATGACGATTCGAATAAATGTGCTGGTTTTCCGTCTTAATTTTTTTTAATTCACTGACATGCAGTGTTTACGAAACTCAAGCTCAAGGTCAAACTCAAGGTAAACCTTGAGTTTAGTAAACTCATCGTTTTTCTCGTTTTTTTTGTAGGAAAAATGGGTCTGATTTTTTTTCCTTATCCCCTAAAGTCAAGATTTTGCGGGCAGCCGACGATTGCGCCATTTCAAATTGCGCCAATTCAGATTGCGCCACATTCAAATTGCGCCAATGCAGATTGCGCCACTGCAAATTGCGCCACTGCAAATTGCGCCAAAATCGAATTGCGCCACTGCAAATTGCGCCATTAGAACCCTGCCAATTTCTGGTCATTTTACTGAAATTGATCATTGAAGGACATGAAAACAGTCACCCCTAATACTAGAAGGGAACAAAATCCGTTAAGATCAGATTAAAAAATACATTTGCTTAACTTTAATTAGAGTATATAGTGGCGCAATTTGATTTTGGCGCAATTTGCAGTGGCGCAATCTGATTTTGGCGCAATTTGCAGTGGCGCAATCTGCATTGGCGCAATTTGAATGTGGCGCAATCTGAATTGGCGCAATTTAAAATGGCGCAATCGTCGGCTGCCCGATTTTGCGCTGAACAAAACGTACTTTTCAGAATTTTGAAATCTTTTTTTTTAAATGAGATATAGCCATTTTTAGGCTAAAAATCACCTTGAGTTTGACCTTGAGCTTGAGTTTCGGTAACACTGCTGTCATGCCCCTTTTAACAGAAGAAACTTAACAGAAGAATCAGACCAACTAAAGTTTAAAAAATTGCATAGTTCTGATTACCACAAACGGGATTTAGTTTAAAAAATACGGTAACTAATTGTTAGAATTTCTGTGGGCCCTGGAAAATATATCTGTGAGAGTGAACTTACCACGATTGTCACTATAGAATCTCAGTTTTTTTTTCTTAGATTGGCTTTAACTGAAGTTGAAAAGTATGTCGTCTCAACGGTTTGTGAACTCGTTAAATGGAAATTATCCTTTGTGTGCTCCTCCTTCGCCAATTGGATGTGCTCAAGGATACAGTGGTGTTGCTCTGCCGGAGAAGAAGTATGTTCCGAATCGCATCTTTGTCGGTGGATTGTCTCCTGATGTAAGGCTTTGAATTCGCTTGCTAAATTTACTTTCTGTACTTTAGACTACTGAGGATGATTTGCGAGAGTTCTTCAACAAGTTCGCTGATGTGGCTTCTGTCAATGTGGTTAAGGATTTCAATGGAATCTCCAAGAAGTTCGGTTTCGTCACTTTCGAAAGCAGTGGAAATGTGAGCAATACCATTCTGGCAGCTGTATGTTTTTCGTTAATACTTCTCACTCGCTTATAATCTCACTCCAGAATCCGCAGCAGTTCGTGCTTAAGAACTGTCTCCTTCGTTTGGGTCCAGCCATGAAACAGAATTTCCAGCCTGGTTTGTTGTGTTTCAAATACATTTGGGGTCTTTTTATCCATTTCTTAGGTAGTGGGTTTGCGCCTCCATTAAGTCCTGCTTCCGCGTTCAGTTTCAGCTTTCCTTCTGTCGCTGGTCAGCAGTCGATGCCGCCGTGTTACTTGAATCAGCCGATGCCCTACTACTACGTTCCGTCGCCGCCATTCTCAAGCTCGCAGACGTTTGTCTACCCGAGTGCGCCGCAGTATCCTACGCAATATCAGCACCAGCAGTACTATTGTTGAATTATCAATTTGGAGAATTTTATCAAATGCTCATGATTGTGAAAACCCGAAATAAATTTGTTGAAAGTAGCTTGAGTTTATTTTTGGTGGCTGGGGTCCTTTCAGACGGCTTTTTTCTTTATCGGTTTATAACTTTTTGTACAAATCGTTTGTGGAGTTGGTATTTGATTATCTTCGGGTATCGTTATGAATATTGACTCTTAGCTCTTTATTACTTGTCATATGTGAAACATACCTGTTCGATATCTTGACAGGTTACAGTTTTAGGCCTAGGTTGAATTCTCTGACAATTAGAATCATCTTTAGACCATGACAACAAAGTTTCTGGCAACGGATTCCATTTGGATACAAACTTTTGAAATGCATTGCAAGAATATACAGTTGCTGCTATTGAATTTGCAGTGTTAGGCAGCACAATTATGACAACCAGGTTAGTAAATAGAAGAGGCATCAGGAGAACTTCTATGGCGAAGGTTGGACATTAATAGGTAAACCAAAAGAAAAACACACCTTTCAAAGCTTTTTATTACTTTTTCTTCAGAGTCAACCTTGTTTGTTATCATTAACTTTTATTGGTTCACTAGTCTTTTTTGTAAAATTTTCGGTTAAAGTTTTTATTATGGTTCGATCGATGGACTAGCATGTTAGACAAGGGGTAGAAAACATCATTTATTATTTCTTAATTACTCACCCTCTTTTGCTTAGTCGAGGTTAGATCGAAATTTGCCGTCACCAAGCACCACGTTGATATAGACTTCCAAATGTTATGACCCAAATAATATCCTAAGCATACTGGCATGATCAAAAACTGTGCGATTATAGCTCGATTTTTTATAACTATATTATGTTAAAATTTCATTTGTTCAAAACAAATTAACAATGGTTTTTAGTGTTTGATTCATTGATGAAAGTTGACCAGTCCCAGAATAAAGACTATCTAAAGAGGTGTAAACGGTATTGCTGCTTCCTGAACCATTTCCAATACTGAATATGGAAGAGTTGTAGACAGGAGTTAAGGCCAGAGGATCATTTTCACAATAATTGCTGAGTGAGTTGAAGCCAGTGCTATAGATTGGAAAGTTCAACAAAGTAGGAGAAGAATATTGTGATAAAGTATTAATTTCAGGAAATGGAAAGGTTGTAGCAAGTGGTTGTTGTGACAGACAGTTCTCTTCGCTGGACAGTAAATTTATGTCTGGCATAAGGACAGATTCACTTCTTACTGGATTAGTCAATAATTCTGCTAAAGTTTAAAATTTCCAGTCAGGTCTAAATCTATCCTTGAAAAAAGTACCTCGGTTACTACTCTTGGAAAAAATTCTGCTAGAAGATTTTCTTTGACTGCTTGCTGTTTGAGTTGGGCTCGAACTTTTCTAAAGCGACACCATATTAAACATTTAGTTTTTTTTTCAAATTTTACTTCCAAAAGGCCAATCAAAGAGTATATGTAATTGACTGACGCCTTGAGAATTTTCAGCTTGGACACTCGCTTTGTGTTTGCTTTTAGTTGAGGCAAATATTTTTTGAGTACTTGGAAAGCTTCATTAACCTTAAATAGTTTAATATTTAACGAAAAACTATAGGTGCATAATTACGGTATGAACGCGAGTTCTTTCTCGAGCGTTGCGCTTTTCCACCTAAAAATTAGATTTCCTGAGTTATTTTACAGAAAAAGTATTTTTATCTTAAAATTTTTACTGGGACCGTAGTAAGATATGGCCAAAATTGGAATATCTCAGAGCTCAGTCCACACTTTAAAAAGCGGTTTTTTGAAGTCAAAATGTAAAGTATCAACTGATCACTAATTGACTTACCACGAACTTGAGGGTCAACTAATTGCGGTTTTAGAACTTGTGCCTTTTATATTTAGACTGTTTAATGATATTTTTTAGCTTATGCTTAGGCCCAGCTTATGCTTAGGCTTAGCTTATGCGCACGGTAATCTAGCCAGTAGAGTTGGCCCGGAATTCCGGTTCCGGTTTGCCAAAACTCCGGTCTTTTTGGATTCTGGTTCCGGTCGTGAAAAATATGTGATTCCGGTTCCGGTTCCCGTTTTCACAAAACTAAAATTTCGGTTCAAGTTTTGGTTCCGGTCCAAATATCAATTCCGAGCCGATTCTATCATGATTTTGCTCTTGCTCGGCTGATTTTGAACGCGTATTTTCAACTTTTAAACGAATTTTTCGTGTTAAATATCAATATATACAAAAAATCATGTGAACAAGCAGCGATTTTTTTCGAAAACTTCTTTTTTTCGACTTCGGTTTTGGTTTCGGCAAAAGTGAAATTCCGGTTCCGAATCCGGTTCCTTTTTCTACAGAAATCAAATCCCGGTTCCGATTCCGGTTTTTACAAATCTAAAATTCCGGTTCCGGTTTTCACAAATCTAAAATTCCGGCTCCGGTCCAAATATCGATTCCGAGACAACTCTACTAGCCAGCGCACGTTATGAGGGGCTCAAAAGTGTAGCCCAACTAGATAAAAAAATCAAAATTTTAAAGGCTCGAGTTTGAAAATCGTGATCAGTCTCGTCCATACTTGCACGCGCCGCTCGCGGCAGCAGCGGTCGCCGCGAGCGGCGAAGGCGGTTTTTTTTTCTTGCCGGCTATCAGCAGAAATAGCAGTGGGGACTATGTTGTGAAACTTGGCAGAAGGATAAACCTCACCAGCGGCGTCACTGCCAGTGAATTTTTTCATATGGTCATCGATGTTTTCGAGGATTTTTAGATTGCCGCCGCTGCCACTCGCGGCGCAGCGCCCACACCCCCCCCCCCGGCGCCGCGCGTGCAAGTATGGTCTCGTCCGTATCAAATAGAGATGTGGTTCTGGATCGCTTATCAGAAATCAGACCCTGAATGCAAAAAATATCCGCATATGTGGATACTTTTCGTATTAAGGTTTCGGTGGCACTTCAGAGTATTATAACAAAACCTGAGGATACCATATATTTATTTTTGACCGGAAAAAATATTCGATATGTAAATTGAGTTCTGAGACATTCTAATTTCAGTCGCTTGTAGCCCCGGATTGAAAATTTAGGTTTATAGTAAATTTGACGGTTCTATAACCCAATATTTATACCGTATATTCTCGATTAGAAGGCCTCTCTCTAATAGAAGGCCCTCTCTAATAGAAGGCCCCCCTTGAGGACCTATATATCAGCCTAGAAAAGAAATTCGCAAATCTGTTTTTCGCGTTTTCTTAGTTAACACGAGCTTACCTGATTCCACTTTTAAAATTTTGGTTGAGCACGCAAAAATCTCAAAATCGACCCAAATTTTTTCCGACTTTTTTAGGGTTGAAAATAGAAGGCCCGGGCCTTCTAATAGACAATATACGGTATCCCCGATTTCATAGTCTGTATAACGAAAATATGCCAAAATTACCGTTGTCGGCAGCATCTTCATGTATGTTTTCTTAGAACGATGTAGATGATGTTTTTGGTTCTGGTGCAAATGGAAAGTGTTCTTATAAACATGTTTAGCAGCATTCTGCAATCGATTAGCACTCATAGACTGATTATTACCAGAAATGTAGGTCGTCGGTTTTTCTGTTTCTCCATTACTGTTAATTAAGCATTTCTCTTCTGATGCCTCCAAAAAGTGAGGGTTAATTATACGCTGAATAGAAACAGCTGAATTCCCAATTTCGTTATCAAATGAACTTGGAAACTTTTGTAATTCCCCTAACACTGCTAAACTAATCGGCAGATTGCTCTGAGATGAAAATTTTGGGTTCTCCACCAATTCAAGATTTAAGTTTGCTAGCTGAGCTGTTGATAATTTTCCACATTCATCGATTCCTACAAAAAGGATGTTTTCAAATTACATATAAATTAAAATTGTATTTGGTAAAATTAATTTCCTGGTCAATCCCGTAAAAATTAGTAATTTATCCCATCAAATCTTAAAAAGTTGTTTGTCTCTTTTTTGTCTGACTTTTCAATTTTTTAGCCCAACACGTAGCCCTGGATCTCAGCAGTCCAATGAGTTATCAGCTGTCCAATAAGATTTTAAAAAATTGTAGAAAATAGTTTTTGAATGGAATTAATTTTCAGAAAAACTTGCCCCGTTCACAAGCGTTTTTCTATAGCTTTTTAAATTTTTTTAGGACATCTGATTTCTCGTTATAAAGCTGATATTCACGGTTAGGCGCTGGTATGAAAGTTTAAAATAAAAATATTTGACACTAATAGCGAAAACTCCACGCTACTATGATATACCTCCCCGCCCACACAGTGTGTCAAAATTCAAAATTTACAAACCCGCTGTGGAATTCTGTTCTGTACGTAATTTGAATTTTTTTCTTATTTTCTGTGAAAAATTGTTGTTTTTTTCAAATTTTAGAATTTTCTAAGCTATTTATCAAATATCTCAATTTAGACCCATTTCAAAAAATTCGGAATCGACCCTCAAATTTGGTCATTTTGAACCCATAAGGGGCACCACGTGGTTATGAAACCCGAAATTTTGTGAAGTCAGAATTTTGGTTTAAACTTCCCCCAACGCTTTCGAATAATCTTTAAAAGCAAAAAAAGCACAAAAATTGATGATTGACTAGAGAATGCTCAAGTAACTAACTAAAGTCCAGTAGGATTCAACCCCAACCTGAATACTCCACCTGAATTTTTCCTCAGGATCTAGCAGAGCCCAGTCGATGGCATCTACAGAGGTTAATGGCCTTATCACAATTGTAAGTGTAAGTGTAAATGTAAGTGTAAATTTTTTTGGTATTGTGAACACCCCTTACATGAACACTTACATTCACATTTACACTTACACTTACCCCTTCACAATACGAATGTAAATGTAAATGAAAATCGAATTCAAGTATTTTCAGAGAATACTAAAAGTGCTTTATTGGTGATGATTAGTTCGATTCTAGTTATAAAAACTTAAAAAATTGGTAGTTGGGTTGAAAAAACTGACTTTTGGAAATAAAAGTCAGAGTAAGTCAAAATTTTTCATTTACATTTACATTCGTATTGTGAAGGCGTAAGTGTAAATGTAAGTGTGAATGTAAATGTTTTCGGTATTGTGAAGACACCTCACATTTACACTTGCATTTACATTTACACTTACAATTGTGATAGAGCCATAAGATTTCAATAGACGTGCCAACTTTTAAGGATCATTTTGGTACCACATGAGTGCTAACAGAAGCATTCATGGCATCCAGTCTTGTCAGATAAAGGTGCATGGCAAATCGACCAAAACCGAAATTTTCATACACCCACTAGGTTAATTTAAAAATCGACAGTGAATCAAACAACCTAATACCCCATAATAAAGCTGGAGAAAAATGCTACATTCTGATCAGACAGAAAATTTTCGGTCAGAAAATTCCAGAGAAAAGCCATTTGAAGTTGACAGGTAGATTTTGCCAAATGATATTTTGAACTTTTTTTTTTGACCAAACTTTTCGTTATACAATGAAATCTCGTTAAATTTTTTTTTTGTGAATAGCGAAAAATCTGAGCTATCCAATGGTGCAAAATTTCTGTTAAATGACTTTCGTCAATCGAATTCATAAAAAAGAATTAAAGGGGCATACACGGTCATTTTCAAATTTGCAAAAGGCGGGGACCACACTTTCAAGAAAAAAAACATTTGATTTGAAAATGTTTCTTCAAATTATTTTATTAGCTATAATTGAAAATACCCTCAAACTATGTGTTTACCCCCTTAAAATATGTGTTTAGCTCCTTAAATTTAAGATTTTCAGTAAATTTCGCGGGGATTCAAATTTTATAGTCGAAAAATGACTTGGATCGCTCAGAATCACACCCCGGAGTGGCCAGAAGCCCCTGGAAAGTTGGTTTTTTGGGGGTTTACTAAAGGGGGAGTAAACTATTTGCGATTAAACCCCAAAAAACCAACTTTCCAGGGGTTTCTGGCCACTCCGGGGTAGGATTCTGAGCGATCCAAGTCATTTTTTAACTATAAATTTGAATCCCGCGAAATTTACTGAAAATTTTAAATTTAAGGAGCTAAACACATAACTTGAGGGGGTAAACACATATTTTAAGGGACTAAACACAAATTTTGTTCAAAATTTAAGGGGGTGCAAAATAAATTTAAGAAGGTAAACACATAATTTAAGGGGTGTTTTCACCTACAGCCTTATTTTATTATTGTCACCAAAAATTTGTTACTGAAATACTTTTTCTTGTCACCGATTTATTTTATTTTTTATTATTTTTTTGGTGATTGTTTTTTTAAAATTTATTTTTTTTTCCAGGTTAGTCTTTCGGTGACAACTTTTTCGGTGACAATAATAAAATAATTTGAATACGAGTTTGCACTTTTTTGATTTTGACACACTGTAGCCCCCTCCCTCCCCCTTCCCTTAAAGCTACTTTGATATACTGCCTTCCATCCCCCCCCTCCCCGCCCCCCGCTCTCTTAAAAGCCGACCATTTTTGAGTGACTTTTGGTTGCAGTGACGAATCCCCCCCCCCACGGGGACTGATCAGGTGGAGGAGATAACTTCATATTCGTGTTTCTCGACCCCGATTTCATGAGAAAGCCGCGCGTTTTTTTGGTTCTGAGAAAAAAACTTTTTCGAACCACAGGGGGGTATCATGGTTTTTTAGTCAAAATTTGAAAAATTTAAATTGGCGCCTTTTGAATTTAAAAGGGAATAAGGGCTGTATTGAGAGGGGAAGGGAATAAAAGGGGGCACTTTTATGGCAGAACATTATAAATTTGATTATCTATATTCTTCGACTGCCTCACCATGTTTTTCAAGGTTTCCCCTTCGGGGGCGCAGGGGGCTTGGAGTTGAGATGCGCACACCAACATACCTTAGACACAAATCACTCGAAAGTGACTCTGGATGCATGAAAAAGCATGCATACCAGAGTTTATTTATGCGGTAGGCCCAGTATTCAAAACTATGTTCAACATCTTCTTGTTAGTGGGCCTGTGTTATTAGTGGCCCCTTTTATTCTTTTCCCTCCCTATACAGCCCTTACTCCCTTTAAAATTCAAAAGGCGCCAATTTAAATTTTTCAAATTTTGACTAAAAACCATGATACCCCATCCCCCCCTGTGGTTTGAAAATTTTTTTTTCTCAGAACCAAAAAAACGCGCGGCTTTCTCATGAAATCGGGGTCGAGGAACACGAATATGAAGTTATCTCCTCCACCTGATCAGTCCCCGTGGGGGGATTCTGAACTCAAGCCGACTTTTTTGCCATAAAAGGCCTAGAAAAGCAATTTTTGAGAGATGATGTGCTGTATTGGGAGGGGAAGGGAATATTAGGGACCACTTTTTTAAAGCCTTCTTCGACCATTTTTTGATTGTTCTACCATGTTTTTCAAATCGAGCCGTGGCAAAATTAAACTATAAATGCATTAATCGATATTAGTATTCTCGGAATCATGTCTAGGGTAATCTCAAACTTTCAAGTCCTTTGCGCCCCCTTCGTTGCATTTCAACTCAATTTTTCCGATATTTATAACCTTATATAATTTTAATAAGTAGGCAGAAGACTTTCGTCGGATCAGTTAGAGCACTTATAAAAGATAGCCAAATAGACAGAAATTGCTGGTCCCTGCCTTAATTGGAGTGTAACGCGATGGTATGCCCCTTTAAATGGTTTTTAACCACTCCCAAAAAGTTGATTTTGGAGGGGGAGGGGGGATGGCGGTATATCGAAGTAGCTCTTTTTAGGGCGTCGGGGCATATATCAGCGGGGGTTATATATGGATACAGTTGCCGCTCGATTTAACGAAACCCAAAAAATTCGTTCCCACCTAGGGTTATACACTTTTTTAGCTCGATTTTCGAAAACTTTTAACCGTTTTCTTTTGACAGTCTGGTTGCAAATATTGCAAGGATTCCGATTTTGCCGATCGTTTTTCAGAATCATGAAATTTTTCTCTCCAAAACATCCAAATCTCGATTTAACGACACCATTTTTGATAAAAAGGTGTCGTTAAATCGAAATTTGAATTTTTTGGAGAGAAAAATTTCATGATTCTGAAAAACGATCAGCAAATTCGGAATCCTTGCGATATTTACAACCAGACTGTCAAAAGAAAACGGTTAAAAGTTTATGAAAATCGAGCTAAAAAAGTGTATAACCCTACTCTATAAGAATTTCGGTTGCAGTGACGAATATCCCCCCCCCCACGGGGAGTGATCAGGTGGAGGAGATACTTTATATTCGTGTTTCTCGACCCCGATTTCATGAGAAAGCCGCATGTTTTTTTGATTCTGAGAAAAAAATTCGAACCACAGGGGGGTATCATCACAGGGGTATCATGGTTTTTAGTCGAAATTTGAAAATTTTAGATTGGCGCCTTTTGAATTTTAAAGGGTATAAGGGCTGTATTGGGAGGGGAAGGGAATAAAAGGGGCCACTTTTATGGCAGAACGTTTAAAATTCAAAATTTTTGTATTCTTCGCCTACCTCAACATGTTTTTCAACTGGGCCGTGGCAAAAAGAGACTCTATATGCATTTTTGATCAAGAGTACTTCTCGGAATCATGTCAAAGGTAAGTGAGTGCGCGCATCTCTAACTCTCAAACCCCTGCGCCGACTTCGGGGGCACAGGGGGCTTGGAGTTGAGATGCGCACACCCACATACCTTAGACACAAATCACTCGAAAGTGACTCTGGATGCATGAAAAAGCATGCATACCAGAGTTTATTTATGCGGTAGGCCCCAGTATTCAAAACTATGTTCAACATCTTCTTGTTAGTGGCCCCTGTGTGATCAGTGGCCCCTTTTATTCCCTTCCCTCGGATGCTGAACTCAATCCAGAATTTCTAAATTTCTTCAAAAAATGACCTAAAATTGAAGTGTAATAGAAAACTATTCAATCCTGATGCTCAAACTTTTAATTCTGCGCATTTTCGTTAGATATCACAGCACCAAGTTGTCGACAAAATATGGCTCTGAAACCACATTTAAAAAAAACTTCGAGTAATCCTTTCATGTCGAGACTATCTCCTTAACAGCTTTCACCCCTCCTTCGAAATTTTTCATATATAAAACTTAAAAAAATTGCAAGAAAAATCAACAAGATGACCAATACATAAAAACCTTCAGTAATGGTTTTTAATTCTGTAAAAATATACCCTTTGTGTTGCTTAAAAAGTCAGAACATCCATTAAAATTCGTAGTCACACTACTTTTAAAAGTGTTTTGAGAGTCTGCTTTAGTAAACTGATCTATGCTGGAATCTAGAAGAATCTTCTGGGATGATCTGTTTTCAGAGCACATAAATGAAAAATATTTATTGGGAATGGTAGGTTTTTGTTGTTTTGCAAGAGTAAACTGCCGCCAATCTTACTAATTCATTATTCCATTAAGCTAGTTACGGGCTAAGTCTCTTGGTATTAATGTACTCAGTAATTCAGATTTACTTACCTAACTAATGCTGCAATAAATAATTCATGTCAATCCTCTTTAGCGTATACAAGAGGCAAGAAAATGGCAAAAACGACATAAATATATTTTTCAAACTCGTTCATCGAGTGATTCTGGATAGAAGGGACTTATCAACGACTTAAGTCCGCGAATAAAAATATGGGTAGCAACCAACTTGCCAACGAAAAACTCACGAACTCAAAGACTCGCCAACGGCGAAACTTGCCAATGGTAAAACTCGCCAGCGACAAAACTCACCAACGCAGAACTATTTGCCAATTTTGCGTTAGCGAGTTTTCCGATGGCTAGCTTCGCCGTTGGGGAGTTTTTCGTTGGCGAGTATTTTGCGTTGGCGCTTTATGACGTTGACGAGTCGGTTACACCCCAAAAAATCTAAGAAAATATACGAAAATATATTTAGAACATTATAAATACAAAAAAATCCAGCAGAGAACATCAATCCATCAGAGTAAAGGAAAATCATCTTATAGCTACGCTTATGATTATCAGGCGTCCTGACTGAGGACAAGCAATCCAGGTGGCATACAGGCCACCCAGGTGGATATCCATCTGACCTCACAGGTACCTCAAAGGTACCTCTCAAAGGTACCTCTCAAGGTACCTCACCAGACTTTTCGGGGTTTGCGTATTTTAGCATACCTCTCCAGCCACCTCCAACTACTCGGCATAACTGCCCACCCACTGGCATACCTACCCAGCCACCTGGCATAACTATCGACACATCTGGCATGCCTACCGAGTCACCTAGCATATCTACAGAGCAAGGTGGCATACATATTAGTGAAGGGGAACAGCTTATGCAAGATTCAAGAAACAATAATAAGGGTGAATGACTGGGGGTGAATTCTCCTGAGGGTGAATCGGCCTGGGGGTAAATCAGTCGGGGGTGAATTGTCCGTGTCTCGACAGCAATGGATATTTAAAGGGCAGCAATAAAGCTTTTACTTGAAAAAATGTTCAAAGAAATCAGCAATTTATCGCACTCTATTCATAGCTTCAATAACTTTTCTAATTGCAAAAATTTCTACTAGTAAAAGGTTGGGGTTTATCCGTATTTTTTTGTGCTCAATCGCCTCGCTACTAATTTACATCTTTTGATACTATAGTATAACTAATTCAAAAAGGATACCGTATTTCTCTAATAAACGCTCCCTCTTCGAGGTCAACTTCAAGGTTTATTATGGTTAATTGTACCACAATTAAAAGGAGAGACATTTGCCGCTATATTTTGACATTAGTTTCTACCTTTATTCGATAAATTCTCGAGACAGTATACGGGGTTTATTTGGCCGCGCTATTTGTGTCGATATGCCTCAAAGCATATATAAAGTCGTGAAGGTCCTTACGACTTTTTGAAGGTAACAAAAAAGTAAAAACCATGGTAGAAGTATATGCTGAAAAGCATCCGGGAGTGTCTCCTCTCCTTTAACTTCCTGGTTACTGTATTTTTCATAACTTGTTCACAAAACTCGGAGTTAGAGTTGGAGTGAATCGTTATTGTGAACTCTTTTTACTCCGACTCTTACTTCAACTATAACGCTTTTCCATCATTAACTTTCTTGAAAGTGTAGATATCCCACAGAAGATGATAAACATAAAACAAAAAAATTGGGTGTCGAAAAAAACAGTTCACAATTGGAGTTAGAGTGAAATTTTATTGTGAACTCCAACTCCACGTATCGTGAGAAAACCATTATTATTATTTCACTTTTAGCAACGGAAGGTGTTACTACTATTGTTACTACGGCCCTGAGGCTAGTTCCCAGGGTGAACATTATACAGTCTACTCTCGCTATAATATACATGTATATTATAGCGAGAGTTGACTGTATAGAGTTTTGACTGTATCAAAGACAAAAAATTCAAGAGTTGTCGGCGAATTTACTGTCGGCGGATTCACCTAGAGCCCTATTTATAGCACCCAGGAGATTTTTTGGCCAAATTCTGAAAAGTGGTTTTTTCTGAAAAGTGGTCTTCATGTATAAAGTTTTAAAATGGCTGGTTCGACGGTCAGAACGTCCAGTTGCCGAAATTGACCGGCACCATCGTGTTCAGCATTAAAAATGAGTTCCATCCTACCATTTACCACAATCGAGTGTTGGAATATTAGACTCGACGCAACACGAGTGAAAATGGAAAGATTCAAAAAAACCCGCCTTAACTTTTTTAAACACACGGGCATGCCCGTGTGTTTAAAGCGCTAGATCCATGAAAAATAACGGGTGACATTAAAGTTCGGAACGGACTTTGATTGGCCTTTTTAACATTGGTTTTAAATGACTATGTGGCATGTTATACACTATTTTGCAGCCCTGACATTCCTCTACAAAATGAGTTATCGCACTCCAATTTATGTCATAAATGTGTTTGTCTAAAAGCCTCATAAAAATTTTATCTTCTTGAGAGATTTCGCAGGGCAATTTAAAAAAAATGTTGGCCAAATCTTGACAATAGAATGACATGATTTTATTTACAAACTTATTTCAGCACATTGACATGTTATATACCAATTTGTAGAGGAAGAACAGCACTACAAATTGGTATATAACATGTCAATGTGCTGAAATAAGTTTGTAAATAAAATCATGTCATTCTATTGTCAAGATTTGGCCAACATTTTTTTTAAATTGCCCTGCGAAATCTCTCAAGAAGATAAAATTTTTATGAGGCTTTTAGACAAACACATTTATGACATAAATTGGAGGTTATGCGTAATCTGTGCGCCGTAATCTGTGCGCCGGTAATGTGTGCGCCAGTAAAGTGTGCGCCAGTAATGTGTGCGCCAGTAAAGTGTGCGCCAGTAATGTGTGCGCCAGTAATCTGTGCGCCGTAATCTGTGCGCCGGTAATGTGTGCGCCAGAATGTGTATGATAACGATAGCTACCTAAGATGGTTTCCTGAATACGTGTAAATACGTTCCTAACAGGTATGCACATCCAGATAGATGATTATCGATAATACCTTGGGGAAAATACCTTGGCGTTATGTATATATCTTCTCAACACATATAAGCACAACCCCAGGTGGTCTATGTCCAATAGTGTTAATCTATATTCAATAGCTAAGATCGACTTTGAATGACCCGAAACCCTTTTTTAATGGCCCGATCTAAAGGCTTGGTCCAGATCCACCCTAAATGCTTTTAATCAACTTTCAGTGGTCTTCGTGTTATTGTGTTGGGCAAGGGGTTGATCGCCTTGTGCCCAAGACCATCACACTCCCCGTTGCAAGAGATAAGCGAACATGTGTGGTTATGCTGGATTTTGAATGTAGATAGCTGTTTAGGAAGGTGCCCAGCTGGTTTTCCTACCTACCCTGAGACTTCTTAGTTCTCTAAAAACTATTTGAGCCAAGAAAAAAGGTTTGCCACCACCGGGATTCGAACCTGTAACATTAAAAAAAAATGGAGAATCACTTTACCAGAGGATCAATTTACCTCGGATCAATTTAAGGGTGAAACAGAAACCAGTTATTCGAATGATCGAATCGTATTCAGGATACCATTCTGGGTAGGCATCATTATCGGGGGGATACCATTCTGGGTAGCTATCGTTATCATACACATTCTGGCGCACACATTACCGGCGCACAGATTACGGCGCACAGATTACTGGCGCACACTTTACTGGCGCACACATTACTGGCGCACACATAACCGGCACACAGATTACGGCGCACAGATTACGCATAACCTCCAATTTATGTCCTAAATGTGTTTGTCTAAAAGCCTCATAAAAATTTTATCTTCTTGAGAGATTTCGCAGGGCAATTTAAAAAAAATGTTGGCCAAATCTTGACAATAGAATGACATGATTTTATTTACAAACTTATTTCAGCACATTGACATGTTATATACCAATTTGTAGAGGAAGAACAGCACTACAAATTGGTATATAACATGTCAATGTGCTGAAATAAGTTTGTAAATAAAATCATGTCATTCTATTGTCAAGATTTGGCCAACATTTTTTTAAATTGCCCTGCGAAATCTCTCAAGAAGCTAAAATTTTTATGAGGCTTTTAGACAAACACATTTAGGACATAAATTGGAGTGCGATAACTCATTTTGTAGAGGAATGTCAGGGCTACAAAATGTTGTATAACATGCCACATAGTCATTCAAAAACCAATGTTAAAAGGCCGATCAAAGTCCGTTCCGAACTTTAATGTCACCCGTTACTATATGTAGATTAATTTTCCCTATCGTGACCCTGTTCTAGATTGACTTTCGAGATTTCGACCCTAGTAGCGAATAAGGGCTAAGCCTAAACTTATTGTTTGCAAGGGTAGTTACAGCAATTTTAAAAGGTCGGAGTCTTGGGTGGGGGGGGGGGGGGTGGCTATTTGCTACTAGCGCCGAGATTTCCATTTCTATTGTATAACTATTCTTCTATTATATAACCACTATTTTAGAAGGAATGGACCGATCAGATTTTACTGGAAATTTTTGACATCACTGGTGTACGGATGTGTACTGTATGTGCATTAGTGCGCTCAAACTATAAAGTTCAAACTAGATGTTGAGCTTCAAAAGGGCAGGAGCAGCCTGCGACATTTCAAATTGTCACAATTTGAATTGCTACAATTTCAAATTGCAACAATTCAAATTGCGACAAAATCAGATTGCGACAATTAAAAAGTCCGATTCTTGAATAGTCCTTCATCTAAATAAGCTCCCGTTTTATCTGATAGTCTTAATCGACCACCATAATCCACCCAAAACCGTTAGCCCAGTACTGGTACCCAAGTTATGGTAACGATGTGCTGCCTAGGTAGTTGTATTTAAGATGTAACTATCCAGTTGAAAGTACCTACATAATTAGTTACCCATTGGGGGATCCAGGTGTAGGTTACCCGGGTTGTCTTGTCAAGTTGGTTGTACTCAGGTGGGGGTGTCCGGTTGGCTTTTGTTGTTGGGTTACAGATCGTATTATTTCTAGCCCAACTCAATAGTTGGGATTTAAGAGCCTATTTATCGAAAATTAAAGTAAAAAAAATGAGGTACGCACCCAGGTGGCTTCGAACCAGCAACCTCTACGTCACCCTGAGAATCCGTGCTACAAACTGACCAAGTGGTCGTCCACTTGGATCATTTTTTTTAAAGATTGTCGGGCTTCAAAACCATTTTTCTGCACTGATTCGAGCACGCTGAAGATGGTTTGACAGTGGTAAAATCACGTTTTACCGAGAAAATTTTGAGTTATTGTAAATTCTTGATTTGTCAAAATCAATCGTTTGCAATAACTCAAAAATTTCTCGATAAACGTGATTTCGCCACTGTCAAACAATATACAACATGCTCGAATAAGTTTAGAAAAATTGTTTTAGATCCCAAAACGTAAAATTTTTTGATCTAAGTGGACGACCACGTGGTCAGGTCGGAGCATGGATTCTCAGGGTGATGTAGAGGTTGCTAGTTCGAATCCACCTGGGTGCATACCTTTTTTAACCAAATTTTTTGTGTTTATGTGGTGCAGTGTCTCATATACTTGTAACCTAAGTTTGTCGTTCCGAATACCGATGAGTGGAAATAGTCCAGAAAAATAAAGTGTGCACCAAGGGGAATGGAACCACCAACCTCGGCGGTGGCTTAATTTTGTCGCAATTCGAATTGTCGCAATTTGATTTTGTCGCAATTTGAATTGTCGCAATTCAAATTTGTCGCAATTTGAAATGTCGCAGGCTGCTCCAGCCCTTCAAAACACTGGCAATTTGGTGAATTTCCAGTGTCAATTTGAGCGTAATCCACTGAATTTAAAATACCTGTGTAAATAAAGGAAATTCTGAAAATAACTCTTCCAGTGCTGTCTTGTCAGTTTGAGCATGTTTTTGTTTTGAAACGAAACATTTGCTTTCAAAAAATTAAATTTCTCTTCATCATTTTAGATTTAACTGGACTTCTTTATAGTTTTTCTTTCGATTGTTTTCATTATGCAAAAATAATTTTGGTTCTAATTTACTTATTTTAGCCGTGAAATGTCTTTTCGTTCTCTTCGATACCTCGCTACCTCAAGCAGAAGGTTTGTTAAAAAAAGTAGGTTGTTAATTACACTCCACACTAACTTTCATGATGTATAAAAATGTATTCCAGTTCAAGAATCGATTGAGGGTGAAGTCACCACCGTGTCTTTGGTTGATGTCCCGGAACCCTCAAATGTCGCCTACTACAAGGGTTGGGATCACATGCATCAGAGAAGACGGCTGCAGGTCGTGTCTTTATGTAATGTTAGTTTTGAAGCTTACAAGATATATTTTTGTAGTCGCAAATCAAGCCAGTCTGTCAGTGCTGTCTGTGTAGACTGCCTACGAAGCTTAGCTATTCTGATGTTTTGATTCTTGAGCAATTCATGCGTGTTGATGGGTCTGTTTTCCCGATGGAATTCACAGGTATATTTTTTCACATTTTTATGGCCCAGCAATTACGAGATTCCAAGCAGCTGCCAAAATTTTAAAATATTTCACTGAAATACACTTAAATTGTTTGACTCGAAATTTACAATCATTATCAAATTTGGCTCTAGGAGTAGTCAAAGAACGTAAAAATAAAAATGTGCCCTCAGGGTAGGCCAAACCAACGATCTCAAAGTTTATCCTAGAAAGGCTTTTGAGCATTGTTGTATTCATGAAAGACTGAAAATTGACAAGTGGGAAAAGAGTACCGAAAATGTCTTTTTAATAATTTCTATTTTGTAATGGGGTCCCCCTGTGAGGCTCATCAAATTTGAATCATTCATAAGTTCTTATAATTTAGGTGTTTGTGTCGAGCAGCAGGAACGATTGGAGCGTTGTGTGATGCAAGCACACTGGTTGACTAACTTTATATTCTGAACTAAAGAAATATACCTTTAGTTCAGGTCTGGCCTTTTTCCTGACAAGACAATTCCAAATTTTGATCGAAGTGGTTGGAAGCGACTGAATCGTCACTGGAGAGATGATGACAGGTCGATGTTGGAGCCGGAGCTCAAACTTCTACCAGGAAATTGGTTCTACATCAATCGTTACAATCCAAGAGCTAGTTTATGGAAGCCAGGCCAGCTGCCAGAGGTCATATCTAAATCTAGGAAAAGAAGGGTGAATAAGCGACCTGCGTAGATGTGTACCTGTTAGAAAGTTGTGTGTTATTTCCCTGAGGAGTTTGTTTAAATAAAATGCATTCGAATTGCATATTTCCCTGTTTGTTTTAACGTGTTTTGAGATTACTACATTAGGCATATCTATCTGTCTCTCTAGATATAAATTTCACAGATAAGCCTTTCATAGTTGGATATATGCCCAACAACAAGGTGCGCCAACTATGGCGTGCAGGGATCATCATTCTCTTAATTGACTTTTCGCATTCTTCTACCATTTTAAAAGAGTCAAGTATTGAGCCTAAAGTAATCGCTTCAAACCCTCTACAAACAAGTGAACCATCCATTGTGAAATTCGGGCCAACTGAGGCAGATATCGTTCGTGGTCGTCCGTCTTCAACCGTTGTGTTACCATGTAGAGCCATGTAACAAATTTTAATTTTCGCTTACATTATATATAAATCACAATGGGCAGCTAATTTAGGAACAGCACCTATCCTACCCAAGAAATATCTTGGTTCTATTGTGGAAGAGAGTATACTTTGATAGGGTCTTTAGACTTGACGAGTTTTCAGTAGTCAGCAACTGGATTAGAAATGGTTCCTATAAAATATTAAATGCTACCGGTGATCTCCTTTTGATAGATGTTAGTCGTGAGTTGGTGGAGAGGTGAATTCACTTTCTGAAATAAGTTTTAACGACAAAAGATTTGTTTTTAGGTATGAGTGTATAGCATCTAATGAATTTGGAGTCAATAAAACAGATTCCATCTACTTTCGTCTTGACTACTCTTTTTGGTAGAGATTTGTAATTTTCTTTGCCAGTCTAAACAACTACACAATGTTAGGTATGCACATGAATGGAATTCCCTATTTTATGGGTCTTGTCTCTCAGCTCTTGTGATCTGTGCTGCTTCATTTGTAAACCTTACACATTATTATAGCTAAAAATTTTGGTAAAACATGACTTCAGATCTTAAACCTTATCTGGATAGTATGTCGAAAAACAATCCTGTGGTGGCTTAACCGAGCTGAGCGGATGCATCGGTAAATATCACTAGATAATTTTTGTTTATCTAGCGAGCGCTTTTTTAGCGTTCGAAGTATGGTTGAAGCGATGGAAAAATACAGACAAAAGCAAATGGAGAATTTGCATGAGACATACCACAGAAGGATCGCTGCCGTTAGGGATAATTACCATCAGCAAGGTTATTCTTTTGTTCATTTTTAAACTACTCATCTCAACAATCGCACGGATTCTAGTGGAACAAATTCGCCATTCATATGCAAATCAAGCAGATCGATTCAGAGATTATCGTCAAGAAAAAAAGACTCAAATGGAGAATCAGACGGAGAAAATTCGAGAAAATTACAACCAACAGGTAATTTAAGAAATCAAATAGAAATATATGCAGACTTCGTTCAGATGGCCAGAATTCGAGATTTTGGCTCGAGAAGAGCTGAACAGTTATGGGAGAGTTATGAGCGACAGTTGAACCGAATGAGAATGTTCACCCTGGAACGCAGACTGAAAGTAATGAGGCAGTATAAAGTGAAGCAGAGGTACATCAACAAGCTGCTGGAATCCATTGGCGATACTACCAACAACGATACCATCACTAAACAGGTTGGTTTATATCTAACAGAAACGTATTGACAATTAAAAATTGTAGGAGGCTGCAATCCGAGCAGTGCTGGCCGAACTTCCACAGTCTTCTTTTCCAACAGCTGCATTTTCTAGATCTGCAAGTAATAATGGAAAAAAAATTGTCGGACAAAAAGCTATTAACTTCTAGGTTATTATTCATTACCCGAGTTTGTGGAGGAGGATCCAGGAGACATGATTATTATTAGCAGAGACGATTCTGGACCATCGAGTTTTGGCAAGTCTAATAATACTCAGCCTCGCCGAAGTATTATTTCAAAGAATGCGCGTCCTATTGACCAAAGAATTAATTTGGACTACCCATCCACTTCCAAGCCAACTTCTTCGACTCACCAAACTGATTAATGTTTAAAAAATTCAATTTACGTGTATAAAATGAATTGCTTTTTACTTAATTCCAAAAATAGCTGAATTTATATTTGTGACTTATTGCTATATTTACAGTTTATAGACTTCCGAAAATCCCCTTTAGATTACAAGCTCAATCGATAATTTATGTTTTGGAATGTGTTGTAAATAAAGCGGCCGGATTCAAACTTGCGAAATACTTTCGGCTAAATCACATATCTTTAACACGGGAAGGGCGGCGTTTACCAAACTACTTGTTTTATGCGAGATTTCACGCTGAGAACAATGGCTGAAAAAAATTCAGAAACAGGATGACTTGGAACGGTAAAACAGCCCTGAAGTTGTATCATCAACTTCTTGAATTCTCTCTACCTTCTAACAAATTTACAAATCTGACACCGGGTTCGTGCTCAGCGTGAAATCCTGCACAAAACGGATAGTTTGGTGCACACCGCGCTCCCCGTGTTAAAAGTCAATCAGAAAAGAGAAATTATGGTTATAAACTCTGCGAATTTTTTTCACAATTTGGAATTTTGTCATTGTGTGGATAGAATGTATAAAAAATAATCTCATTAATTTCTAAAGCTATTATTTGTCTTTTCTTCTGAATTCTGTGACGAGCGAACCTTAATAATTGTAAGCTCGATAGATTTTTGAACCCAATGAGTGGCATTGAAAAGGCATAAATACATAGTATTTCATGGCTTGTTCACATTGTTAGAGTTAGAGTTCGGGTAAGAGGTGTTCATGTACTCAAAAACCCGAACTCTAACTCGATGGTGTTCACGTACATCGAGTTCGAGGTCGAGCTTGAAATTGCGTATGTATATAGCTTAGATGGCGTTATTTAAATTGATCTGCAGTAAATTGATCTGCAGGTAAATTGATCTGTAAGGTTCGAATCCCTGTGGCGGGCATCACCTTTATTAGAAAGTTCGAGTCCCACAAGAAGAATTACTTTTCCTGCAATTTTTCATTAGCCATTGTGAAAAGCGGATCGTTTGATCGTCGACTATTTGAGTACCAGCACCAGAACACTGCCTAAGTACCATCCCGGAGGCAGCTGGGTACTACCACCTGGATGGCTAGGTACCACTTTCTATGTGCCGTAATCGCCATTAATTGTCGAATAATCTAATTACCTCTACTTTTGTCGGTGAAATCCAAAACATTTAGGGATAAGAGGCAGACTTTTTTTAGGGTTCAACCCTGGACTATTTGAGTGATATCATCTAAATAATGCCTACGTACCACCGACCACCACATAGGTATCTGAATACTACCACCTAGATGACATGGTAACACCTCCTAGGGGACATCACGGCAATACCATTAAACTGTGTATAGCACTGAAGTAGCAAAAAGTGCTTAAAAAAGAGTCAAGAAGTCCAAAGCTTGAAGATTCTAGAACATTCGGGCCAGTCACCCACAAGCCCGTTGAATGCTATATCCATTATGCTACTCACTGTTGTGTCACGATTGCTTTCTGCCTCTGAAATCGCTTCCAAGACCCTCTTCCTGACCTTAAAGTATGAGATAAAAGAAACCGCTGCAAAAACGAAAAAAACTTCAATAAGAGCTGTATCAGGGAGATGACCATGATGCATCTTCTTTTCACCAGATGCTCTTGGTTTGTTGATATTGCTCACCTCACGAAACCTCATTGAATAGCCATTGCAGAAGCCAAGGACATTGCCTCTTTCAGTATAAATACTCTGACCATTTGCTAAACCGATCCTTTAATGGAGATGTTTCATTACACTACACAATGGCGCAATTTGAATGCGGCGCAATTTGCGGTGGCGCAATTTGAATACGGCGCAATTTGATATGGCGCAATTTGATATGGCGCAATATGATATGGCGCAATATGTCGCTGCCCAAAAAATGGTCTATAAAAAAGTTATGCCCGTTTTAAAGGTCGTTCAAATGAAAATTCAATTCCGGCAAAAATGATTAAAAGTGTCGATATTTCTTGAAACACCCTGTATTTTCACGTCTTCATCAGTAACCTTAGAGTTGTCTAATTAGCCAGATAATTAGAAATCAGCTTAATTAGCCGGTAATTAGGAAAAATCCTAATTCTTCAAAAATTTCATAAAACACATGTAGAAACTTAAAACTTAGCAAAACTTAAAACCATCAACAAAAAATACAATTCTTCATGCACCACATAGGTTTCTTCAGTTGCCTCTTCTTGTTCATCTATGCATTAAAAAACTAACCAAAAGGCGAGTCAAACGCCGGTTAAATTGATTTTTTCCGGCTTAATTACGCGTTTAACTAATGAAGCTAATTAGCGCTTATTAGCCGGCTAATTAGCATTGGGCGGCCCCAATTAATGTCATTTTGTAAATAAATTTTATGCCTAGTACGTCATAAATAGAGTACCTTCAATATCAATGGCAGATTCTCTTTATAACCCACAGCTCTACTTGTTTTCTTTCAAAAATAAATCATTTAGTGTATGGTTCTGGTGTGGTAGTCAAAAAATCAGAAGCAAAATAAAATATATTTCATACAAATCGAAAATCACTCTCCAAGATAATATTTAGTTTCGAAAAAAATAACTTGTAAGGTGGAGCTTTATACATTGTGTTTGTAAAAATTTGAAATATAGCATTTTTCAACCGTTGAACCATTTGATGAATATTAATTGGACAAGCTGACGTAAATAGCCAAGAATATTACACAATGCCTTCACAACATTTAGTCCTGCTAAAACGCTTATAATTTGTACAATAAATTTAGAGAAGTACATGATGAATGCATTCAACGATAACAAAGCAGGAATGACAGGTCTTGACAAGGCAATCGGTTTTACAAACAAGGCGAGTATCATCTTAATGTCGTTTTAGGAAAAGATTCAGAAAATTATTGAGAGTAATACTGGGTACGTCTAACTTTTAGTGATATAGTTCAGTTTATTAACTCTTATTCGTTTGATAGCATGAATTTCAACAATCACTCTCAGAAGCAGAAGCAAAGAATTGATGAACGAGTGAACCGAAACAAAGATCTGCTCGCAACATTGACAAAAGAGCAAATTAGTAAAGCACAGCAAGAAGTGAGATTATTTTTAAAAATTGCATTTTGATTGCTGGATTAATTATCAAGATGGATGTCTTGGCGCAATCTATTGAAGCCGAACGAGATTTGAGCAGAAATGTTGTTCATTTTGACATGGACATGTTTTTGCAGGTTATTCTGTGTATGAGAAAATAGATTACAATATAGTCATTCAGCTGTTGAAATGCGTGATGATCCTAAACTAAGAACAATTCCAATGGCTGTAGGCGGAGAATCCATGCTGGTATCTTATTTCCATGACTTTTATACGTACATACTGAGCATTCAGAGCACAAGTAATTACATCGCAAGGAAGTTTGGAGTGCGCTCAGCTATGCCTGGATTCATTGCTAAAAAACTTTGTCCCGGTGTATGTAACCACTTCTTGCTCTTAGATGTATGTTCTATAAAATTTTCAGCTGGTCATTGTCGACTGCCATTTTGATAAATACAAAAGAGGTGAGTGCGATTATGATATTACGTCAACAGTTAAGTTTAAGTTCTAGTTTTTATTTCAACTCTTTATAGAAAGCTATGTGGTTCGAGAGATATTTCAACAATACGACGAAGGTGTCAGAATGGGAAGTTTGGTAGGACAAGATGGCAATAAATTATTGTTTCTGGTTTTTTGTTTTAGGATGAAGCTTGCTTGGATTTGACCACATGCCTGGAAAATAGGATAGCCATGTCTTCTGGTGATTCTCTATTACTTTATTAGTTAATACTAAAAAACAAATCTTTTCAGTTTCGAAACACAAAAGGGTTAGGTATGACGCAAAGCAGGGTTGTATTTGCAGACTTCCACTGATGAATGAGGGTGAAGCAGTAACACAGGAAGCCACATTTAAAACAACAAGCTGCAAAAAATGCGGAAAAGAGCAAAGGGCAATTATTGATTTCGTAGTCTTCGGCGATGATATTGACGCGGTTTGTCAATAGCTGGTTTCTTATCCTCTGGGACGCCCTGTTATCTCCCGTTTTCAGGTAGTCCGTGAAATCCGATTTTTGGTGGAGCAGGCTACCGGTTTGACTTGCAGTGCTGGTAAGTAGTTCCAAAATATAATTGGAGGTTATTAAATTTCTTGTTTTTTTAAATTTTAGGCATTGCTGCCAATCGGATGTTGTCAAAAATATGCTCAGATATGAACAAACCAGATGGCCAATTTCAGTTGGAAAATAATAGGGACAAAATTGTTAACTTCATGCGGTCTTTACCTATCCGAAAAGTTTCAGGTACTTTCTTATTTTATATTCTCTCTGACGTTCCAGTAAAAAAATTTAGGCATTGGAAGGGTTACAGAGGCTATTCTCCTGGGTCTGGACATAAAGCTATGCGGAGATTTATTTGCGAAACGAGCCATCTTGAAATTACTGTTCTCTGAGATATCTTCTGAGTGGTTTCTTCATGTTGCTCTAGGATCGTCAGGTTCTGGATGGTCAGACTCGGAAGAAGGTTTTTCTATTTTTTTGTTAGCTAGTTACTTTATTGCGTTTAGACAGTCACCGTAAGAGCATAAGCGTTGAAAGAACTTTTGCACCACAAAAAGATATTGGAATTCTACTCGAAACTACGCGAAAATTGTGCCAAAAGCTTTTTGCTTCCATTTTCAAAGTAAACAAATTATTCTTTGACGTAATCTTTGACTACCAATTTTCTTAAGTCCAGCATTGAAGGTGGCAAGTCAGTTACATTGAAAATCAAGTTTGCAAGTTTCGATGTTGTCACGAGATGTCATTCGACTGACTTTTTGGTTAAATCTGCCGACGTTTTGTACCCAATCGTAGAAACTCTTTTGAAGAAAGAGATAAAGTCTTCGAATGCAGTAAGTGTTTTGTATCTTATTTCACAAATAAGGTTGTTTACTTTAGGTGCGGTTACTTGGTGAATTTTTGTCAAGCTTTCTGATCTAGTTCTGCTAATGTACTGAATTGTTTTTACAGGGGTTCGCCTGTCTACTCTGAAGTTCATCACTGAGGGGATGGCAGTCACAATGAAAGCATCAGAAAAGAAGCCATGTCTCAAAAGAGTTTGATGGAGTTTATGTGTCAAAGGCCTTCAGCTAAGCAATTCAAGGGTAATGATAATTCAGATCCAGTTCCAATGCTTATCGAGCTGTCGTCAGACGAGGAAGATATGTATAATGATTCTATTTTGAAAGGTCCGCTTTTTATAATTTTATTTTTTTATGTAGAAAATATAAAAAAAACATATTTGACGACTGAAATCATTTTCTTAATGGACTCAGCAAAGTTGAGGCCCAGGGCCATTTCTTTCATTATTTTTCTTGATTCTTCGTGAGCCCTCAAGAAATTTGACTGAAAAGCTGAGGGTGAGGGTTTTTGCAGACCGACTATTGACCATCTCAAAATTTTAGATTTTATTTATAAAGATTCTTTAAAAGAATTTAGGAAACTTCCCAGTTATGATTTTTTTGCGTATGGAAGGGGTGTGAGATTTAACAAGATCTTTAGGTTCAAGTAAAAAATTTTTGACTTATCGAGAGTTTTGAAAATCAATGATCTCGTCCCCTGCTATGCTTACAGCCAATAGAGAAAATTTTCAGTTTTAGATAGGAATAAAGTACTCCAAATGAGCATTTATTAGGAGCGAAATGAATTTCAGACGACGAGACTGCAGCAACCAGTGGTGTGGACGGCTATTCCAGGGAATCATTCGAAAATATGCAATCTACATCGGAATTGAGTGAAATCAGTCCAAATGAAGCGTGCTCTACAATGAAAGTAAAGAAATCTCCTGATCATCAGAAGCGCAAGAGAATTCTCAGAAGACCTAATGAGGCGAAATGCGACAAGAGAGGGTCTTTAACACGCTATTTTCCTATTGACTTAACTTAAATCCATGATTGTACACGAATGTTCACATGTATTGTCTGGTTAAATCAGAATAAATTTCTAACATACACAAGTACATAAAATTTGAGTTCAACAGCTTGATTGTCATTAATCTAGTTGGAATCATTTAATTTGAAGATAATTTGAGTTGAAGGAAAGGAGATCATTTCTCTGCCTGGAACAAACTGATCATTTCTCCTCCTCACTGAGTTTGGTAAGCCAGCCCTTGAGCGGTCATCAGATGAGCGAGCGCAATGGAGGATCTTTGAATATTAGTCTTCTTCAGTTTTGCTCTCTTGTTCTGAAAAAACCGTTTAATATAAACGGCTGTTTAAATTTTAAAAAAGTTTGTATTTTTCTTTGATAAATGTTTTAAAAGATTAATTGTTTTCACAAAATCAAAGCATTGAGCAGGGACTACACAAAATGGTGCATTCACTCTGGGTGATATAAAAAGTTTTGGTTTCGGAGATTTTATCTACTTAACTGATTAATTACAATGAGAGTAATGTTGGAGTTTTTTAATCTACCGCTATGATTCGATAATTTAACAAGCTACCCTCACTCTTTGAAATCTGTTTAGCTACATTAGAAACTCCGCAATTTTTTAATATACACTATGGGTTCTTGTCAATAGCTACGTTTGCTGCCCTAAATTATGCTAAATCACATTAAGTACGTGATTTACTGTGTTCAACACTGTTTCCCTCGCTTGCCTGACAGCCCTGCCACCTTGCTGTTGGGTTTGATCTCTTCAAAGGTAATTCAAAAGACATATTAACAAGCAAGGGAGAAGACCAAATTTCTGAGATCATTATCATCACCATTTCCTCCTCTTCTTTTTACCTCCTCGCGTTGTAGGGGGAGACAAACACAAGCGGTAAATACCTTGTACTACTTGTACTCCTTGTTTATCATTGAGCACAAAAAGAGAGGAGCAATAATTGATTGAGTGAATGAGCTCCCAGACTAATTCAAAAACACGCTATTTTCATCCTCTCAAAGAATTATGGGGCCAGAGGGATAAAAACCAAGAAAAATTTGAGTACCATATTTCTTCTAGCAAGTAGACCCCCTGGCGTTAAGCGAATTGATCAACACCGAATTGATCAACACATTACTAAGGTTACAGGTTCGAATCCTGGTGGTAGCAGATATTTTATTTTCTTAATAAATAAGAAGTCGAACAGTAAGTCTCAGGGTGGCTAAGAAAACCACCTAATAGCAAGTATTTACCTACAGACCCCGGAATTTTGGATTTAGTCAAAAGTAAATCAAAACTATTATGTCATAATCAGAATTGTGTCCTGAGCACAGCTTGATCGTACCTAAATAACAACTTCAGCTGCCAAAACGCCAGTGCCGGGTATTTATCGTATTTCCTCTAATATGCCACCATGCTTTAAATGGAAACCGTGGTAGCGGTACTCAGGTCGTAGTACCTTAGTAGCGGTACCCGGGTGGGAGAACCGAGGTGCTGGCACCAAGATTGTACAACCTAAATGGTAGGCTTCAAAAAACGGTGTAACATACTACCATTTAGGTACCACTACCTGTAAACGCAGTTTTGCTGGATGTCCCATGTAGCAACAAATCCAAGCGGTCCTCCACTTGGATAAAAAATATTTTACGTTTTTCATGTCCAAGACCTGTTTTTTGAACTAACTCAGGCACGCTGAATATGGTTTTGTATAGTAAAATAAGGTTTTGTATAGGGTTGTCGAATCGAATAGTCGATTCCGACTAATTTAGTCGATTAGTCGAAAAATTTCGAAATATGTCGGATTTCGTGCCAAATACTTTCAGTAAGAACTTAGAAACACGAAAAAGATTTGACCAAAACATGCGTAGCATCATAAAAAGGCATCAAAAATGGGTTGGGCTCGTTTTGAAGTTCAAATTCGAAAAGAAGCCAAAATTTTCAAATCGAACGTTCGAAAATTTTCGAATTCAAACATCGAATCAGACCGAACGTTCGAAAATTTTCGAACCCAAACTTCGAGCCGAACGTTCGTTCGAAAATTTTCAAACTCGAACTTCGAACCGAACATTCGTTCCAAAATTTCAAACTCGAAATTCGAATCGAACCGAACCTTCGAAAATTTCAAACTTCGAACGTTCGTCGAATCGAACATTCGAAAATTTCGAACGTTTGACAACCCTAGGCGGGACGTAATTTTATTTGTGTTCGTAGTTCGTTTTCTAGTCGTCTTATCCTTTTACTGCAATTTTCATATAAAACATGGTGGGAAAGCGTGTAAAAAATTTCGACTAATCGAATCGACTATTCGAAAACTTCGACTATTCGACAACCCTAGTTTTGTATGATATTTTTTCAGTATTAGGAAATAATTGATTTACCAAAACTCGATTTTACCAAAACTCATAAAATATTCTAAAACGGCATTTTACCTCTATCAAACCATCTTCAGGGCTAGGTAACATTTGTCAAGAACGAAATTTGTCAAAAACGAATTTTGTCAAAACGAAACTTGTCAAGACGAAACTTGTCAAGACGAAAATTTTCAAAACGAATTTTGTCAAAACGAATTTTGTCAAAACGAATTTTGTCAAAAACAAATTTTGTCAAAGATTTTTCAAAAATTACCTTGGTCCCCCCTTTAGTGAAAAATGGCAAAATTAAAAAAAAAAATTTTTTACTTTTCAGGTTCCAAACCGGATCGTCCCTCACCGGAATAGCCAAAAGGCCAAAATAATTGGTTTTTAACACAACTTCACCCTGAACCATTCCAAACTTGGGGTAAGCACCATCTGGCCAACCATATGCTGTGGATGACCTAAAAAATCAAAATGTCATAAAAATCTAAAACAAACCATCCTATCATATGCAAAATCATATGGTGAATGGCGTTTGATAAGACCAAAACTTGGAGTTTACCTACCAAAACCTTAAAACCTTGAGTAGGTACCACCTGGCCAGGTGGATATCCACCTGGCCGGAAAAATCAAAGAAAAATCAAAATTTTTGAAAATTCAAAAACAAACCATGCTATCATATGCAAAATCGTGCGGTTAATCGTGTTTGATAAGTCAAGAAATGCGATTTCAATTTTTCTGGTCATCCAGGTGGATATCCACCTGGCCAGGTGGTACCTGCTCGAGGTTTTAAGGTTTTGGTAGGTAAACTCGAAGTTTTGGTCTTATCAAACACCATTCACCATATGATTTTGCATATGATAGGATGGTTTGTTTTAGATTTTTATGACATTTTGATTTTTTAGGTCATCCACAGCATATGGTTGGCCAGATGGTGCTTACCCCAGGTTTGGAATGGTTCAGGGTGAAGTTGTGTTAAAAACCAATTATTTTGCCTTTTGGCCATTCCGGTGAGGGACGATCCGGTTTGCAACCTGAAAAAGAGAAAAAAAAAATTTTGAAATTTTCACATATTTCACTAAAGGGGGACCAAGGCAATTTTTGACAAATGTTTGACAAAATTCGTTTTGACAAAATTCGTTTTTGACAAAATTCGTTTTGACAAAATTCGTTTTGAAAATTTTCGTCTTGACAAGTTTCGCTTTGACAAAAACTACGTTTGACAAATTTCGGTTTTGACAAATCTCCCCTAGCCATCTTCAGCATGCTCGAATTAGTCCAGTAAACAGGTTTTGGAACCCGAAAAGTAAAAAACAATTTTGCTCCAAGTGGACGACCACTTGGTTTCATCCAAATGACCCAGCTATCAGCATGGTCAGATGCACTATAAAAATAGTCTTATATACAACCTGTGTACTGCCAAATGAGTGCTACCATTTAGATACTACTATCATCTATCACTACCAAAGTACCACTACCTATCTGAGTATCATTAACCTGAGTAAGATATAAATACCTGGGCAGTGCCTTGGTACTACCACCTGAGTACCACTTTATCGGTACTACCACCTGGTCAGAACTGGGATCCCTGCAAGTCAAACCGCTGTTTCGGTACAATCGAATCGTGTTCAGAACACGATTCTGGATGATGCACAGTGATTTTTAATCACTCAGAGCTAAATCCAAAAATTTGGGTCTGGAGGTGGATACCCATTTAGGAGAAGTGCCACGTAGTTTACGAAAACTTTATGAAAATCATCCAAAAAAATAATGTGAACCCACTAAAAAATTAAGATTACGTTCAAACAACTAAAAACGCTTTAACTGTGATTTTAACCTGCGACTATTTATTCAGTACCAAAATTACCCCTACTTTGAAATCTTGTGTCTTATTCCAGGAAAATCTTTTTACCGATATCAGTACTTATAGTGCAGTGAAAGTAGTCTAAATCGTCAGGTACATGTAACCCGTTTTTTGGGGCAAATTCACTTCTTTTTGGGCAGAAATACTTTTTTTGTCAGATGGGTTTGGGGCAGATATAATTTTTGGGGCAAATTCACTTTTTTGGAGCAAATTTATTTTTTTATGGGGCAAATTTTTCTCTTTTTCGGGACAAATTTACCTTTTTCTAAAGATCTTTTCTGGAAAAAAATTTGTCCCGAAAAAGAGAATAATTTGCCCCATAAAAAGTGAATTTACCCCATAAAAAATAGATTCGCCCCCAAAAAAGTATTTCTGCCCCAAAGAAGTATATTTGCGCCCAATAAATATATTTGCCCGAGAAAAAGATATTACCTAAAATCTTTCAATCTTGCAATGTCAAGCAACGGCTGTACACCGAAATATACGCGCCGATTTGGTACTTGGTCGTTTTGGTAAGAAATTTTTCGTGCTGTTACCAAAAAATTACTTACCGAAATAACCACGAATTGAAAAATCTCTTACCAAAATACCGTTTTTCGTGCTGTCACGGAAAAATTTCTTACTAAAAATCTCTTACCGAACCAATTCTCAATAAAAAATTTCGCACCAAAACGACCAAGTACCAAATTGGCGCGTATATTTCGGTGTACAGCCCAAGCAACGTTGCGCTCGACTAGTAAATAGTTCAAAATTTTAAAAAATTTTGGATGCAAACAAAAATAATTTAAAAATTGATTGTTGAATATTTTCGGAGTAAAAAAGTGTTCCCCGCCAATTCAAATTTCGGAAATGCCACTGCGTTCAAAAGCATGGTTCTTCAAAGAGTGATTTGCAAAAATGGGTGAAAAAAACAATGCCAATAACATGATTTTAAATCAAAAGGGCGGCTTATTAAAAAATATTATATTTTAAATCTTGAAATAAATTAATTATTTACCTGAAACCAAATCTTGATCTGCGACTCATTGAGACCCAATTCATGAGCCAGCTAGAAAACAATCGAGTAAAAATAAAAACGTATTTTGAAAACAGCCTACCTCTTGCCTTCGCTTCTCTGTCAAATAGCGACTATCAATAAATTGTTGTTTGAGACGCTCCAATTGGTCGACAGTAAAGGCAGTTCTCGGTCGTTTCTCGTCCTCCAACATCTCTTTACGTTTGGTCTTCCTGGTACGTGTCACACCCGAACTAGGTCTGTCTGAGTAGCGTGTGCAAAATATCCAGGCCGGAAATCTGGAGGCCGCATTCTCATTATCAAATCTATTTTGGGATGGGCATGAGTCGTCGCTCTGCGGAGACTTTAATCCCTGTGGGATCTGCAGAGAACAGGAAGGTAAGGAGTGGTTCTTCTATAATAATTAGACTTAGTTATTGCCAATTTAGAGGATGATACAGTTTGAGGCGAGAAATTCGTCTGATTACAAACAACCATAACTTTTTGCTGACGCGGTGTCGAACAGTAACTCAACTCCCCTTGAGTGGCATTTTCATTTGGTATGTTATGTCGAAAACACGATTTCTGCTTGATATCCCCTGCGGTTCGGTACGTCACCTAAATATGTCACGTTTGGCCCGTAACCATTTTAACCTTTAGTTAGATACAAGGTGCAAACCACAGGGAACCAAGCAGAAGTTGATACTCTATAAAAAATAAAATCATCACTCAAGAGCAAAACCGCTCTTAGAAAAAATCTCTGGTTGTCACAGATGAAGCCTGTACTTCTTTTGACATAAAAAAAGTTTTTAGAGTAATTTTTTGGCTCACAAACACATGTTTTTTTTGTCACAAACTTGGCCAAAAACACAAAATCTCTGGCTTTTGCAATTTTTTAGATCTACTTTGGTTTAGCTTTAAATTTCTGGTAATTGCCCATTGAAGAAATGAAGAGTAAAGGATTTTTAGAACCTAAAATATGACTTTCATCCCACAAGGCGAATATGTGGCGAAAAATAGTAGAAGCACCGTATAACCATTATTGAAATTTTTAAGTTATGATTAAAGTACAGTAGAACCTCGTTATAAGATACACCCAATATAAGATACACCTCGTTATAAGATACAGCTGGGGTCGGTCCCTGGGTGTATCTTATAACGAGGTTCGACTGTATTTAAATTGCTTGGTCCCTCCTCTAGTTTTGTCTAAATATGGGGCATAAAATCTTTTTAAAACAAAAAATATTGTTTTGTCTTGGGTGTGGACTGAAACAAAGAGGAACAAAATGGCAGAGGTAAAATGGTCATCTTTGACAGTTCACTCTTGACTTAAAGGGGCATGCCCGCGCTAATAAGAGGTGGTGCCCGGGAATTCAAAAAATTTTCCTAATCATTGAACTTCTGTACTGATTTTTAACTTGGTTTCTAACAAAACCATACCTAAAATTAAATTCCAGGCCATGTTCTGTTAGAAACCAAGTGAAAAAATCCGTACAGAAGTTCATTGATTAGGAAAAAAATTTGAATTCCCGGACACCACCTCTTATTAGCGTGGGCATGCCCCGATTTTTTTTTGATTTTTGAGTGGTTGAAAAATAGATGCCCAGCCAGGGCCATTAATAGAAATAATAAGGTATCTTCTTAAAATTAGCAGGAGTTTTAAAAGTTATGTAGTTTGGTGAAAATGTTCATGGCAGTGGATTTTGTTTTACCAATATTTTCGGTAGATGCCTGAACAAATGATTAATTCAATTTATATTTGTCTTCTTCATTGATGGCGGCGAGAAAAATTGAGAGAATTGAATAGATTCTTAAACAAACAGAGTGAGATTGCCTTTGGCGGTGGAATTGTGTTACTCCTGTTTTATCGGGAGTGCAAATCGGCGGTGTTGAATAAAAGTGCAGAAGAAGTAAAACAAACTTTGTTTAGCTATTAATGAAGGTTCCTAATTACTGTATTTCCTCTAACAAACAGCCTCCTCCCGGCCATAATGACTACCTATTCACCAGGCCCGGATTGTCTTCCATCCCAGCCAAAAACACAGGGATATCGGAGGGAAAAAATCCCGATTTGTAGTCACTATCCATTTTGGGAAAATTACTGTCAATGGCTTCCGAGGATTGGTAAAAAAACCTAAAAAAGTTGTTGAGATTTCACTGAGCAGAGTAAGTAATTTATAACTAGAAAAAATTAATCAGCAAAGAGAATATATAAGCCTCACCGTTTGTGAATCAAAAGAAAAAATTTAAAAGGAAATACATCAATTGAATTGCAGCACCAAGTTACTGTAATCCAACACCTCATTTATTTTTTCCAGCATTTTTTTAAATCTAAGTTTTTAAGGAGAATGAGAATCTAGTCAAAATTTGCACAAAAATTTGCACTTCTAAAAAAGCTCCCATTGACTTGAATTCTCGGAAAAGAAACAAATTCAACAATAAATGTAGTACCGCTAGGCACACTAATTATAAACTCCCATAAAGCCTACAGAGTATCAGGTTGTCGGAAAATGAGATGAATTTAAATAAAATGGAATATGTTCTAAAGAATGGATTCCAAAAAAAATAAAAATTGTAAATCGTGCAAATTTTGAAATTGTAAATCAAAAATAGCCCTAACTCTGAAGTTCTAGTAAAAAACAGAGGGGGGGGATTTATTAGAAGAAATACGGTAGATTCTTATTCTCATTCTGTAAACTATTATTCTCATTTTGGCGTTCCCATTTTTAAAAACACTGCATGCAGTAAATAAAAAAAGGTGGAAAATCAAAAAGGTGCAGTTTTGGATTGGGCACCATGTAAGCTGTATTTGGTCCCAGCTCTTTTTTTGCCAGAATTCAAATGTGCGATGTCAAACAAACTTACATTATTTCCAAAACTAGGTTGCAATATGTTGTCAATAGAAAATTTTAATCTGTGACGATTAGTGGATGGGGAGGTGAGTGTAGTGTTCATGCTTCCAATGCCACTGCTGCAGGGAGATGTATGATTAGCTGCTGGTTCGTCCTCTCCATGACTCATCATTGCTTCTTCTTCACCTATCCCACTGGACGGGGATGAAGCTAGGGAGCAAGACAGCTTCTCATTGCACGGCAAGCAACTCATCTGAAACAACAACAAAACAGTGATGAAAGTAGCAAAAAAGGCACATAACTATTGAATTTTAACCCAAAATAAGTGCCGATACTATGATACTGTGCTATCCCAACCCTTATTTTGACTAATTTCGCTATAAAAATGTATTGGCACAATTTTAGTTGGCACAAACTGAAGAAGCACATACTGTATTATCTCTAATAAGGCCTTATGGGCCTTATTTTTCAACACCTCTTTGGAGGTGGGGCCTTACTAGAAGTCGCCTTTTTAGGCCTAATTAGGCCTTATTTGAGGTGGGGCCTCATTTTTCAACACTTCGCAAGACACGGGGCCTTATTAGAAGGTGGGGCCTTATCGGAGAGTGGGCCCTTATTAGAGATAATACGGTATTTCTTCTTTCCCTTTTTTTCGTTATTTCTAAAATAATCGCCCGGGTTGGGAAATTGAGTTTGGAAACTATCTATATCATTCTAAAAAAGCTCCCATTGACTTGAATTCTCGGAAAAGAAACAAATTCAACAATAAATGTAGTACCGCTAGGCACACTAATTATAAACTCCCATAAAGCCTACAGAGTATCAGGTTGTCGGAAAATGAGATGAATTTAAATAAAATGGAATATGTTCTGAAGAATGGATTCCAAAAAAAAAATCAAAAATCAAACCAAAAAAAAATTCTATAAAGAACTTCCAGGGTGTTGATTACTTTGGGTTTTTGGTGGACTTTTCTGACAACTTGGTATATCATCAATAGTACTACAGTCAGCCCTCGATATAACGGGACCTAAATCTGATGAATTCCAAATTCTACACTCAACATAAAAACACCTCAATAGAGAGACAAACCCTATCCCTTAATGGACACCGATTCTTGAGCTTGGTCCCCCCTGTTGTTTTTCCATAAATTTTTTATTTTCCATTCAAACAAAAAATATTTTTAAATATTAGTTTTATGTAAAACTTTAAAAATTCACGATAAAAATAAAAAAATTCGTGAAAGAATTTATCAAAAAAACAACAGGGGATCAAGCACGAAATTCGGTATCCATTGAGGGATAAGCCGAGAGACACATTCTTCCGGTCCCTATGGGTACATATATATCGAATATAGACTGTATTGATATATAAAAAGTAACGTGGAAAAAGCTTATAAATGTCGAGAAAAAGAAAGAAGATGGTAATGATGCCTTGTTCTAAACTAGGAGGCGCTTTACTCATGTTAATTACGGTAGTTGGGGAAAATAAAGGGGAAGAAGATGTTGACTCTGCTACAGCATACCCATTACTACCTCTTGCTGCTGCTGCCCTTGGGCTCCTGCATCAGCAAATTCTACTGCCCCTGCACTGGCCATAATAAGAGGGGGCGTGTCCACCTTTTTCTAATATCTTGTTACGCAGATCTGTTTCACTAAACAAGCTGCAATTTGGTTGCAACACTATGAAACCTTAGACAATTATGTGATTACCAATGTTTAATTGTTGTAAAATTGCTCATAGTTTTTAATAAATATTTATCTTGTGCGTATACCATATAACCTCTATAAATTTATTTCCCCAAAAGTGACAAAATGTACCTATTATTTTGGTATATCTAGAAAACTGCCAAGAAAAAAAAAAGAATAAAGCCAGCCGCAAAATTGAAACGATTAAGGATCTTCCGAAAAGCATCATGCAACCGATAGTATAATCGGCTGGCACTTCAAGAAGAATCTAAAATTTCTTTGAAGGCTGTCTATACGTATATCAACATAAAAAACTTGAAAGCCAAGGAACTTGCAAAAGTACGTTCCAAAAAATGGTGGTTCGAAAATGGTGGTTTTAGGTGCAAAAGCTGAAAGCAATTCTATGGACACACAAGTACAGCAGTGCGGCGGCAAAATTTTTTATTGCAGGTAAAAATTAATTCGACTTTTGACTCATGACTGTCGCAGCTGTAAACTAAATCGAGAATCGACTTATCGGGTTAAGGAAAATAGGAAATAAAGCGGTGGTCATAGGCAATTTTTTTCAGAAAAAGTGCATTTTGACTACTTTTGAAGTGAAAAAGTTTTTTTATTCAGTGCATCTTGCCATTTTGAAGTGAAAAGCAATTTTGACTTAAATTTTCAAAAACAAAAAACAGTTGGGAATAAATGGAATATATCGCACCCAATAATTTTGGCTAATGTTTAGGCTCGAGGCCTATCCCTTGCTAAAAAGGGCTTTTGTACAGCTTTTTTTTCGAAAATGGTGGTTTTAAGTATTTTTCAAAAACCATTGAGGAGAGTATATTCCAGCAGCTTCAATAAATCTTTTTATGGATATCACCCTTTAAATGAAGTTTTTGTTTGCTTTTTGTCAGTGTATGGAGGGCGATTGTTAGAGATTGTACGGTATCAGGAACTTTAGCCATCATCTCTTTTACATATGTGTTTTTGTTATGCATCAGGTGATAAGGATCGAGTGATTTGTCATCTCACAGCAAATAGTGTCAAGTGTAGTGGACACTACAATGTTCGACCTTGTTCTCGAGTCTCCGAGATTCTCTGTGAGTGATGATAATAGTCGTATATAAATATTGTTTCTCCCTCTTATTTTTTTGCTGTTTATAGCCATAAATTATTGCTTGGAAATAGGTGAGATTAACTGATTGCGCCTATTGCAGGTGAAAATTTTATAAATAAATACAAAAAATTATTAGAACATTTTTTAATCAGTTGGTTAATTGTAGGAGTGTAAATCTAATAACACACAATTATTTGATGAGGGAAATGCGGCTCGTTCCCTTTTGTTTCAGCCAGCCCCTTTGACAGGATATGCGTTGATTGGTCTGGTTGGACAAAATAGGATGGCTTTCCCCTATTATTTAATATCTCCTTCAGATAAACAAAGGACAAGGAATTTTTAATTTCACAGTCAAATGGCCAATTAATGACACTTGCCCGGACAGTTTATGTAATTTACCGACCGACGCTCATCAACCAATATTGTTATTGGCCTTCTATATTGTGCAAAAGAGATTACGCATTGACTTGGAGTGTTCCATAAGCACAAAAACATTATCCTGCATCAACTTACTCCAGAATGGAGCTGAAAACTGGTCTAATATTTTATTTTTTCCCCTATTTTCATGTTCTCTTTATGTTTCTCCATCAAATTTTCATGCTTCGTCAATTTTTCTCAAAAGTATTGTAGGCTTGTTTAATTTATGGTAGAAAATTTCTGAAATTTCTTACAAGACGAAGAAAATCGCTCACTTATTGGGGAGGAGGCTTAAAGGTGGACAGACTTTAGGGGCTGTGGGAGAGGGGATTTGGATCGGTGTTATGACTGGAGAATAGTATTTTGCGAACCTAAGTTAATTTAATTATCCTTTTTAACTTCTTAATTTTTTCACATAAAACGATATAAGCCTGAATCCATCCGATGAAAAAATATAAGATCAAAATTTCGAAATAATTTTTTTTCCAAAAAATTTGCCCTGATCTGAACCGAGGGCGTCTTAGTAGTTTTCGGAACCATTTCAGAACTTAAGTTATTCTAAGTAATCTAGTGGTCATCATTATTTAAAAGTTGGTGCTCCAATTGACGCCAGAAAGTGGGGCTACATTTCGAGTATAAAATTGTTAAAAAATAAGCCTGAAAAATTTACGAAAAAACCAAAAATTCTGAAAAAATGATGAAAATTTCCGAGATTCTGGATAATTTCTCAGAATTTTTGTTTTTCAACTTTTGCAGGCATAGTCATATAGAACCCTGTATTCAAATTACAGCGCTGTCTTCTGGCGTCACGCCCCTGAATTGGACAAGGGTAAATTTTTTCGAATTTTTTTTTCAAAATTTTGATCTGATGTGTTTTCGTCGGGTGGATTTATAGTAATATCGATTAGTGTGAAAAAACTAAGGGATTATGAATAAAAATTTAATTTACCTGCATGCCCACGCTAATAAGAGGTATTGCCCGGGAATTCAAAATTTGTTCCTAATCATTGAAGTTCCATACGGATTTTCTAACCTGGTTTCTAACAAAACCACACCTAAAATTAAATTCTAGACCTTTTTTTGTTAGAAACCAGGTTGAAAAATTCGTACAGAAATTCAATGATCAGGAAAAAATTCGAATTCCCGGGCACCACCTCTCATTAGCGTTTGCATGCCCCTTTAAGCTTGCAAAATCCCATTTTCTAGTAAAAATACTAGAGCCCCGTAAAGTCTGTTCTTCTTTAAGGTTGCTAAAATTGTCATGGCAATTACCAGCAATGGCTAAGTTTTGATAGTAAATCTGTCATTTTTTATGGCAATTGCCAGAAAAAGTGGGATATAGTGGGTAGGCTTGTTTTTATTCCGTCAAGCGAAAATTCAAAGTCAAATAAAAAATTTTAGTTTAAGGCTTTCTACAAAAAAAAATTCTAAAAATTTCTCTATTTCACAATTTTAGAATGTTTGTATTTAGCAACTATGCAATTTTCATCTTTCAGTTTGCTTTCAAAACTTTGTGAACTATTTGTCAGAAGAACAGTGCTCTCAAATTTAAATAAAAAAGGACAGCTTTACCATTTTTGAAAGAAAAAGGTCATTTTTACCAGTGCTTATTGCTCTTTTGAAGCAAAAAAAGATTTTGACGTAAAACCCCAAAAATAAAAAAACATTTTGGGTAAAAAATCTTTTTGAAAAAAGACATCTGGAAACTCTGGGGAAACATCTCATTTCTAATTAAAAAATTGTAACTTATCAAGCTAAACATTTTATTGTTTTAGCAGTTGAAAATAGAAGATGTAGGAGCAAAGATTAGTGCCTTTCCCATATTTGGATTATGCAACAATAAGAGAGAGGTGGTTTGAGCTCAATGTGTTCAATCATCTAAAATTACTAATCATCCCTTACCCTCATACAATATATTGCTAGAGAAGTAGAAAACAAACAGCCGCTACAAAATTACATGCCGTTAGAGTTGAGGTGATATGGTAGTCAGCCTTTGATTATTTGAAACAACCATTTAGTATGCTGGCAAAGGTATGCCGAGTGAGATAACCCAAAGAAATCTAATTACAAGTCTTCTTGTAATCCTTTTACCGCCGTCATCATACTACTACTACCTTGTGAAAGAGGAGAGAATTTGCAAAGATTTGTTAAGCGATATCTACACATATATGGATATGTAACCTTGTGTCATCGGATAGCATGCCGATTATAGCCAAAGTTTATAAGAACACTTAAAGGGCATGCCCACGCCAATAAGTCCAATTTCAAATTTTTGAATTCTCGATCACCAGTTTTGCTTATAGAGACAAAATTAATTTGAATGTTAACAATAAAAAACACCAGAAAATGGTCGAAATTAGGGTTGGGTCCCGGTAATATTCCCGGTTTATTCCCGGTCCGAATCTTAGATTCGGAACGAAAAATCGGTCCGAATCAGTCCGAATCTTTTTGGTGTGTTTTTTAACGATTTTGATTGATTTTTTATAATTTGAAAAAGGGTTATTGTGGTTAAAAGATTTGGACCGCATCGGACCGGAAAAAAAAAGATTAAGACCAGGAATATTCCCGAAAAAGATTCGGACCGTTCTTATTTCAACCCTAGTCGAAATGACTATCGAAGTTCAAATTTATTTTGTCCCAATAAGAAATACTGGTGACATTTGAAATTGGACTTATTGGCGTGGGCATGTTCCTTTAAATGAATTGGGAAATCAATACGCGGTTTGAATTAGGATATCCAAATTTTAGGGTACTATAAAATGTCACGACTTTTGAGCAGTGTTTTCGAAACTCACATTCACACTCACACTCACAGTGTGATCTCACGTCACACCCTCACAGTCACAGTCACACTTGATGTGAGTGTGAGTTTGACAGAGTTTGAGTTTTAAGGTACCGTATTTTCTCTATTAAACGGGCCCTCTCTATTAAACGGGCCCTCTCTAATAAACGGGCCCTCTCTAATAAACGGGCCCCCCAAATCCAAATTTTCTGCACTATATGAGATACTCTTAACATAATTTCTAGACTTAGCCTAGTATTATGAAGTTAGTTTTTTAAATTCAATTATTTGAGATACGTTTTGTCATAATTGTAGCTCGGTACGTTTAGTACAATTATTGCTGAACTACCACAACTTTCACGTAAAAAAAGCCACAATCTCTATCGCATAAAACTTGTACTACCGTACTTTCTTTGATAGGACCGATGCTGGCTCATTTTCCGATAGCACTCCAGGTGGTAGCTGATTAGAGTTCAGTTGGCGATTAGAGGAAATACGGTATGTTTTCCATTTTTATCCACAAAAGCCCAAAAACGTTTTTTGGCATTAATGCAGGTTTCTCACCTAAAAATTCCTTAACACTAGAACGGCTGACTGTACTAAAGTGTGCGTCTTGTGCCAAATTTAATGCTGAATAAGATAGGCGAAAAAAAATTCCGAAAAAGGTGCTTTTGTAAATTGCACTCGGTCAATTTTCAAAATTACCGCGAAAAAATGGGTCAGATGAGAACCCTGAATTACCGCCATGTCTGATTTAGAGCATTATAAGGAAATCTGAAGCTATCATGCTTTTTTCGACAGCTGAAAACCCCTTAGCATTACATAAAATAAAACCCTGCCCTTCTTAATTTTAAAAGATCTACGTTCTAGTTAGTAAGTGACATTCCTACCACTCTGTTCTCCAGTAAAAATATTCTTGCTTTTTTTAACCAGGATATGGACTAAAAAACAGGAGCAAGTTTTTTACTTTATAAAACTGCATCCAAGACAAGGGATGTGATTACAAAACTAAGTAAGGAATGAGATAAAGCTGTTCACATCTAGCACAAACAACATAAAAATTAAAAAAATTAATCGAAACGAAAAATGGGTCAGCTATATGAGAAAAACTAACAAGATTGATTCGAAAAAATATCCCCCTTGTCACACTCATTGGTCTTGGTCAATGTCGAGGTCGCATTTCTTGAATTTTTTTTGTGGCCAGAGATGATTTTTTCTAGTATCATCTGAATATTTTTTATACCAAACAATAGCTCAAGAGCTAAGCTTTTTAGTGTATGGAAAATGTAACGATGTACATCGGGCAGCCGACGATTGCGCAAATTCATATTGCGCATGTTCAAATTGCGCAAAAATCCTTGGCGTTATTCGGCAAATATTTGCCGGATAACGCCAAGGATTTTTGCGCAATTTGAACATGCGCAATATGAATTTGCGCAATCGTCGGCTGCCCTGTACATCGACCTCGACATCGACCAACCTACAACTTTTGTATTATTACACGCACTTTTGCTATATAAATCGACAGTTTTCTGATGAAGAAGAAAGCCTAGATTCTGAGCTATTGTTTGGTATAAAATTCGAATGACACTAGAGAAAGAAGTTAAAAAAAGTCGACATCGACCAAGACCAAGTAGTGTGACCATAGTCTAACTTGTTTTGTTTTATAAAAATTTTCGAACAATTTTTTGTTGAAAAATAAACGGGCCCTCTCTATTAAACGGGCCCTCTCTAATAAACGGGCCCCCTACAGAAGGGTTGAAAATTAAACGGGCCGGCCCGTTTAATAGAGAAAATACGGTATTGTGGCTTTTTGTTTTGGTTTTTGCCTTGTGTTCAGAGCAGGCATACAGAGCAGGTTAACGTAGATATTCCGCACTCTAAAATGTTTCTCGGCAACTTTAAGTTTGTCCCTGCATTAAGAATAGCCTGCGTGTAGGCACAAGCCTAATATGACACAAAGCATATTAAATTTCAAAAAGTGCGCGGAGAAAAGTCTCTGAGTAATGATAGCAGACAGAGGAATCCTCTGAGAGGATCGTAAACTCACAGCAAATTTTAATTTCACAGTGAGGCTACAGTTTAAACTCACACTCACCTCACTGTGAGTCTCACACCGAATAACATCACACTCACACTCACCTCACAGTGAGCCTCACACTCACATCACACCTAAACTCACACTCACAGTCACACTCACACCTGATGTGAGTGTGAGTTTTTGAAAGGAAATACGATTTTTCGAACTCACATTTTGTCAAACTCACACTCACATCAAGTGTGACTGTGACTGTGAGGGTGTGACGTGAGATCACACTGTGAGTGTGAGTGTGAATGTGAGTTTCGAAAACACTGCTTTTGAGTCACAAATAGAGTTGGCAAGTCAAATAATCGAAACCGAATGTTTGTTTAAAATTAAAAAATTTGCAGGTACAGTCAAAACTCCATACTGTCATTCCCGGCAACGACTTCAATTGAACGCTATGTAGAGCTGAACGTCATAAAAGTAGTCATTATAAAAGTAAAAGTAGTCATTTGGCGGTTGTTAAAAAAAAGCGCAGACGTGGGAAATCCCACTCAAATCCGTACGCGTTTTTCGTAGTAAAAGAAATCACACGCTTTTTCCACGCTTTTTCGGTGTTGAATTCCACGCTTTTATTCCACGGTAGTGAAAGAAAATTCCACGCTTATTTACACTCATTTTTATCGAGATTTCCAAGCAATTTATCATCCTTGTTTTTTTGCGTGATGAAAAATTGTAAAATTGAATTTCGATTTTTTTTAATTCAAGCTGCACCAATGTACCAGCCATCTTTGTGTCATTTCTTAAAATTTTCATGCCTAAAGAAAGTGGTAATCGGCTCAAGTATAGAATTCCAACCCCGCCCCCCCCCCCACGCAGAGTGCTCGGAGGAGATAACTTCATATTCGTGTTTCTCGAGTCGAGAATCTAAACCCCGATTTCATGGAAAAGCCGCCTGTTTTTTTAATTCTGAGAAAAAAATTTCGAACCACAGATAGGTATCATTGTTTTTTAGTCAAAATTAAAAAAAATAAATTGGCGTTTGTTAAATTTAAAAGGGAATAAGGCCTGTATTGGGGGAGGGAATAAAAAAGGCCACTAATCCCACTCTGGTATGCATGCTTTTTCATGCATCCAGAGTCACTTTCGAGCGATTTGTGTTTAAGGTGTATGGGTGTACGCATCTCAAAGCCCCGGGAGACGGGGGGGGGGGTTGTTCAGGCCTTCAAAAGTCTAACTTTCTATTAATTGTAAAACTTTATTAGACCTTTTTAGGCTTAAGCATAAGCTCAAGGTTAGCCAGCATATGTTAGCCGAAACTACGAAATGTCTGGTTCACTTTTTACGGGATCTGGACTTATATTCATAACTTATTCATATTTAATATATGAAGAAGGCCCCCAACTGAAAAAGTTTCAAAATGCGTGGTTATGGTGCTTAACGTGCTCTCTCTAATGAGCGCCCTCCCCAAAAGTCGGAAAATGTACCCGAACTTCTTTTTGTCGATTTCACAACATTTTCTTAGATTTTTTGAAACTAAACCGTCGAAATTAGTATCTTCACACATTTGAGATTGAGGACTTTTCTTTGTGAGGTCGTGTAACATCGAAAAATCTAAGTAAATTTGGATCCCGAATGAAGGGTACTGGGTATATTTTCCGACTTTTGGGGAGGGCCCTCATTAGAGAGAATACGGTATAATCCACTACATTATCTTTGAGAACCGAAAAAAGATTTTGACGTAAAACTTCAAAAATAAATATAGGATATCGACTGTATCAAATCAAATGTTTGATACCGAAATTTAAAAGTTAACAACTTTCGAATATTTGAACTTTTCAAACCCTCAATTTTATTCAATGCTCTGGTGGGGCCGTGAAAGCTGGTAAAAATCGGTCGTGGGCTAGCTTTCTACTGATGTTTTTTCCTTGTGAGAGCTTAATTATTTGAAATCAATCTGGCACACGTTCTTTATAGAATTAGAGAATATTCCTGTTGGCGACACACCCCTATAAGATATAGTCGTCCCCACCCTTTACATTCAACAAGAAGCTTAACAAAAGCGGCAAAACCAGTTCAGTAACAGCCTTTACTTTCGCGAGACAAATCAGAAAACAAAAAACAACAACAGGACTCATCTAAATAACTATGTTGGAATCTCAAATGTATAGTTGATGCCCATTTCTTTTATCTTTGCTAGACTGGACTTCAGATTCGCTGTGAGTCTTTTCTATAAAAGAAATAAATTACTTAGCAAGAGTAAACAATCATCAATTCAACTCACCTTGATTCTCTTGTCTTGCTTCTCAGTCTTCGGCTCGAATTGTCGCTTGGCATGGCGCACTACAGCTTCGTTTGGCTTGTCGAAATCAGCGTAGATCCCACCACTCTGGATGCACTTGGGCACATTGTCATCCTTCAACACTGAGCAACGAATCCTCTTCTCTGCCAGAATGTAATTGTCCATAGTTTCAGCTGCGATTTCTGCCACAGCCACATTCGTGAATAGGACGAAAGCGATGCCATTTGGGTAGCCCTGAAAATAAGATAATAAAATAGCTGCTTCAGCAAATTTTGAACCTTTTGGTTCAGAATTTCTTTATTATGGTTTATTGCAGGGCTATTTCAGACAAAAACTTGACACCAGTAGTTCACTTATAGCAAATTAGGCAGGCAGTAATTTAAAGAAGCTATGTATGCTCTATGGACAAAAAAGATACCCTCAAGTGTGTAATTGAGTGCTTGAGGGGTACTCTAATTGAAATTAATTTGCCAAATTGCTTGCTTTCGCTTAGATAAATAACAAAGAGAAAACGAATTAGGAGCTTTTAGCGCGCTACTATTCCTAATGTTATTCAAATTGCTCAATTAAATATGGAAAAATAGGGGCATTTTCATTGAAAAATATTCTGTTCGAAGCTTTTTTAAAGCCTGAATGCTGGAATGACAAAAGTTTAGAAAAATTTTCTTTTTATCACATGATTAGTGTGGAATAAGAACTATAATAGTCTTAGTGCACTTTTTACTCGAATTAGAAGTTTTAGGGAATAAAGATATGACATACCTTCTTGCTTCTGAGAACTCGAACTCGCTTAACATCACCAAATTGCTTAAAGTATCCGTAAAGCTCCTTTTCGTAGAATCCGTACGGAATATTTCTGAGGCGAACAACTTTGGAATTCATTCTCTTGATCTGTAATATTAAATTTTAAAATATATTTGTTATAAAATTGCTATAAAGTCAAGTGAAATGCAAATGGAAATCGGGCCAACACAATAAAATGCGCGAAATTGAAAGATATTTATTATCGATATGAAAATGGGTTATACAGGGTCACAAAAACTGGTAAAAATTTGTGTACGTAACGCCTTGCCTGGCCGATTTGCAAAACTTTCGGAAATTTCCACAAGTCTTCTCTGTTCTTACAGTTGCTAGGTCTAAAAAACATAGACAGCCGACACTCTTTACTATGCCATATTCATAATGAGTATCAAACAGGCTAAGAATATCATTTTCTACGAAAAACATTGCAGAGGAGTGGATAAAATAACAGCTACGTTCAAAATTTGCTTTGAAAATTTGATTTGAATTGGTTTCCATATTTGCACCATTTTTATGTCTCACCCTTTACATGTATATTTCAAGTTCTTTGCTCCTTATTTAATCAGGGCCGCAACTTCAACTTTTTTAATGGGGGGGGGGGTAATTTCTTTGATATTACCCCTACAGATTCAAGTCAAGGGGGGGGGGTAATTTTTAAAATGAGATTTTTGTGTATTTTCTTATCTTTTTTTGTAATTTTTTTCAATATTTATTAGATTTTTCAATTATTTATTTTTAACAGATTTAAGCAAAGCATAAACGATGGTTAAACTTAGCATATTCGTTAATTATATCTTGAACTGGCAAACTTATGTCTTTGCGAACAAAAATAAGGGCCAGATGATTTAGACGTTCATCAGCCATTGAATTTCTCAAAACATTTTTTATTTGTGGCTGGCTCGTCAGCTTCTTAATGTAGCGAGCAAATAAGTTCTTAATTAACTTTTTCACAAATTCATTTTTTGTAACTTTGAATTATAATTATATCTTTGACACATTCCAATTAATCTACCTACAAGTTTTTTATATAATAAAATATGTGCAAATTACGTGTTTTTTAGTGAAAACTTTACAAAATAGTGAAAAAAAATCACAAAACCTTGGTTACAGCAGTCTCCCTCTAGAGAATACCCCCCCCCCCTTAGGGTGGCCTTCGGCCACCCTAAGGGGGGGGGTCATTACTAGGGCTGCGTGCGATGCGATGTATCGCATCGCAACATCGCATCGCACGCAGCGATTTCGGGCAAAAAACATCGCATCGCAACATCGCACGCAACATTTTTAAAACATCGCAACATCGCATCGCAAATTGTACGAACATCGCATCATTTTTGCCATTTTGTTGAGCTATTGGCAAGTTGCTACTAGTTGCTGCTTTTAGCGGTCGTCTTGAAGAACAATTCATTATTTTGTCAAATGTTATTCCAATTCTGTTGATTGTCCATGTTTAGAATGAGTCTCATATGGAAGCTTTCTTACTTGGATGGTGAAGCCGGTGAATGCCTCTTTTCGAAATTGTCGCTGACAGAAGCCATGTGCAATGCGTGTTTCAAGAAGCTGAAGATGAGCAATCGCGGACCGGCAAATCTGAAGGATCATCTATCTGCGCATCCCGAATATCTGAAGAAGTTTCAAGAGATGGAGGCTGTGGAGCAATCAAAAAAGAAAGCGATGAAGGATGGCTTGGCTAAGTTCGTGATCAGGGGCGCCGGTATCTTTTAATTATTTCCTTGAGGTTCTAAATCTTCTAGACTCTTATTTTTAGGTGATCTATCTCCTCTCGACAAAAAGATTATTCATTATATCGCATGCACCTGTCAGCCGTTCTCAATAGTGGAGGAGGAGATTTTTTGCTCATCTGTAACATCGCATCCAAATTTTTAAGGCAAAACATCGCAGCGATGTATCGCACCCGAATTCCGACATCGCATCGCAACATCGCACGCAAAATTGTTAAGCGAAAAACATCGCATCGTAACATCGCCAAAGCCCAAATCAACAGCCCTAGTCATTACCCCTATGACCCTACCCCCCCCCCCCCAAATTGCGGCCCTGTATGTAATATGCAAAGAGCAGTCAAAAAGCTCGGAACACAAAAATATGACATTTTCAAAGTCAGAAATGATACTCAGAAGTCAGAAATACACTGTTTTCTGTCTTTCTGACTTTGAAAACATCATAATTTCCTGTCCCGCGCTTTCTGATTTTGCAAATTTTTTAATTTTCATTCTGCTTCTGACTATTGAGAACACTGGCAGAGAGACAATTCAAAATTGAAAAACCAGTTAAATCCATGGTCAATAAATGTTCAAAATAATATTTCTTTCACTCACTATTTTGTTTTATTGATAGAAAATGTCGATTGATAGAAAATGTCGATTGATAGAAAATGTTGATGGAAAGACACTTTTTCGACATATAAACAGCATTTTATTAGCCAGGTCTTTTTTGATAGATACAATTTCTTTAGATGCACACAAATATAAATTTCTAAAGATTTTTAAAATTTCGTTAATTGTTTTTCTTGTTACCGTATCTCCTATAATTAGCCCACATGTGGGTTTATTTTTCAACCTCCCAAAAAATCTGAATAATTTTAGGTCAACCTTGAGATTTCTGTGTGCTCGACTAAAATCGAAAAATTATAATTGGTGGAGCTCGTGTGAGTTCAGAAAATGAATTAAGCAGCTTTGCAGAAAAAAATTTCTGAGCTGAGATACAGGTCCTCAAAGTAGGGGTGTGAGCTTATTAGAGAAAATACGGTAATTCAAAGGCCCGGCAAACACTTTTAAGTTCCTTATAAAATGCAAATGATGAAATGTAAATTTCTATTTTGATTTTCACAATAAACAAATAAGATCTCTGCTCAATCATTCTGGTCACAAATTTCTATTTTATTCATCCATAGGCAAATAAAGAAATCAAGAAAAATAGAATTAAATAAAAAGAATTAATCTCATACTATAATGATTCATTAACAACTTAAAGGCTTAAATTTACAAGTTAAAATAAGCAACAACAAGTTTAAGTGAAGCGGAAGTGGTCAGGCACAAATAAAGTTTTCTTCAACCCATATATAGATAAATTCATTTACAGATAAGATACAAAAAAACTTTTAAAGTTAAGAATTATTCAGCGACATAAATGCATCTATCAAGTGAATAAAATAAATGCAAAAATAGATTGGTTTGTAAAACACTGAAAAGACTAGAAGTATGTTATAAACAGTGATACAGTCGCCTCTCAATATGACAAGCGCCTGGAGACCAGTCGTAGAATTACGTTATGAGTTCGTTGCACTGCGAATTCGTTGTATTTGGTATATGAAGGCGCATAGCTTTTTTGCAGCTAAAGGACTTTTTTGCATATAATACAAAAAATTTGAATATTTTAGATGCAGATAAAAGCCTGCAAAACAGCATTTTGGCTGCAAAAATAGAATAGATGCATAATAAAATTTTTTAGCTGCAAAAGAGGGTGAAAAAAATTCCTTGCCGTAGAAATAATTTTTTCTGCCGCAGAAATACTTTCATTTCCGTAAAAGAGCTTCTTTGCAGCAAATTTTTTCTTGCTGTAAAACAAGTCTTCACGTTAAAATAAAATATGCGTAGCGGCAGAAAAATATTTCTACGGGGAAAAAGTCTTTTAACGGCAAGAAAAAGATTTGTCCAAATATGAAGTAGCACGATCTATTATATTGAGAGTTTTTTGTATTGGGTGTTAATCATAATGAGGAGTGTCTGTATTAAGGCCAGTCCTGATATAATGTGCTGATCTTTTGAATGGGCGCCCTTAAAATTTAAGCTATGTTTTACTTTTTCTGCTAAAGCACATCACGGTAGGCAATTGTTATATTGGATGCATTTTTCGTTTATAAACAAGGGTTAAATTCGAATTTGCCCATTCAAGAAATCAGGACACATATCAGTCCTAACTAAGGCTCGTTCAGGGACACGGAGTTGGAGTCAAGCTGGAGCAAGGGGTGTTCACGATAAATATTACACCAATTCTGATTCAATACCGTATTCCTGAACAAGCCATTAACAAGCACAAAACGCAAATTTTATGGTTTTGTTATTTTGCGTCTGAACAATTGGCTTATCTTACTAGACTTCCGCACATTACTTAGTTTGCTGTTCGAGCTGGAAATAGATTGAGAGTCATCAGTGCTTGTTGCATTATTGTGGTGTTGCAAAGAGTATTTTGGCAGAGTTGCTTTAGCTCCATTTTCTAAGTGGATTCCATTCCTTAAATAAAATAGATAAGTAAGCAAAGCATTTTATAAAAATAAGATGTGTATGAACTTGTAAGCGTATTTGGGGTGTAGCAGTGAAAAATTAAGGTTAAAAGCTGATTTTTCAAAAGCAAAGGCAAGGAAAAGGTCCTACTGTTTATTGCTTAGCTGGGCGACAGCCCTTGGGATGGGCTGTTGTTGAGCCGGTTGTACGTCTTCCCAATCCTCCACATTTTGGATCGGGTAGTGGCTGGCGGAAAAGTCTTTAGCTGAAGCAGTTGTGTTGCTACTCCCAAAATCATCATAGACGGAAGAAGGCAAATGGTGACTGCTGCTGTTGACAACACTGGAATATTTCTGAGGAGCAGAAGCTACTGAAGAAGGAGGTGTGGGCCGGTGTGGGGCTAGATAGCCAGATTCTGCTGTATGAATTAGTCCTGCTGCTGGCGAAGTGGTGGAACCTGCAGATTCTAATTGGGAAAAATTGAGTGATAATGCTATGCTAAAAGTTTAGGCAATTTTGTTGGCATTAAGAGGCATCACAGAAATATAGTATGCTTGTAATGAGGATCATGCACGGTTATAATCAAATTACAAGGTTCAAGAAATATGTACATGGATATATGACATTAGAGCAAACCGAAAAAAACAGGTATCAATTTGTGACCATTTATGACCTAACTTTTGAAATAAAATTGGGCTAAATTTCTCAAAATTGTCCATTTTTAATCCAAACTTTCTAATTGTTATAAAATCGTCACGAATCGATGTTTCACCATACCAAAAAAAGTCACACTCAAATGTAGGCGAAAATCGAAGCTTATCGCTTCAAAATAAGGCTGTGCATTCAGCAAACTGTGGGTTGCGAGGTCGGCTCTTTTATAGTACCCCATACTAATTTTTTTGAAAAGAGACCCAAAATTACCTCCCGAATCCATTTTTTCTCTCAACAGGATAAAAATTTTCTAAATATTTCTAAACACTTTCTGAATAAAAAAATTTGAATTTTGTTAAAAAAACTGATTGCGGGGTTACAAGCCCCTTATTTCGTTCCCAGCCCTACTATGAAAAGGTGAGAAACAGTATTTAGAAGTTACCATACTAAGAACTCAGTTTGAAACCGGGGACACTTCGCACTCTGCACCTTGAAATTAAAGTATCCAAAATCATATTTTGACAGCACACACAAAGTCACAACCAAGGCAGAATCAGATGACAGCATCACTGCTAGAACTAGAATGACAAGACGAGTCAGTTGTTGTTGTATTCGAAGAAGAATTATGCAAAACATTTTGATTATAGATAGCTAAATAAGTGAGTACATCTAAGGGATCTGCTTCAATAAATTCAGCATTAGGTGGGAGTAGATTAGTAGAGGGGTACAGACTTCTAAATCCAACCAATTCCTTGGGATAGGTGTTGCTCAAACCGACCACATTTGGAAGCACAATCTCTGAAACATGACATACCGCAAATGCTCTAATAGGCAACCCTCCCGTTCAAAATCGTGTTCTTGATTGTGTTTCATTGTGTTTTTGACAGACTTTTTGCAGTCAACTCTCAAGTAAATTACCGAATAATCATTAGCCGGTGGGATGAGCTACAAAATGGGTGGTAAGTTGCCTGAGAGAAGTTCTCAAAAGGTGGACCAAAAACACGATGCCACAAACGCGTTTTTAAATTTAGGGAGGTCGGCCCTTACAACAGGGCTAATTTGGCGTTAAAATCAAGAAAAAAGCAAAGGGGAAAAGTAGGAAGTGCTATCCAAATGCCAACAAACATGCCTTGTGCTATTTTGATAAAGAGCATGAAATATTAGATACGAAGGAGGTTTTGTGCAATAAAATGTTAATTGTGGAATGGGAAAATTTTCGGTATTGTAAAGAAATTCAAGAAAATTAATGCTCTTAAAAAAATCGGGAACTTTAGAAACTGGAAGAACCAACCAAAAGGTCCTGTAATCGAGAAGCCGGTGAGTGACTCCACCTCAATCCATCTTTGTTGACATTCATCCATACACATCTTTATTTTCTCCATTCTTGCTCTAAAATGAAATTGCTTTTTGTATGCTATTACTTTGTATGCTATTGCACAATCAACAACAAACTTAAGGGAGAAAATGCGTGTATCAATGTCATCAGTGCCGGAAGTAGTGCCAGTAGCTATTTTAAAGGAGGCAACCAGTCCAGTTTGCTACAAAAAAATTAACTTCTCAATTTATTATAATCAGTTAAATTATATGCCTAACCTTTCTGCGCATTTTGTCAACGTAGTCCTTGGCTTCTCTCATTTCATTGAGACCTATAAAAATGTTTTATTTGGTGTATGGCCAGTTCTACATGGTTTTAAATTTAACTTACACTCCAATTTTTGAGCATTGATGTAGCCATTCTCCAGTTCATAAGTTCTTCTCAACAAAGGTTGTAGGGCATAAGACACTGAGTCGTAGCCATTCATCTCAATCCGTCGTTCAGCCTCCATTAGTTGGGTTTTCAGCTTAAATTACACAGCTAGTTTGGATAAACGGGTCTCTTTGTTAGGATTTTTCTGCCTACCTCTTCTATGTGGTCCACATGAGAGTGACGCCTTTGTTCCAATCTAGAATGAGTCCTCACATAAATAATCCACTTAAAAGGGGGTAAAAGCCATTTGGATATGAAAAAGTGACCTCGGTGGCGCACAGTGGCCAAGCGTTTGTGTTTTGGCCCAAAATGGTGTGCAGGTTCAACCCCGCGTGCGTGCACTTCACTTTTTTGGCTTGTTTGACCAATGTTTAGCGGTAATTGGGGTCGATGATTCCGAATTTAAAGTAAAAAAAGTCGAATTGCCCCGAAAAATTGGTCAAACAAGCCAAAATAAATAGCGTTCAACCACGTGGGATTGAACTTGCGCACGATTTTGTGTAAAAAACGCAAACGCTTACCCACTGCGCCACCGGAGCCACTTTTTCAAACCGACATGGCTTTTAATCCCTCCTCCGTTAAAAAAACTAACTTTTGCTGTGCTCCCTCAAAATCATTTTCCATGCTCATGAGTTCGGTAAGTCGAGTAGACATCTGCTCCATCTGACGCCTAGACCTGTTCTTGTGGGCTTTGAAGACCACCAATATAGTGACCAGCAAGACCACCAGAGCCGCAAGGGCAATATCCTTGAGTCTTGAAGTCATATCTTGGAATCCAAACAGCACCACATCCAAAGCTTTTAGCTGAAGTTTTTGTCTGTGCACAAAGTTTTTGATGCCCAGCACATTGGCTATGTAGGAGGAGTTTTGGATGGCCATCCTAAATTCTCGCTTGAACATTTATATAGTAAAACAAGTAGATATACCGAGGCAAAGCTATCCCCGAAACTTTGGCATTGATAAAGTTAGTGGTGTATTGAGGCAACTTAACTGCAGTCTTCAACCACTCCACCACCTCCTTTTCAGTCCAGTCGCGCTCTTCGGACTGAAACCAGGCTTCCCACAAGTCGTCCACAGTGATGGACTCATCGTTGTTGTGATGAAATGCTGCAAAACAATACAATTTTTAGTAAGAATAAAGCATAAGTAATTTTTGATTACCTTTTTCACGCCGAGCACGATCAGAACCACCGATTTTCAAATCTTCTGTTAGAAACTGAAATTTGAATTTGTTCAAGGAAAAGAGGACAAATTTTCAGCTAGCGCAATTTGAAATTTCGTAACTTATTAAGGTTTTCGTAATTATATTTATAGATCCCTCTAAAGCATTCTTTTGTCAAAGTGCCTATGCCTGTATAAAGCCCAGTAAAATTTTTACTTGATTGGCCACAAGGAAATTCTTTGTGACTTTTTGTAAGGGAGCAAACCCTCCCTCCTTTTCCGTAATACCTTCTCTGCATTAATGTCAACTAGGGATGAATCCCCCTCGGGGATGGGAATGTCCTCGCTTTTTCAAATCGATCCAAAAATGAAACTCACATCTGCAGACTCAAACCTATCGATTGAGCCAGACTGATCATCGTCCATGAGTCGATGAAGCTCTTTGATTGCTGCAAAGCCATCTGGATCTCGGAACTTTCCTGTTCAGCTGTGATTTCCACATCTAAAAATCGATAAAGTAGAGCAATATTAATAGGCTTTTGCTTACTTCTGGTTGGTTTTCGATCGGCTAGAGCTGAATATAGGAATAGCGAAGGACATATTACCAAATAGACAAGAGTAATATTAAAAATGCTCCGATGCATCAGATCAACTCTACAAACATCCTTTTTATTTGAAAAAAATATAAAAGGCGATGTTTTCAGTAAAAAACTTGACTCGTTGTGCTTGCTTATTAACAACACTTAAACTTCCACAGTTTATAACCATAAAAAATAAATTTTAATCACCTGATACGTCTTCTCCTATTCAGTATTTTTACGATTGTTTTGTGTAAAGGCAATATATCTAAATATAAAAGAGGCCAAAAAGGATAACCCGGGTTAATTAAATTATTTTTTCAGTGTAAAAAACACTATCCGGTGTCCTTTTTAACAGATTTGTAGTTTTGGGAAGCTTTCTTTAAATTTCAATAAGCATATAAAATGACCTTTTCTTGTTTATCTTGGAAATATTTTTTCTTCTAGAATAGTCCAAAAAATTTTTACAAAAAAATCTGAGAGCCTTGGTATGAAATCAACGTCTAACATAAAAAACAGCTCAAAACTTTTAAAATCCACAAAAATTCTAAAACTGTCTTGGTTTGATCTTTTATTTAGGATGACTTTAATTACACAAAAAATTTAAAATTTCAATTTTTCCATAAAAAAGCTAAACAAAATCAAATTCCAGACGACAAATGCAATCAATGTAAACAGGGCAAGATGGATAAAGATAATTCAAATAAATACACAACGCCAAATCCAGTTCAATCCAAGCACCCGACAAATACAACAACTCAATTCTTAGAAACTTCGACCCTACTATAGAATACCCCCCCCCCCCCAAAAATCCGACCTTTTAAAACTTAAGTAAAAAGTACCCAAATATATGTCCCAGACCCCGGAAAATGTGCGCAAACTCTTCATTAGTCACAACTTCCGTACGCTGGCCTACCCCCAAGCCTAAGGGCTAAGCCTAAACTTGTTGTTTGCAAGGGTAGTTACAGCATTTTTTAAAGGTCGGATTTTTGGGGGGGGGGTATTCTATAGTAGCGCCGAAACTTCTAATATTTTTTTGTTAGCCACCTTTTGCATGTTATAGCTGCTGTCTCTGTTGGCTAAAAACGAGTTTCATATCCTAATCCAAAATAGCCTATCACTATTAAGCTATTGCCAGGCGGAAATAATACTGATAATAAGTGTTGGTGAATATGTCTGTGCACCCTTCCAAAAAAAAATCACAGTCATAAAACAACACCAATTATCAGCTCTGTGTGTTTCTTCTAATCTGCTCCTCTTCTTATTGTTGTTGTGTTCCCAAACTACACCAATTGTGAGGGTGGTGGGTGGCAACACCAAGAGCAAAATATAGGGTTGCTAATAGTGGTAGTGCGTAACATTTTTTGTGAGACACTACATCCTAGATTTTATTAGATTCTATCTGCACGAGCGCCTCGACAAACCAAGATTGCCCTCAGAATATTCTTATGCGGGAACCGGTCTGTCAATTTGGACGATTTTTAAGGTGGCGGTATTGCCAATAACTTTCTCCCGAAAATGCCAATGGCTTATATTGCAAATGACTTATTGGTCATATTTGCTAGCACTTGAGCTGCTAAATTTTTTTTAAAAAAATACATAAAATAGTGCCGGTGCCCTCAGATTTTTGTTTCTTATTCTAGTATCAAACCCTACAGTTATCTTTGAGCTGGATTTAATTATAAAAAGGTGGACATTTTTAAGTGATGTTATGTACATTAAAGCATTTTCTGTTGTTGTTTTATAGTTTATTCTCGCCAGTTATCTGGTCAAGCACTTTGTGCGTTCAATGATTCATAAGAATGCGCAAGGAACAAGCTACCGAATGATAATAGTAGCTTAACCAAGAGATCTAAATAGACGCTGTCTAACGTTATATAAAGTTTACAAAAAAAACCTATAAGAATTCGCTGTAGGATTGTTAGTACAATAAGTATATTGTTTTTTTTTATCAAACCGCACCCTGGTCTGAAAGAGCAACCCCTTCCACTTTTGAAGACCCTATAAATGGCATAGGGGCGTTTGGCGGTTGGCGTGACAAATGTCACAAAAACCGCCAAACGTCTTAACAAAACGCCAAGCTTTTAAAATTTGAATTTCATTTTTGTTTTTTGTGCGGTCGTGTGTGTTTTTTGCTATTTTTGCTCTCTCGTTTTTTCTCAAAGTCTCATTTTTGGGTATTGTGAAGGTTTGTGGGTTATTTTCTATACCGGCAATTCTCATCGGCCCTAATTAAATACATCCCCATTTAATTCATTCCTTGTCAGTAATAGGGCTCAAATTGGGCTGGTAACAACGACTTTTTTCATTTTTAGCACTTAGGGTAAACGTGTTTGAGGGAATTTAATTTCGACATGAGAATCCTTACTTAATACCTGTATTCTGCTATTCTCACTGTCATTTTCAGTGTTTGATCAATTAGCTAACTTTATTTTTTCACTTTAACGTCGTGCGCCTCGGAACTACTGATAATTAAACTCTCACTTAGATACACTGTAATCTTTATATAGTATTTGGACTGTGTCTGTACGGATTTTGAATTCCCGCCAAATATTTTTTCCGCCTATTTTGGCCTTTTTACCCCAAATTTTGGCGGTGGTCGAGTCCGTACTTTTCAAAAGCGATTACAGCAACTCATAAGCTATCGAATGAGCCTAAACTTGCCCTGGTGGGGTGCGGCCGTTGTGGCTGTTGCCCCGATTACATGCACCAAATCAGAGGCTTTTAGCCTACTTTTGGCTATATTTGAATTCCTCTCGAGACCAAGCGGTAATACTTGGTGTCTAATTCATTGTCAAGTCATTTGTTGTGTCTCATAATTCATTGTTTGAATTTTTTGGGTGCAGAAATAATTTTTGCTGTTATTTGTGGTTTTGTGGATGGTGCTTGAATTTTCCTCTCACTATTTATGACTTATTTTAGGAAATTCGGTGGTCGTCTCTATTCAGTGCCTCCAATTGGTCGTCTACATAAAGTGCTTTCAAGTGGTTGTCTACAAGCTGTGCCTCTAAGTGGTCGTCTACAACAGTGCCTCAAGTGGTTGTCTACATGCAGTGCTTCCAAGTAATCGTCTACATGCAGTGCCTTTCAGGTAGTCGTCTTTATACAGTGCCTTCAAATGGTCGTTTACATACAGTGCCTTCAGGTGGTCGTCTTTTTACAGTGCCTCTAAATTTTATTATTTGTGATTTATGCGTACGTTTGTGTGGTCAATAAAATTGGTTGGGTGCAGATTCGCCCTTTTTAGAAGGTTTCCATTGGTGTTAGGTATCAAGTGGTCTTTCATCAACTCCGGCATCAAGTTCCAAGGTACGCTTTTTATTTTGCTGTTAATTTAATATGGTTTTATCTATTTCTTATCAGGATTCAAGTTCTCCTCGCTCTGAAGTGATCGTTGCCTAAGGTTGTCGTCTACATCTTATGCCTACAAGTGGTCGTCTGCATACAGTGCGCCTCCAAGTGGTCGGCTACATACAGTGCGCCTCCAAGTGGTCGTTTACATGCAGTGCTTCAAGTGGTTGTCTACAACAGTGCCTCAAGTGGTCGCCAATGCCTTGAGCGGTCGTCTACACCAGTGCCTCCAAGTGGTCGTCTACATACAGTGCGCCTCCAAGTGGTCGTCTTTATACTGTGCTTCCAAGTGGTAGTCTACACTCGGCGCTTCCAAGTGGTCGTCTTTTATACAGTCCCTCTAAATTTAATATTTTTGGTTTATGCGTACGTTTGTATGGACAATAAAATTGTTTGGGTGCAGATTCGCCCTTTTTTAGAAGGTTTCCATAGGTGTTAGGTATCAAGTTGTCTTTCATCAACTTGGGCAACAAGTTCAATGGTACGCTTTTTATTTTGCTGTTGTAATTTTGTGGCTTATCTATTTCTTATCATGTTCAAGTTCCCCTTGCTCTGAAGTGGTCGTTGCCTTAGGTTGTCGTCTACATTTATGCCTACAAGTGGTCGTCTACATACAGTGCTTCAAGTGGTCGTCTACACAAGTGCCTCAAGTGGTCATCTACACAAGTGCCCCAAGTGGTCGATTACATGCAGTGCCTCCAAGTGGTCGTCTACATCAAGTGTCTCCAAGTGGTGGTTATATCAAGTGCCTCTGAATCTAATTATTTTTGATGTATTCGTACTTTTGCAATGTGGTCAATAAATTTGTTTGGTGCAGATACGCCCTTTTTGAAGTTTTCAGTGATCTTCGGTATCAAGTGGTCTTTCGTCAATTTCGACATTAGGCTCCAAGGTACGCTTTTTTTTTGCTGTTGAATTATCGTGGCTTTATCTATTTCTTATCAGGTTCAATGGTAATCGCTCTTAAGTGGTCGTTGCTCTTCAGTAAAATCTAATGCCTTCAAGTGGTCGTCTACATCCATTGCCTCTAAGTTGTCGTCTACATCCAGTGTGCCTTAGGTGGTCGTCTTTATACAGTGCTCTTCAGGTGGTCGTCTACATACAGTGCCTTCATGTTGTCGTCTTTATACAGTGCTTCTAAGTCTATTTATTTTTCATGTGATTTGTACGTTCTCCATGTGTTCAATAAAGTTGTTTGGGTGCAGTTCGCCCTTATTAAAAGGTTTCACGTTTACGAGAATGACGAGAACGGTACGAGAATGACTGTTGAGCTCATGCATAAAGACCTACTCGAATGTAAACTTTAACAGGAGAACAAGCAGGACAAATAGTTTTTATTCCGAAAGTTTCACTAACAAGTTCAAAATTACCCTTTGTTTTGTACCGTAGGCAATTCCCAGTCAAGCCATGTTTTGCCATGACAATAAACAAAAGTCAGGGTCAGACTCTGGAATTTGTAGGAATTGATTTAACAGACCCTGTTTTTACTCACGGGATGACCTATGTCGCGTTCTCCAGAGCGCGTGCATGGGAATTTTTAAAGGTTGCTGTTAATCCCAAAATGGAAATAAAGTAAAAATATTGTGTGGAAGGAGGTTTTAATTTAATTAGTACAAAAATCAAAACGCCGCTGCTGCTTCCACTGATGTCTGCTCCATCAAATCGCCAGGACCAGCTACTCAGAAGTTCCCGAAGAAGAAGAGGAAGCAAAAGAATCGGAATAAAATCCAAGAACATAGTACTCCATTTATTTTCGTTCGTTTCGTCTCATTTTCGTTCATTGTTGTCTGTTTTTTCTGAATAAAGTTATTTCGTTAAGGATTTTTTCAAACAGTTTCGAAAAGGCGCCAGAGGCGCCAGTCAAGCTAGTTTCTCTAGATATCTTAGTGACACTGAACAATCGCGGTGACCACTCCGTCAGCCGAGTAAATGGTGGGCTCCGACTGGACGGCGGACAGCCGATGAACACAAAAAATAACAAATGTCGGCACCATTAACACGGGAAGGCCGTGCGTACTAAACTACGCGTTTCGTGCGGAATTTTACGCTGGGCATGATGGCCATGATGAATTCCGCACAAAACGCATAGTTTAGTGCGCACAGCCTTTCCCATGTTAAAGGAAATTCAGATAACAAAAGGTTAACTAAAAACATTTATTCAGCCTCAAAATAATAACAACTCGTAAACAAGGGGTTAGATAACAAGTATTTCTGAAGTCTCAATTTTCATTACTTGATGATTCGGCTTACAACGTCGAAGTGGCTGTACTGGTAACAGTTTTTCCATTTCAATAGCGTCCAACGGCTGAGGTCTCCACTTGGACTTGGGGTGCTTGTCTACGAGTACGACTTTGACTTGCTTTGCTTCTTTGCAGAGTTCATGGATAGCCTGAATTCAGAATGTCAAACTTGATCTCAGCATAGCAGTATTCACCCTGGTGGCGTCCATGTCAAAGAGTCTGACCCGTTCCCGAGTAAAGTCAAATTGTTGTTGAGATCTTTGCCCACTAACTTCCAGAACTGTAATAGAAAGAGGTAAGAGAGCTGAAGTTTCTCTTCAAAAAGAACCTGCTCAGAGACAAAGCTTTTGATGGCCTGTAACATAGAGTTACTAATCTAGACAACCCGACAAAATCAAACCTTGTAGCGTTCGACCACAAATCCCAGTGTTGGAAACTGACCTAAAGATATAAGATTTGTAAAATTAGGCTAGGTAGGAGCTGGAGGCCAGAGACAGTGGCTCCCACTAATATATGAGGTGAGAGATCGAGATGGGACTGCAGGTAAGGCAGCCTAACAGAAAGAAACTCTCGCAAAGGTATCTAGCATAGGTTCAGAAACCCCTTTCCTGCTATTACTGTTCTTGGTCTGGTTTAATAAAAAGTAAACCATGTTTTAATCCACTCGTGTCCCACCTCCATTTCAGACTCACACAGTCAAACCAAATTCCGTCGGCTTTTGATAAGCAGAAGTTTTTCAGCCCTGGGGGCTACCGCTTAACGAGATTCTGCTGGATTCGCAATCTACTTGTAACATGCTACAATAAAAGTAACTCACAACTTCCATAGCTGATTACTCCATCCAGAATATTTGCGAAATGCTTTTGGAGCTAAACATTTTGGAATGTTCAAAAACCGTTATTGCCGCTTGAAAATATTACGTGCAGGGTTTGAAGACGAGTGAATGCTGCCCCTATCCTTAGGTCCAGCTCTGTCCTGCAGTCCACGGCGTTTACCTAAGCGGACATTTTACAGATTTGCATACAAGCACACAGATGAGCAACAGCTTAGACGATCTCCGCTCCAATGTTTTCACCTAAAAGGTTTATTGTGAACAAAATAATGAATATCCAAGACATTAGTTGCTGCCATCTTCCTTCGGCGATATTACTGATTGCGGACGCTGTTCCAAGATGGAAAGAGAATTGCAATCGAATCCGGCTCCTTTCCTGTTTGCCCAGCATGTTTGGCCACCTTAAAGCTACGTTTACATACCCCAAAATCTCGCCCCACGCCTAGACCCACACTCGTGTTCACAATAAAATTTTACTAGTCAAAAGTTATGAATGCGAGTGTGGGTGTGAGATTTGAGTGTTCACATAAAGAGTGTGGGTGCTGGTGTGGCTGCAGTTCTGAGCGCTATTGTGAACGTGCCTTAAGGACATGCTGTTGTCCTTTTTCATGCGCTTCCTGTGGCCTCATCAGTGCATTTGCTTCGGCTTCTTCTCGCATCACACGGTCGATCTCTCTTGCTATGAGCTTGTTGATTGGATGAACAAATGAACACCACAAGGTGAAAAATGACAAAAAGCCTCATAAAATTGTAAGAATCTATCGGGGAAATCGGGGAAAATATTATGAGGACACACACACAGTAAAAAAACAGCCGACCGCACAAAAAAGAATAATGAAATTCAAATTTAAAAAGTTTGGCGTTTTGTTAAGACGTTTGGCGGTTTTGTGACATTTGTCACGCCAACCGCCAAACGACTACGCACCCCTATAAATATATATCAGACCAGATTAGATTGTTGCATTTTCTTAAATGTAATGATCTCTAGCTATTCCGCTTTTCGATTTTGGTTGGGCATCTAAAAATCTCAAGATTGCCCTCTGAATATTCTTATTTTTGAGGACCCTAATAAAATGGCACCCAATAAAATACCTCTCCAAAATAGCGAGTGCTCTTTTAGAGAAAATAAGGTGAAGTGAAATCCCTTTTTTTTGCAAAAAAAAATATATAATAACAAATTATCCTTATCAAAAGTCACAAAAAAATAGTTACCATCTTTAAAATCTAAAATACAAATATATTCCATCACTCCAAAAACACACAAAAAATAGAAAATAGTTTATAAAAAAGGGAAGAAAAGGAAAAAGAAGAAGAAGATTCTTGCCAAACCATTATATTTATGCAAGCGAGAAGGCAAAATAGTCAGCGCAAAAAGACCAAAACCATACAAGCAGACACACTCGCGAATCTGCACTCAAGCGCCAAGACTGCCAGACAAATAAACTGCCGAATAAATAGCATTCCACAGACAAAATGGGGTGCTCATTCCTTCACACACCCACAGTTCTCCACCCTCTCCGCCTGTCACATGCGGGGCAGAAAAAGAAAAAAGAGAGACATCCTTTTGCTCTCACTACCAAACAAGAAAGTGGGGCAGAGTAAAGAAGACAAAAATTTTCGAAGCAATATGATCGATTTGATTGCTGCTTTCCACCTAGTTTTCTTCCTTTGAGCAAGCACAAATTATTGTTGCTGCTCAAGAAGTCTCGCAGGGATTAGTGCAAATGAGTCAATAATACCTTATTTTGTTTCTTTGTATTTGTTTGGTAAATATCTGAAAAACGATATGCTTCCAGTGGGAATCGAACCCCTGACCACTTTTCCATTTTCATGACAACTAAGCCCACGTTTTTATATGTATTTGTGTCTGTGAAATGTGCTTATTTTTAGAACCAAAAGCAGGGTTACGATATGTATTTTTTTCAAAAGATTTGAGCTTTTTTGACGCCCCAAATAACTATTTTCTCACACTGATTTTCAAAGTCTTATTCCTCAACCTTATTCATCAGTTTGGTGATGAGACTCTGTTTCTGAAAAATTAAAAGACGTTCAAATTTGCTTATATTTTTTGTAGTTCGTGAAAGTTTTGCCGACTTGAAGTGGGGGACTCCAGTGTTTTCTTCAAAATTTATTTTTAGCACAAAAAACGTTGAAAAGCTGGATAAGATATGAAGTTTCTGCAAATTTATTTATTTCAATAAATAAAACTAGCAACCGTGCTGAAAAAAAAATTTAATAACTTTTTTAAACTTAATCCTAGTGAAGAGCAACCATCTTGCTCTCATGCCATTTTTTGTGTAGTCTTTGATTTTAAGCCTAGAGACGACTAATTTGCCTAGTTGTTGTTGTTATTGTATCTTTTCTGCCTTCTTATACTGTCTTTATTTTTTTATTCCGAAGACAGCAAAACGCTACTGCTACCAGTGTTATTATGTGTGTGTAGAAAGGAAATAATAGTCGGCCTTTGGATTGACTCCTTTCTCTTGTCTATCTAGTCACTCATTTGCTTCTTTTATTTGATTAGAGAAAAAGGCTATTTAGGAGAGTGTAGGGTGGCCAGAGAAAAGTGAGTGTCAGGTGCCAATAGACACATTATTTTTTGTCTTTTGATAGAGAAGAGACTATTGTTGTTGATTTGGCGGCAGCTGATTTCTGCGTGTCCTGCTTTTATGTTCACACTTTTTCAATAATACAATAGATTGACTTTTGATGTAGTGACCACATCTTATCTTCGATCCCGTCCTAAACTTGCCCAATTTTTTCACCTAACTTCTTTGTCTTTTGCCATTGCGATTGGTGCATTTTTTTCTTCAACAATTTTCTTGGATAGGCATACTGAAAAAAAATCTAAAAACTTGGCGCAGCTCTTGGTTAGGGATCGAACCAAGAGTGTTTCTAAAATATCAACAATGTCGAGTAGGCGCTTAGTCATTTTTCGGATTTTTTCGAATTTGGGCCTGTTTGAATTTTGAAGTTCTCGAATGTTTTCTTTTTTTGTGATTTCTCTCAGTAAAGCAAAGTTTTAGGCGCAGGGTAGAGCAGCGCATATCAAGATCGATTCAAGCTTGTGTTCCAAAACAACCAAAAAAACACTAAAATTCAAAAATGCGCAAATTTGAAAATAGCTGAATCAATTACGCACCATTAATCAATATCTTATCAACCTTGTCCCTAATTAAATGGGTTTTTAGGGTGGTTGACTGAATTAGAAAATATAAGATGCAAGCTGAGGCCAAGCAAGGATGCTTCGGATGTTAAAAAAAGGCTGGATAGTAAGTTTAGGTATTTTTTAACAATGAACCAGTAATTTCATGTTTTCAGGTGTGTTTGGCTCCTACAATCAGTTTTCTGAGCTGATAGTAAAGCCAGGTAGAATTGTTTCTGATCCCACCAAAAAGGATAGTAATTGCCTCAAAATAGGTTTCAATTCACCCTCCATCTATGGAGTTGCCCCTATTCCAATGAGTCCCATGATAAATGGATGTGCATCCCACTTTTCCTCTGCCAAAACTTCCCTGACCTCAAATGATTGTTTTGTGGAGCAACAGTCTTGCTCCACTTCTTCCTCATATGCACCATTGGACACTAAGAAAGATTTGGAGAGGGTGCCCACCGAGAAAGTGCTGCAGGTGAAGTCTGGATAAAATCTCAAAATTCATTTTAAATATTTTATAGAGCATGCAAAGTCTGGTAAGCCATGAGCCATTGTCCAAATTGGATTGCTCCGTGAATATGAACTGTGTTGTCAAGGTATGAGCCTTTAGCCGGGTGGCCATCGAAAACCACAAAGTGTACTTTGCTAGGAAACATTTTCCGTGGGGTCTACTTCACCCTCGTTTTCTGACAAACTAAATTTTTATCAAACAATACTTTTCGACAAAAAAAAATTGTGGTCAAATGCCCTATTTTGACGCAAATATTCTTGGTACCTGTTCCAAACCTAACCAAAAGGGACCAGCTCGATCTTTTCATCACCCTAAAAAGGATATAAATAAGTTATCAGGGATAGAAGTACTGGCTAAAAACCAGAATCAGTTCGAGAAGAATTGACCCATATTACTGACAGAAGAATGCAAATGGATATGCACTAAGTGTGTTAACTACTGATAAATTTTTCCAAAAATCAAAAATTTGTCCTGGAGACAACTGGCTGAGATTGAAGCAGGTAGCCAGAATTTTCGCTTCAAAAAAGTATTGTGTATTTTGAAGCACTTCGTATTTTTCTGCATTAAAAACCATGATTTTATGCGATTTCAGAATCCGGCACCCGTTTCTCAACCCACATCAAATGGCTCTATTGAAAAAGTCGAGAAAAAGAAGCGCACACATCCCACCGAAGAAAATTCCAATGATAATTGTAAAAGTATAAAAAAGAATCGGAGCATCGCAAACCTGCCAAGCCTGTTACACCACCTCCTGTGGTGCGCTTTTGTTAAATTCAATTCATTTAACTCATTCAGTGTTTACAGATCAAACAAGAAACCAAAAAGAAAGAAGCTGAGCTGTTTGGTGACTTGTTTGGTGACGAAGACAGCAACAGTGACAAGTCCACCAATGATGAATCTACTACCATCCAAGCCAAACAAAAGCCAGCCATCAAAAATTCAGCCAAAGCTATAATTGCATCCAAGGAGGAAGCTGACCAGCTTAATTCAAGTTCTCCGAGAATAGTGCTCAAAATACCTCGTGCAGCCAGCAACTCATCACTTTCTACCCTAGAAGGTGGCAAAAAGGTTATTCCTATTGTATGATTATACAAAAGATTACAATATTTTGTCTAGGAATCCAAGAGCAAGCACAAAAAGCACAAGTCTGACAAACATAGAGAGGACCACATCAAGAAAGAAAAAGTGGAAAATGTCAGTAATGAATTACCAAGCGCTCCCCAAACTTCTAATGAAGATTTTGGGGAAGAAGTGAAGAAAGAACAACCAAAATCTTCTAAAGAAGATTTTGATGCAGGAGTGAAGAAAGAACAAGAAGATGCGGTTGCTCCGCCGGGCATACAGGAACTTGAAAAAAGGGACACTGATTCCAGGTGTGTTAGATATATCTTGAATAGCATGTTGCTTTGCAGTCGAGTCTCGATACAGTCAAACCTCGATTTAACGACCCCCACCTCAAGTTCGTTCCCACCTAAAGTCCGACACTTTTTTTAACCCATTTTCGAAATATTTTAGCAATTCTGTTTTGACAATCTGGTCGCAAATTTCGTAAGGATTCCAATTTTGCCGATCGTTTTTCAGAAACCTAATGTTTTTGCTTCTAAAAAAGCTAAACCTCGATTAACGACCCCCATTTTAAAAATTAGAGGGTCGTTAAATCGAGGTCTACCTTTTTTAGAAGCAAAAACATCAGGTTTCTGAAAAACGATTGGCAAAATTGGAATCCTTACGAAATTTGCGACCAGATTGTCAAAACAGAATTGCTAAAATATTTCGAAAATGGGGTTAAAAAAGTGTCGGACCCTAGGTGGGAACGAACTTGAGGTGGGGGTCGTTAAATCGAGGTTTGACTGTATAAGACCAATATCTTAAGTTTGACCCCCATCTGGCCCCGACACTTTTTTTATTTCGATTTCGTCAATTAAGTCTAGTCCAAAAATCGGAAAAATTTCGATTTTACCAGACGTTTCTGAAAATAACCAGAATTGTTCCAAGAAAACTCACGGTTCTCGATATAATTTTACTTTTTTCCAAATAGGGGATTTCGCACCATTAAAAAAACTGCGTTTTTTAATGACTGAGAAAATTGAGAGCCGTGATTTTTGAACAAAATTAGGCAGAAATGTTAGAACTAGCTGAGAGAGACAAATTTGAGGGGGTGACATCTCAGAGGGACTTTACTGTAACGAGAGATAAAAACACTTTTGCCATACTAGAGAGTAATGCAATGTCATAAGTTAGTTTTATATCACCCCGTTTTTGGGATTCTTCAACAATCACTAGTTAAGTGTAGCCAAGGTCTTTGTCAACATTCCGAATGGCGATTTGAGGGCACTTGTGCACTTGGGGGGGGGGGCCTTTTTGGTTAACTGTAAATATGGTTTAAACGTCTCCTAAGTAATTTTTATACGGCAGAAACGATAAAAAGTTGTTTCCTAACAATTTCCGACTACAAAGTGAAGTTTTCAATAAAAAGTTAGTTACCAAAGATTGACCAACTGCCTTGGTCCCCAAGGTAATTACACCAAAAAGGGTACCTATACATCTTAAAAAAACCAAAAAAGATGGAATTTGAACATAGTTTTGTTAGCTGGGCCTACCGCATAAAGAAACTCTGGTATGCATACAATTTTTATGCATCCAGAGTTACTCGGAGTGATTGGTGTCTAAGGTACGTGGGTGTGCGCATCTCAACCCCAAGAAACAAGCCCCCTGCGCCCCCTTCGGGGGCGCAGGGGGCTTGGTTGGTTAGAGATGCGCGCACTCACTTACCTTAGACATGATTCCGAGAGAGACTCTTGATCATACATGCATTAAAGACTCTTTTTGCCCAGCCCCAGTGACCAAAACGTGGTAGGATACCTTAATTTACGATATTTTACCTTGGGGGACCAAGGCAGTTGATCAATCTTCGGTAGCAAAATTTTTTTTAAAAAACTTCACTTTTAAGTGCGGAATTTGTTAGGAAACAACTTTTTTAGCGTTTCTGCCGTATAAAAATTACTTAGGAGACGTGTAAACCATATTTATAGTTAACCAAAAAAGGCCCCCCCCCAAGTGCACAAGTACCGATTTGAGCTTAAAAATTGGCTGTAGGGTACCTAAAACAAGACAATATGAAAAAATCTTCACTAATTACATCATCAGACCATTTTTTTGATATTTCAGACTTTCCATGGCAGATGTTGAGCAAATCCTAGAGCAATTCAAACATGTATCTCCGCTCCTATCGCCAATACCTCAAATATCACCCCCAACTCGACTGGAAGATAACGAGTCTGAGCATGGTTGTGAGCCACACGCTTCTACTTCAGCCGGCAGACCAGATCAACAGGTGCCGAGAAATTGCCAACTAAATTTGTCAGATTTATCACCGAAGAGATGGCAAAGGTATGTTTAAACCTTTGAAAGCATCTGATTAAATATACTGCTCAGGTTAAACTCCAAATGGCAAAATTTGGTAAGTGGAGACCAGCCGAAACCAACTTCAGAGAAAGTACCCTCGGATCCAAAGCCTCCAATGGACGATGAGCCCAAAATGAAAAAAGACCCAATCAAAACTGAAATAATCTGTAAAGAGGAAGATTTGCCTAAAAAGGTCATTCAGCCTATAGCAGCAACAGCGAAAGAAAAAACAGAAAAGAAAGAATCCAGTAAATCGAAGAAAGAAGAAAAGGTATTTGCTTTTGTTGTGTTTAACATAGACATCGAAATTTTGGGATTTCATTTTCGCCTAGTTTTCATGAAAAATTGACAGCTTAAAGTTTCAAACGCTATATCAGCTCTATGATCTGTTATTTTTTAGAAGATTTGGCGCTAGTAGCGAGTAACATCCCTCCCCAAAATATGACCTTCAAAAATCGCTGTAACTACCCTTTGAAACAACAAGTTCAAGCTTAGCCCTTAGGCTTGGGGGTAGTCCAACGTACGGAAGTTGTGATTAATAAAATAGTTTAAGCACATTTTCCGCGGTCTGGGACATATATTTGGGTGCTCCTTACTTAAGTTTTTAAAGGAAAACTGGGGGGGGGGGGGTGGCTATTCGCTACTAGGGTAGTAGATTCATACTTTCTAGGGACTCCAAATTATTTTTTACGTAATATTGAATTCTGCCCACTGATTTTTGAAAAAATGGCCACTAATTTTCTATTTACATTTTTCTCTGAATATTTGTCCTAATTTTCAAAATTTTAAATCATCCTGTAGCCTAGTATCTCAGCTTTCTAATGAGCTATTAACTCTGTCGATTGACTACATAAATAAGGAGATTTAATACAAAGATTTAGGAGTTTAAAAAATAGGCCTCAACCCCAAAAATCTCTACATTAAAAAAATTTCTTTTCTTTATTTGATCCTCATTTAACTTGGAAAATTACAGGCAAAAATCCCAAAGTTTCGCCACCCGGAGAATGTGCCTGCTGAGCCTGTTGCGAGTACAAGTACTACTACATCTGCAGCTGCCTCTGAAGAAAAGCCTAAAAGTCAGTCTCAACCCAAAGTCAAGCAAGAGCCTGTGATCGCTAAAGAGCCACCAACAAGTGCAACGATAAGCAATCCATTCAGCAAGTGGGACACCAAGGAAGACAATAAGTCCTCAGCACACAACTCCAAACCCGTAAAACATCTTATTACCAAGTAGTGCCTAATTAGTCATGCGTTTTATTTAGTCAACCAGCAGTGATCCAGCTGAAAGATGCATGCCAACCACAAAAGCTTCTTTAGAAAAGGTGGAATTGGCCAAACAAACCGTTGGCCACTACCAGAAATTAGCCAAGTCTATTAAACATAAAGCAGATATAGAGGTTTATTATTTTTACGCTACTGCGCTTCTAAGTTTTTGACTTTTTTTGGATTTTTTAAACCAGCGCACGTTGGGACGGATTCAAACGTGTGTCCCAAACTAGAATTGGGATTTCGATCGAGCAAAATCTTTTCGAGAAAATTCTTGAGAAAATTTTCTATAACCGCGCAAAATCGAGCAAAATCTTAAGAGACATAATCTGTAATTTTGGAGGTTATTATATAGAAGTTGGCACCGCGATTTTCTCGACTTTTTTCTACCAGGCATGTCATACACCATTCGACTCCAAATTTATCGCCGAGCAAGATGTTCTCGAGTGGCGACCTCGAGTTTCGACCTTTTATAGTGAAGTAATTTTTTTCAACCACCAAAAATAACCTCTTTCTTTAAAATGGATAGGAGTGGTTGTTGTAACTTGGAAGGAGCGATAGAGAGCAGAGAGAGCGTAGAGCGGAAATTAAAGGCAGCTTTATTTCACAAGCACAACAATAATGATGTATTAACAGCGGAAGCAACAAAGCCATGACAACGAATCGTAGTCGTGTCAGGACAATAAGAGATTCAAACAAGCGATAGAACAGTGGTCTGTTTTGTTTGTTTGCATGTTTAATCTCATTGTTATCGGCTTGAGTTGCTACATAAGATGACTGTGAAAAATTAAAATATTGTTGCAAAAACTTTGCGTTTTTGGCCAATTTATTGCAAAATTAAAAATTTTTATTCAGGCATTTTTTCTTAAAATTTGCCATTTTACCCGACGCGCTACTGATGGGAGAAAAATTGAATTGCAGTTTCAGAATCTACACAAAAAACTGAATCTAGTAGTATCGAATCTGAACACAACTTAAAATAAGTGCGCGAGGGATATGGAGCTTTGAAGTTGGTGACGCAGACGAATTTTAAGCCAAAACCAAGGGGGACCAAGGCAATTTTTTTCAAAAAAATTTCACGATCAGAACCGAAAATTCTGACACCAGGTTCGTATTCAGCATAGTCAGTTTGCATGTGAAACTGCTCTTATAATTTAAGGGCCATAGCCATCGCCGACAACGAGAGTTTCAAATGTTTGAATTTGCGCGGGACAGTTCTCTCTCGTTGTCGGCGACGGCTACGGTTCTTTAAAAACAAATTTAAAATTCCTTTCAAGACATTATTATTCTTTTTCGCTAAATCAAATATTTTTTGTCTTGAAAGGCATTTGAACTTTGACACTGAGTTTTTAATTTTAAGAGCAGTTTCACATGCAAACTGACTATGCTGAACACGAACCTGGTGTCAGAAATTTTGGTTTTGATCGTGAAATTTTTTGAAAAAATTTGCCTTGGTCCCACTGTGGTTTTGGCTTAAAATTCGTCATGAATCACCAACTTCGGAGCTCCATATCCACCGCGCACTGATTTTAAATTGTGTTCAGATTTGATACTACTAGATTCAGTTTTTTGTGTAGATTTTGAAACTGCAATTCAATTTTTCTCCCATTGGTAGCGCGTCGGGTAAAATGGCAAATTTTAAGAAAAAATGCCTGACTAAAAATTTGTAATTTTGCAATCAATTGGCTAAAAATGCAAAATTTTTGCAACAATATTCTATTTTTTCACAGCCATATTGTAGAGCTGCTCAAGCCGAATATAATGAGCACAAATGTGTATATAAGTGTGACCAAAACAGCACACCTCTATCCATCTTAAGAAAAGGGGTCATTTTCGGTGGTTGAAAATAATCACCTCAATATAAAGGCCATATTGCTCGGCATTAAATTTGGAGTCGATTGGTATATAACCTGTACGGTAGAAAAAGTCAAAAGAATCGAGGTGCCACGAAAACCTCCAAAATTACAGATTGTGTCTCTTAGATGAACCATGAACTTCCTGTTCTATATGAAAAAAAGAATTTTTTATTTTTTTTAAATAAAAACAATACTTTCAGCAAAATATTCAGCGATCCGAAAAAAGATTTTGCTCGGTTCAATCCAGTGACAAAATCTAGATTTTGCTCGAGAAAAACCAAGTGATTTCTCGAGCAATTTCTCGAGAATTCACTTATTGGCCAACCCAAGTCCCGAACTTCAAAAACAGCGCGAATCCAAAAAGGTCCAAAAACGCGGAAACGTCTACTCACCGAAAATCGTTATTGGTACGATCAAAGGCTTTTCCGACAAAAAATATTTATCCATTAAAAATTGTTCTTCAGAGAGATCGCATCAGAAAAGCTATTTATTACCTCGAATCAGTGGTCTATTTCATCATGTCCAGTCATGCCAGTCTACAGAAACCCTCAGAGTCTGGCAATCTGGAACATCAAATTCTTTCCGAAGTTTCTATTTTCTTAAAGTAATTGTTGTAAATATCCCTTGGCAAAACAATTTATGGCTATTTAACACAGGTCGACTACCTCTAATTTCATAGAGAGCAAAACTGAGTCCAATCATCTCAACCATTTCCGATCCAGAGTCAAGACAATAAGCTTGCTGGTGGGTAATAAACCACACAATATTCATTCCATTTACACTGTTCGTATTTAGGTGCAAGCCAGTCTAACCTACCACCTATTTCAAATCAAGAGCCTGCAAGCTCAGAACAACTTCAAAGCCTTGACCCAATATGAGAAAGACCCCAACAGTGCTCACCAGCAGTTGAAAGCCACAAAGACCAGTGGAGGTGATTCAGTTGGTGGATGCTCCAACACAACGCCCTCCCCAGCCTCATCTACACCCAGCTCCAATAGGTCGAATTCGGGCAAGGAAACGGTGAGCAAAGCAGATATAGGCGAATTTGTGATTTGACTTGGTGTTTTAGATCACACTACCAGCTGATGTATATTCCTTGCTGTTCAACCAAAACAAAATTTTAAATCATTTGATGTGGGCACACAAAATGTGGAGGGATACATTTGCATCCATGTCATCAAGCAATAAAGGTAGTCAGTTATACAAGTTAGATTCAAAAATTAAAAAAATTCCTGTGCAATTCAGCCAAGGTGACTCGCGATTTATCAAAAAGGCCCAGGGGTACCGGACTCTCTTTTATAATCAAACTCTCTTTTACTCTCTTTCATGATTTTTTTCAATAATGGCCTAATATTTTTTTCACTGTGTTTATGCTATATTTTGAACATTTTCTAAAAAAAATTTATGAAAAAGTTTTGCCTTGGGAGCCAAGACTACATTATAGTCTCCGTGGTCTCCCAAGACCATTTAAAATTTTTTATTTTGTTGGCCGAGTTTGAAGAGAAAATAGGACTGGATATTCTAAATAGACCCAACGGGAGCCTGTATCAAAATTTTGGAGTCAAATTTTGATCCATCAAGATGGATCCATACTTGCACGCAGCGCCGACGGCACGCTGCACGAGCACCATCGCGTCGCCGGGTGAAATTAACCAAGTTGGAGCGACGGCGGCGAGAAAAATGAAACGTGCCGGCGCCGGCGGCGAAAATTTTGTGAGGCGCCGGCGCTTCAAAAAACGGAAAAAGTATATAGGCGCTGCAGCCGACGGTATAAATGAAAAAGCACTGGCCCTTTTTATTTTTGGCGAGCGTGCAAGTATGGATGGAACTCCATCCTTTTTTCTGTCTCTAGTCAAAATGCATGTTTAATCTTTTTTTTCACAATTATTGTGTTTCAGCATTTGTGGCAAATCTGAACAAATTATGTGGAGAATTGAAATTAGATACAGAGCTAAAAGATGTGGCTGTTTGGTGAGTTCCTTCGCCCTTTTTATTTCATTGGTTTATTTGCTCTTTTTAGGTTGCTAACCTCAGTTAAATGGATGTGTAGAGAATACGAAGAGAGGCTAAAAGCTTCCACTAAATAGGTCAATAAATTTGTTAAATAAACAACACACATTTACGGGTAAATGTTAAAAATGTATCTTATTGAATTTGACTTATATTTAGAATAGTTAGACATTTAATAGTAAAATAAGAGTAGATTATTATTATTGTTGTTGTTATCTCTGCAAATAGTCTCATTGTTGCTAACACATACTTCTCATAACAAGCTAATTTTACTGTCGGTTGTTTGCTGGTCCTTCAAGCACTTTTTAGTTGTTTAAAAAAGGTTATGGCTCGTTTACATACTCAGCCTACGTTGGAATTCTAGAAATTTTTCAACTCGATCTTGCTCCTAACTTTGGTATACAACGAACGTTAACGTTGTAGCGTTTTTGCAGTTTATTTTTTTAATGCAGCAGTCGAGCCATTTTTGGTGCAAAACTCGTTGTTCCATAATTTAGACTTGAATTAGAAATGTTATAATTTCAAAATTTCTTCTTGAGGCGTCATACAAAACACGACCATTCTCTTTTCGTGCATTTATTGCAAAAAGTTGGATTGAAAACATAAACTTTACAATTATAACCTTTTTTTAAAAATACCGAGTGTTTAAGGCGTTATAACGCGACACCGAAAAAATAAGTGTTGTGTTTTCTGTGATGTTTCGAAGATTGAAGCTTTTATAAATAAAATATTTAGTAATTTCGATGTTGGTATCGTATTTCCTCTAATAGAGCCCCAGGGCTTTATTTTTTGGATGCCCAAAAATCTTGAAATTGTAAATAAAAAATGGTCCTAACTCTGAAATCTTAGTAAAAAACAAGAGAGGGCTGTATTAAAGGAAATATGGTATTCCTAATCCTTTCCAAAATTGTGCTTTGTTGCAAGCCGCGACACCGAACTGTGTGCCGGAACAAATTTAGAGACCAAGCATTTTTTTGAAATTCTAATAACGACCTAATATTTTAAAGACATTTTTAGCATATTTTGAGCGATTTTGGCGAAAAAAATTCGCAAAATTTTTTGGCTTGCGGGACAATAATTGGAAAAATGTGACATCCAGACGCGTTCATTGTAGACCACCTAATGTGTTGATTTTCCATTGAGTGTGAGTATGTGTATGAACCGTTAGTCAAAAAAAAAATACTTTGACAAAAAATGTTGGTGTAGTATTGCATTAATTTATTTGTTATTTATACCAGATATTATTGCTGTTTTTTCTTAATTTATTTCATAGGCAATTTATACAAGATTCATACAGTTGTTCAGCTGCTTTGTAATTGTGATTTAAAATTAATCGGCTAAGTAGATTGTCTGCTCATTTGTTCTTGTTTGAATTAGTAGTGATTCTGGTTGTGCACCATCCAATTGTCTCAATGCGATACTTGTAGGATAACATGGGATATTGTGAATCAAAGTTTACTTGTTGTCGGATACCTTCCTTTATAGTTCTCGCTCAAAATTTTCAATGGCGAGAAATAAGTTAGGCTTCTTATAAACAGCATTTTTCAATATTTCAAAAAATTTACAAAAATAGTCAACTTAAATTATACCATATCGTACCTTATATTTTAAGGGCTCGTTCAGGAGTCCCGATTTGTAAAATAATATTGGAGTATTTCAAAAAAGTCAAGCGTGAGCACTCTTTACTTTAACTCTGGATTTTTGAAAGAGCCATAATAATCATCTTAAAAAAAGTGACAAAATGTAACTATTCCAATTTTATCCCTTCGAGCTTAATTTTTCGATTTGTTTAACATTCTTCTTATTTTACCTGCACTTTTTGCAAACTTTACCAATATGTTTACGTAAATCGCTCATTGGCCTAACTCTGAAACTAATCACGGATAATTATAATACTGAGGTATCGACGTTGAATGTATGTCAAAAAGCGTGCAATAGAAGCAGAATAAGTACCCTATTTTAGAATGCCTTGAGTTCTGGACGACCCACCCTATTCATTATATCCATTTGACCATTGATTGCATATTATTTTTCGGAAGATCCTTGGATACTTCAATTTACGGGTTTTTTATACCCTTGTTGCTTACAACTTTCTTAAACTTTCGAGGCATTCTAAAAATATTTCCTTATTTTTGGATAGAAAGATTATTAGAAAAAATATTTTGTTCCAAATTACATAATTTTTTGAAAAAAATCATTCCATAGTGTTGGGAGAGTAATCCTTTTAACTCCAATATAAAACTAAATTTTTAAAAAATTACTATAAATTTTAAAATATTTCACGCGTCGTTAAATTATATTTCAAAAGCTTTCAAAATTGTGACTACAAAAATTTTGATCCACGAAAATATTCTATGAATTTGTTGAGTCTATTCAGTAATTTATGTCTGTAACTTGTTTTGAAACAAAAGTCTTTCAGTTGTGTAAAAGTGATTTTTCGGCCATGAATGAATAATCATTAAACAATAGTCATGTTTCTGTCGCAAATTTTGCTTATTTTTTGACGACAATAATTGTTTGTCGTCAAATTTATACCAAAATTTATTATTACACCAAGCATAAATTTAGTACAAAAAACTGATTTTGGTTCATAAAATTACAAAAATTGCTGAAAAATCACTTTAACCTGCCAATTATTATTGTTGTTATTGTGCTAGAATATGTAGACAGAGACTTTGCGAAGAAATTTATTGATTTATTTTTCAGCGACCGGTATCTTATTACTCTTATTATATTATACACAGTTGTTTAAGTGAAACTGCATTCAATAAAATTTTACATCATGACAAAACCAAAAAATAATAATTCATTTTTTGAACATTTTTGATTTTAATCCAAAAAAAATTCAAAAAATAATTGCAAGTCGATTCACACACAAAAACTAAAAACACAAAGTGCTATACAGTCGAGTCTCGATATAACGCGACCCCTCGGGACCGTAAAAAGGTCGCGGTATATCAGGGGTCGCGTTATATCGAAGGTGAATTTGACTGACTTCCTTTTGCTAGGACCATTTGAAGGTCGCGTTATATCAAGGGTCGCGTTATATCGCGACTCGACTGTGTATGTTTCGATGAAAAAGTAGAAAGAAAAATAATGCTCTTTGGAAGACTAGAAAGTTATTACAGTAGTCAAGTGGATCCGTTCAAAAACCTGAAAGCGAAAATATTACTTTTTTTGAGTTAATTTAAAGGGCCCTGTCTCTTCCTTATCATGGCAATTTGAAAGGTTTGAATGCGCGCGGGACCACACACATTTTGTCAATAATAATTTCGAATTTTTTTGCATTTCTGCTTATTGTTTAGAAAATAAAATCAGTAAATTTGTTCAAAATTTAGAACCAATCACTAGTCGAGCCCAAGGTTGCTTGCCTTTCACTGCTCCATAACTGTCACTGTCATAGTGTGATTCATACCAAATAGAACATAAACAAAAAAATAATTCGAAAACATTATTGACAAAATCTTTGTGGTCCCGCGCGCATTCAAACCTTTCAAATTGCCATGATAAGGAAGAGACAGGGTCCTTTAATAATGCAAGATGGCTCGAAAATTCACATTTTCCGAAAAGAAAACTCATATTGATTAAAATCGTCAAATTTCGTTTTTTTATAACCTGCCGGAAAATATTTAAGAAAAAAAGACAAAAATGACGCCAAGTAGGCCGAATGATTCAATGTTGCATCAGCTAAATGATATTTTTCGCTCATGATATTTTTTGCAGATATCCTTTGCTCGCATGTTGCAACGAAAATCAATTTACTTTTGGATAAAATCAGAATTCGACCGGTTAATTTTTTTAAATCTTGAACGGTTAAAACCACAGCCCTGAGCCAAACCAACTTTTCACCGTTATTTATTTTTATCTCGCGGAATTTTAAAGACACCCTGCATTTGAATTTACCATTAGAGTGCTGGCTGGCTTGCATCAAAGGGCTTTGCCTATTCATGTGTGCGTCTAGCACTTTTTGGTATCTCAGCTTGCAGGCTGCCTGAAATCGGAATCATTTTTTCCCACTCAAGTTTACATAAATATATCACAGAAAAGTTTTAGTTTCAGGAAGTAAATTTTTTATTATTATGACAGCGTTCTCATCTGTATTTTATTTAAAGGGCCATTGCCGTCCCCGAAAACGGTTGTCCCCCGCCAATTCAATTTTTTTCTTTATCGTTGAATTTACGCACGAATTTTTCTACTTAATTTCTAACAAAACTATACCTGAAATTAAATTTTAGACCTTGTTTTGTTAGAAACCAAATTGAAAAATCCGAACAGAAGTTGAATGATTAGGCAAAAAAAATTTGAATTAGCGGGGGAAAATTAAAAAAAGGTGGCAATAACCCTTTAAAGATTTGTAGTTTATTGAGAACCAAAAGCTTTAAAATTTTGAAATTTTAGGTTCAAATCTTTATTTTTAGTGCTCAAAAGTTAACAAGCACCGGATAACATGGCACTTTTTGCCGAAAAATGACCAAATTGTACTGTTGGATTGGAACATAATTATCCGCGGTTTTTGAAACTAATTTTTAAGCATCGGAATCATCTCAAAAAGTTATTCTTAATACACCATTGTGTAGTGCTGTTATCCCTCTTCAAATTGTGCTATCGGTATTCTCGCAGTATTTTGAACAGAATAATTTTTGAAAAACCGGTTGTGGAGATATGCAGTTTAAAAAAAATCAATTTTGTTAAAATGACCGTAAATCCGAAAAACTTGAATTTGGTCATTTTTAAAAAAAGGCTGTTGTTGAAAACACCCCTCAAAATATGTAAATCCCCCCTCAAATTTGCTTTTTACCCCCTCAAATTTGAATTTCGCACAAAATGTGTAAATCCCCCTCAAATTTCAATTTTACCCCCTAAAATTTACATTTTTAGTGAAATATTGCAGTAAATTTTGCGGGAATCCGAATTTTATGGTCAATAAGGACTTGGACTGCTCAGAATTCCACCCTGGAGCGGCCAGAAGCCCCTGAAAGTTGGTTTTTTAAGGGTTTACTAAAGGGGCAAACATTTTGCGAAAATTCGATCGGGCGGATCAGAATTCCAGTCCGATCGGCTTAATCGCTCAGAATTCCACCCTAAACCACTCAAAACAACCGAAAACCTGGAATTCTAAACGACTAAGCCCATCGGACTGCAATTCTGATCCGCCCAGTCGAATTTTTGCAAAAAGTTTACTCCCCCTTTAGTAAACCCTAAAAAAATTAACTTTCAAGGGCTTCTGGCCGCTCCAGGGTGGAATTCTGAGCGATGCAAGTCCTTTTTGACTATAAAATTCGGATTCCCGCAAAATTTACTGCATTATTTTAATATAAATGCAAACTTGAGGGGTAAATTTGAAATTTGAGAGGGGATTTACATATTTTGAGAGGTGTTTTCAATTTGAGTATTTAAAAAAATTGATCTTTTTTAAAGTGCACATCTCCACAACCGCTTTTTCAAAAGTTATTCTGTAAAGTAAGTCTTTTAGCTCTTGAACTGCGCTACAAGATAGCTTTAAGATGTTATCACAGCGCTTGATCTTGAATCAAATTTTTGACCAGTTAAAGCGATGAAAATACGTGTAAACCACTTATAATGACATCACTAGTGTGGAGACCAAACGCCGAATTTTTCAAAATACTGCAAGAATACTGATTGCACATCTTGAAGAGGGATCACAGCGCTACATAATTGTGTATTAAGCATAATTTTTCGAAATAATTTCGATGCTTAAAAATTAGTTTCAAAAAACCGGGAATAATTATGTTCCACCCAATACATTTGGCCAAATGTACTTGATTTCGAAATTTTGAGATGAGAAACCTGTATTATGGTCATTTTTATCAGACAAGTTTCTATAATTTTCTCGCATAAAGCAAGGTGCTACATGGTTGCTAAATCAAAGCGGAAACATTGCTGACATATTATCCAAAAACAAAAACCCAGTACAAAAAGGACTGGGCTCCCTAAATTTAAATCGTGTTTTTGGCATTGTGTTTTTGACTTTTTTGAGACTTTTCTTAGACAAATCACCCTTCTATTTGAAGCTCATCTCACTGCCTGTTGAGAGATAACTTGCCCGAGAGCAGTATTTAAAAAAACAAAATGCCAAAAACACGCTTTTGCATGGGGATCCGTCTATTAGAGAGAATAAACAAGAACTGGTTAGGACCAAATTAAGCGTAACCGCACCACCCTCTTATAAAAATCAGAAATATTTTGCTTGCTCCGCGAATTTACCTCGATAGTTTTTGCCATGGTACCAGCAGTGGGCTCCACATGAAAGACGTAGCACATGAAATTTTCTGAGGACGTGTGCATAATGAAAGCACACCGTCTAAAGCAAAAAAAAAGATCACAAAAATATAATAAGTCAAAGCCATAAAAGTTTCACCTAGTGTCATGTCCAATGCGAGAAAGGACAAGTAGCGGACCCTGCATTGAGCTATTTTGTTGCCATTTAACTCAGTGATGACAATTGTGGATGGAGCTATGGACACATCACAGAGCACCCACCGATCTGGTCGCACTTGGTTGACCAACCGGTCCACTGCTTCGTTCAGCACTTCTATGCCGGTGGCCTGCAAATGCAGGATCGTCAATATTCTTGAGAAAAAAGATTTGAATGGCACTTACTCTAGGCACTTGAGTGACGCCAATAAAGTGACATCGAATGTTCCGCTTTGGCTCATCAATAGGCGTGAGAAGCAGAGACTCTTCTAAATGCAACGTCATTGGCAAAAGGCTTTTAGCAAAAAATTTTGACTAAGAATATGCTATTTTGAAGACAATCAATTTAAAAAAGAAATGGTTGATGGATAACTGAACTTTTTTTTAGAGTGCTGAATTGACTTAACTTAAACAACCGCAACTTACCACTTCTTTTTTAACTTTTGAGAAATTTTCCACCTATTTCTTAGTAAGAAATTTTGTACATGCTCTGAAAGCCGGCAAAAAGATACTGACAAGAATTGTAGATGATTCGCAAAATCCTTTACCTATAACTAGTTACAGTCAAGCTTCGATAAACCGGCGCTCCTCATGAACTGAAACACCCAGGCTTGCCCTCAGGCATGCCGGTAATTAAAAACACGTGCATTTTCCACGCATATGCACGATCCGTAACTTTGCCTGACTGAGGAATTTTAGGGACCGAGGAATATATGTGAAACAGCCTCGAAATATACCCCTTGCTCACAGTCCTTGGTCGAGGTGGTGGTCATAGTGTGCTCACAGTCGATGTCGAGGTGCAGTCACACTCGCGTTCGAGGTGTACTTGCAGTCAAAACACGAAAGATGAGATTGCAACTTGTCACATCCGTCAAACATCAATGCCTGTCAATTTTCGCAACCACTATGTTATTTCCTATTTCTCTATACTATGCTATCACCACTCAAATTACTTTTATTTATATGGAAATTTAAATGATGGGCATTGAACGAAGACCTCCTAAACGTTTCTTACCAGTTGAGACACTGAACGAAATATTTCAATTTCTACATTACGAACAATGTGTGAACAAACTGACTGTCTCCTACACATTCTCCCAACTTACTACTCGAGCTCTAGTGGGTTTTGCTATGTCATATTTTTCGATGGTCTAAAAAATTGTCAAAATTTATTGGCTAATTTTACTCTCTCATTTACAGGTCATGCTCGGGAATGAAAATAAGATTCTTCGAACGGCGACGCTACATTTCGAACAAAGTGTATTTATTTGCATTATAGCTGTGTCATGGACCGTAATAGTGGGATTGATTATGAAACTGTGGTGAGTAAGTGAATTCACAAACTTTTTTATTTGATCATCTTCAATTCAGGTGGCAGAAAGTTGTCAGGAAATAAAACAGTTAGGTGTAAATTATTGTTTTGTTGACGTACGTACATTTGTTGAAGATGGTTATTGTTTGGCGGAGAATAAAATGTTATTTTCATTGTTTTTCGAAAGAGTTCTTGTTGTCTAACTGTTGTACTGCAAGAATACATACCCGTGCATACCCATGATTTAGGTATTAAATTTTTGACTTGGCTTGCTTAATACTTATTGTTTTGGGGAAAAAATGAGGGTTTGAATAACGGAATAATTCCATGATTTTTGAACTTTACCCTTTCCAGTTAAGTTCTACTATTTTATTTTCGCAACTTTGTATTGGCTTAAGAATGGTAATTTTTCGATTGATATTGACAAGTGCACATGTTTCATATAATAATATAAAGCCAAGGTTTAGGACTTCACTTTAGCTATCATACAAAAAAGTACTATTTACTTAGATTTGAAATTTTATAAACATCTAACGATGTCCAACTGAGCTCTATATGTGCTGGGGGTCCCTCCGAAAATAATTTGATTAGGTCCTCCTTGTTGTTTTTTCGAGGGTTTTTTTATTTTTCCTTATTCCCCTATTGTTTTTAAATTTTATTTTTCAAAAAAATTTATTCACCTAATGTCTACATTTTTCCAGCGATTCGATGAAAAAATAGCATGTTAAGTCAAATGCAACCAAAAAGAGCTAAGAGCTCCACATTATCGAGGGTTGAATCTATCTGAAGTAGGTAACTACACCAAGCTGTTGATCAGAAGTTTTTCTTCGGATATCATGCTGAGCGAGCAAACAAACATTGTTATCTTACCCTAAACGGTGCCCTGAGTATGTGAGCGCTGATTAAAGGTTGGTTTCCTGTCGGAATAGTTCCCAATTTTAAGTAGGTCAGTGGTGTAGGATCGCAACAGCAGAAGCAACATTTTTTCTTACTTGTGATTCGCTTTTCTGGCACAAATTCAGTATTGTGCAAAGATGCAGGTCTTCTCTGAGTCATTAGTCTCTTGCAAATGTCCTTCAAATTATTGGCAATTACTTTTGCCGGTGAATCACATCTGAACACATGGCACAGAAAACGTTTTCCGGAATTCTTATCTCTAGCTACATATGCAAAGTCCCTAAATATACTAGTAATAAGTGTAAAAACGTGTAAACAAATGAAAATTGACTCACCTAGCATTGTCTTTGCCGACCCCCATACCCTAATCTGCTGTATAGTGTGTTTGTTGACCACATTCATGTTTTCAGGGTCCAGCAAAGTCAACTCTTTATCATTTAGTTCCAAAATAAGTTCCTTGCCACCACCCCACTTTTCAGTGTCAGGTATTCTGTGAGCAGATGATGACAGCTCTAAAATAGCTTTGTTGACTGCTCGTGTGCTTCTTTCGGCGGTTAGCTCCTCTTCAGGAATTTCTAGCCATCCCAAGGATCTGACCATGAATCGAGTAGATGTCTGCAAACAACCGTTATCAACTAGTGTTAATGAAAATCACTGGGTCAAACTTTTGTTAAACATTATTTTATATTTTGATTGAAACCGCAAAATAATTTATAGACGTGGCTGAAGCCATTGCTAACTTTTTGAAGAAATCTTTATAGAAATCAAGGATACCAAGTAGCATTTTTAATTTTCATATGAAGAGTGACTTGAATAGTAAGCCAATAAGCATCGTTCAAAAAATTTGAAATATTGAAGCGAAAAAAATTGTATGTCGAACTTTTTCATCAAAAAACTATTTTAAAATAGCAAAGAGCATTCTTTTTTAAAAACTGCTCTCTCTTTTAGATTGGCACTTCATGATAGAGCAGAAACTAAGAAAAAAAACTTACTGTAAATTAGCGGTCAATACTTTACTAGTAATTTTTGGATCGTAGCCTTTTGGCCTCCCTTTCTATTTATAGAAAAATGGGACCAAAAGTAATTTTTTCAGTTTTTTTGCATTTCTGTGAAACATATGTACTGTCTAGCCTGCTATTTTATGCCTAGCCTACCTTGCGCCTAACAAGGTGAATTAATTTGTAAGCTAAAAAATAAAAAAATGCTATCAAAAGGTACAAACTTTAAAAGACACTAATTCAAAAATTTTTGTTTCAATTTTTTCACTTGTTCTTATTTTTTGCTGTCAAAACGAGCGGAAGTGTTTGAGTCAGCTATCCAGTCAGTCGGGCCATAAACTATATGCCACCCCAGCCATTGGGATGATTAATGAGGGAAAGGGAACCCTTTTATGTGTTGCATAGCCATAGGTTGCTCTCCTTTCTCCAAACTCATACCCTCTTTCCAAATATTTCAAAAATTAGCCAGCCACAAAATCAATAATGCCTATTCCTCAACAAATGAGGTCCACCACTCAGTGGCAAAAAATGATGGGAGAATTAAGCTAGAGTAACAACCGCAAAACAATAACTATTTTACCGAATAAAACCCATTCTGGACAAAATGATGTTATGCCCTTTTTACGCATGGTGGTTGAAATCGCCATAAACAGGACTTAAGCTTTATCTGAATGGTTTTAGGTCGGTTAACCAGAAACCATTCAAAACCAATAAACTAAAAATAGAAAACCGGGTTTTCTGATTTACGCCAAAAAAAAACTGGTCCTAGGCAGGTAAACCGACTATTAAAAATTGAAACAACGAAATCGCAATTTAATCGACCGGTGGTAAAACCCACCTAGCCTTTAATGTAAAAAATAATAAGTTTTTTGGACTCGGATATGAGGCAGTCTATTTTCATTGGAATAGCACATCCGGAGGTAATGAAAGATTTCGCTAGACAGGCCGTGATTTCTTTGGTATGGAATTACTTAGTCAGTCTAGTTTGACCATATAAAGTCTACTATTTTGTGACTCAAATTCAGGAGATTAGTTTCTCTTTTGGTATAATGAAATAGTCATTATAAAAGTAGGTCATTGTCCCAAAGGTAAAACTTCGACTCGCTACAATTGTGACTCGCTACACTTTTTGCGACTCGCTACACTTTAACTTTTTTGTCCATTTCACCCAAAAACATGTACTACATGTTCCCCTATTCCTTGGCCGCGAAGCGGCCAACAATTCGTCTGGTACAACAATCTGTACCCACATAACAATAGAAAATTCAATCTGTAGCGAGTCGCAATTGTAGCGAGTCGCAGTAGCGAGTCACAATTTGTAGCGAGTCGCAGGTCGTTCGTCCCAAAGTACCCATTACGTATTTTCACTTTACCACTTCAGTTTTTAATATATTAACTCACTTTTTTGTCGGTATTAGTCTCAGTATCACTACTTTCATCCTGATTCTCGACTCTTCGCTTCGTGGTTGTCTGCCTAAAAGCGTGCTCCTCAATAATTGGTTCTTGGGGAGGTGGAGGGAGAGGAATTTGCAGAGGAATAGTTTGTTGAGCCACATTAATGGGCAAAGGCACTTCTTCGGGTATCACCTTGAAAAATTATATTCAAAAAAATAATAAATATTAAAAATATTATTATTTACTGGGCGTTTAGGAGGTGGTGGATCACGTTGAATAGTCCCACTGTCCACGTGCCAATAATAGGAAAAACCAGAAGGATCTGAAAATATAGATAAGAGCATTCAGCAATAGAGCGACAAATTCTATTCATAAATAATGAACCAGCTCAACTTCACTCTAAGTTGTTCCTTGATTTGATATTGAGTTTTGGAAAAAAAAAACAATACGCAAATTGAGAAAAAGTTGTCTCACAAGTTAAAAAAATGTTTGCCCAAAATTTTGTATACGGCTCAAACACCACAGAGGGATCTTGAAAAGAATTCTTGGGTATGGGTGGACTTTCTCGGGCTGGAAACCTCGCTCTGACCTTCATGTTTCTCCCAACCAGCTGGCAGTTGTCTATGGGCAGCTTCTTCCTTTTGCGGTCTTGAGTAATGGCTCTCCATGTTGACTCCACTGTCGTGACTGTCGGGAGAAAGCACTGTGCAGTGTTCCTGCAACTAAATCTTTGACTAATTTAACCCTAATTGGGAAATTTTACCTGAAATATGGGAGACAATTGCTCATCCATTTCTTCCTCTTCATCTATTACATAGTCTGCGGGAGGTATTCTTCTGGGCGGCTCCTCCGGTTTCTTCTTAAACTGGTCCAGTTGCCAGTAGAAGGAGTAGGGGTCGCGGTGTTCTGTTACTATTGTGGTGTCTCCCACCTACAAATTTTGGGGTGAAAAAATTTAGAAATTAAAACTTTTTTATGTTTTAATAAAAAAATGTATTTTCTAAATTTTTTTAGCTAAAAATGAGAAAATACCTGGCGCACGCGCACATTAGAGGAAGTGGATGTGGTGGGAGGTCCTCCATTGCTCCTGGCAGCAGCATCTATGACTGCCCTGGCATGGTTGAAATCGCCTGGACTGTAGTCCACACCTTTTGCAGTGGACATGCCTGCTCTTGTCGTCCACTCCTCCTCCTCGATGGTGTGTTTGGTAGTAGTGGTAGAATGACGTTGTGCAGTGCTGTGGGCTCCTTAACTACATGCCCCCTTGGTGGGTTCTGAAGGTAAAAAAGATTATTTATTTGATTGTTTATAAAATATAAAGTTTAGGCCCTAGTGCCAAATCCGGTCTATTCTTTCTTTTGGTCCCCTTGTTTTTTGAACTTTTTTAGATTGTGCTTAGGCTCAGAGTAAAACGGACTCAAAGATATTTCTCGAAGTATAAAAAGAAAGAAAAACTCGTTCGAGTCCGCTCCAACATACGCTAGCCTACCGTGCGCCGGAGCCTAAGCCAAAAAATATCAGGAACAACAAAGGCAAAAAAGATTGGATTTGGCACAAGGACCATTTGTCGTTTGCCCGACTTCTTTGCCTAATTATATTATTGATGGTGGAATTAGACTTATCATATTCGTTGCATCATTACTCACTTCTTAATTTTAAATTTCGATCTTTGATATTGTGTCTGACCGGTCATTTCCAAAGGCCAGGCTCTGCCGGAAATGCGTGAAATCTTCGGTCAGTTAATTTTGGTATTCCCGAGTAGCTTTTTTGGGGGGGGGGGATATTACCGAGTAGCGTCGAAAATTCTTTTCAGGTAATTTTTTCTTCTTAAAACATATATGTGTAATAATAAGAAAGAATAATACTATAAAAAGTTTGAGGCGGTGCGCAGGCATGTCATAAGATATCCGTGCAGAGCTGAGTGATAATGCATCGAAAATAATCACTACATGAAAAAATCAAAACAAATAAACTTGTTACACACAAATTAATATGTTTTTTGGGGGAATTTCAGTAGAATTCCAGTCGGGGAATTTCAGTAAACTGTTGGAGAGAAGAGAGGAGAAAAATAAAGGCTTATTATACTCTTTGTTTGAACCATTACAGTCATAAATTTATAGCAATACAATTTTGGTTTTGGCTAGAAATTGAAAAAATCGGATTGGAAAAGATTAATTATTCAGCAATACAATATTTATTTCTACCTATTTTTGCAGACGAGAATATATCTTAAGAGGCTGTTGTTAAGCCTAGTCACCAAAAATTGAGCATAACAACATCACTAAAAAGTGAATGGTCGGATGCACATAGTTAACTGTTAACCTCACCCATACCAAAATTGAGTTGTGGACGGCTGGGAGAGAAAAACAAAATTTTGAGAAGGAAGACCTCAATTACTGCCCTATAAACTGTGCGGGAGAGAAGGTGGGGGCATGCCCCTGCTAATATAATAAAAGAAGGGAGGAAGCAGGAAGCAGATGAGGGAGACAGGCATGGACATGAATAAAATATAAGTCCTGACTGCCTGCCCCATCCCATAGCCCACTCGGCATATCCTCTAAAGACAATAGCTCCGCCCAAAATTTCCAATAAATTTGGCTGAAAGGGCGAAAAAAAATTACTTCTGCTGGCACTACTGCTTCTGGCACACAAAAGACAAAGAACATCCTTGCGGACCAGAAGTGTTTGCTAATTTGCAAAAGAGGCCTGATAATAACAGAGCTAAAGAAGTTCTTATGCTAGCTGGCAATATTATTTCTTGCAACCTTTCTGCAAGCACTCTAATCATCCATTTCGGGCACTACAATTGACCCTCCATCAAATGGAAATTCAAAAAGTTCTATCCCACATTGGCTAGTAGCAAGTAAGTGCTCCCAAAAATGGGATCACGTGCCCCTGTTGCGTACTAAAATAACACGCCCCTGGTTTTGGAAGGCACTTGCAACAAAATTTTGAGGTGCTATAATTATGCTGCCAAAGCATTGGATTTTTGCTAAAAAAACTTGAATTCCGCTGCCAAAAATGTGAATTCTGCTGCCAAATAAAATCTGCTTCGAAAATTTATAATTCTGCTTGAATTTGGCAGCAAAAGTTAAAATTTTCGACAGTAAATTTCGAATTCTTGGCGGTATACCAACGATCGGGTACACATTATGACCGGGTACAACGACCGGGTACAGCGCCAAATTTTGCCTTGGTCCCCCTGTTAATTTTTTAAAATTTTTTTTCGATTTTTCAATTTTTTGCGCACTTAGACTTAGGCTTAGGGTAGGCCAGCGCCCGTTAGGATGGACTCAAACGTGTGATTTAAGCATACTTTTTTAACTTTTACAAGAAAAGTGTACCCGGTCGTTGTACCCGGTCATAATGTGTACCCGGTCGTAGGGCAGTCATTCTTGGCAGCAGATTATATTTTGTACCAAAATTAAAGGTTTTTTCAGTACAAATTTTTAATATTAATATTAAAAAATATTATCCGAAATTGTGACTCTAAGCAGAGACTTAGCTGGGAAAATATGGGAAAAACTTTACGGTGGGAAAGTGGACGGGGTAAGGTGGACAAGGACTAAAGCTTCACATGGGTCATTTACCTACACTGTTTTTTATTTTTATAGTGTATAGCGATAAAATTTGATCGTAATTCTCATTGTACCATGTCCTTATCATTTTGTGAAATGTTAAGTGACTTCATTGCCTTTTCAAAAACAGCGAAGCCTCACACGTTGTCCAACCTATTTCAATCCATTACCTCATTTTCCGGCACACGTTCTCTCAAATAAACTTCATCTTGTTCTTTGACGTAATTTTTGCTATTAGTATCTCTAGCTGGCCATTGCCCACCTTCTTGCCTTCTGTGTTGCTCGATCTCCTCTCTATCATCCGTCAAAAAGTGGATAGTAGCTGACTCGGAGGCTTGTGACAATGGCCTTGGGTGAATGTAGAAATACTCTTCTTCCTTTTCTTCTTGCCTGTACTCTTTGCCATTGCTCTCCTCCACCTCCAAAGTGGTATGGTCGAGGCGGCGGTAAAATTTGGATGAGGAGGAGGACGGGGCAGCAGCCATGTGGCACAACCACGAAAAGTATTATAGCGCTATGATCTCAAGAGAATAAAAGAATACTTGCGAGAAGACACACACACCTCCTTGGCCCAGTTGCGCAATAGCGGCTTTCTCTGGCCTCCTCTGCTTGGCTTGACTTTTCTCCTTGCTCACTCTAATCTATTATTATTATTCTTTCGCGAACAAACACTCTTTGCCTAGTCCCGCCGATCAGCAGCCAGCTGGATGGAGCAGCAAAGGGACTGGTTTGTCGTGGCTGTGTTGGCTAGATCAATGTGTGCGAGGATGTGTTTCCTGCTACTGCTGCTGCTTCTACTGCTTTTTGTTGCGAACAAGAGGATTATGCAATTGATTAACTGCTTTTGTTGAAGCTATTTCAGGCCAAGGATTAGCTGATTTTTTGGAGAATGTAGCTATGTTTTTAATAGCTACATTTCAAGGATTTCGGATTGCAAAATTAAATTATTTTTGGTTTGGATTTGAATTACACATAGTCACATCAACAAGAGTGGCACATTTCAATACCCCAAGAACTTATTTTTTGGCGCGGTTAGGACTCAAAGCTGTCTAAAACAGTCGACCAAAATTTTCACTCATTTATAGTTTTTCTTATTTTTTGTTTATTTTTGTTATTCCGGAACAAAAATAACGTGAAAAAATAAACGACCGGAAAGTACAAATATAGAAAAATGAAGATTTTGGTCAAACTTCTTTTAGTGCTAATCCTAAAAACATGTTTTTAGTACAGGCCGTTTCGTCGGCTAAATTTTCTTCGCCGTTATATTTTCGTCGCCAAAATTTTCGTCGCCCATAATTTCAGTCGCCGATATATTTTCGTCGCCTAAATTTTCGTCGCCCCAATTTTTGTTATTAAAATTTACTGAAATTACTAAAATTATGGGCGACGAAAATTGTGGCGACTGAAATTATGGGCGAAGAAAATTGTAGCGACGAAAATTGTGGCGACGAAAACATACCGGCGACGAAAATTGTGGCGACCAAACGGCCTGTACCCATGTTTTTTGACTTAATTACGACCTGGAAAGCTCCAACAAACTGTCAAAACTCATTTTTGGGTGGAAGTAATTCCAGGCTTTTTTCGGATCCAACAATTTTACCCATTAATTTGGAGCTTTTGCATATTAATTGTTAACCTAAGTAAAACGATTAAAGCAAAAGAAAAAATACTTTGTGTGTAAACAGATTTTGTTTTTCACTTACCGTAACTGCTCTATTATTCGATCCGGATCAATCAGTTTGTGGGTCAATTATCATAGGCGAGTGAAATTAAGTTTGATGATCACTCAAAACATCTTGAAAATATATTTAAACTATTGGACTCAAAAATACTTGACTATTTATGGATGGTATGCACTAGAAGATCTGGAGTGGAGCATCAAATAAATAAGTTTTTGTGCAAACAAATATGGGAAGAAAGAATTCTTTGTGGGTGAGGTTGACACCAAAATTTGCACTTGGAAGTATTATATACACATATATGCCGGGAAAAGTCAATTAAAAATGTTAGTTATGCAAATCAACCGTAAATAAAATGTTTCTAATGTGCTTGATATTGATAACATCGTTGTCACCAGAATCGAGTTTATCGCCGTTGAGAACAATGGAAATTGCTGAAATTCATATTCACGCAGGACACTACAATTTCTTGATTTTTGTATAATTCAGGAATACAAAAAAATTCGTTTTTACTGTTTTTAACAAAATTTATTCTTCTTTTTTTTCTAAATTTCAGGAGCAGGACAGGCCAGAAGCAGGCCAAAACGTTATGGCGGGCTCAAATGAGTGCCACAAATTGCAAAAAGGCAGGATAAAATTGGCAAAAACAAAATTGGCCAAACCTATTATTATAGACGGGTCAATTAAGAATTCGCCTATAATAATTGGGATGAACTTTTTGTGTTGGATAAATTTTTAAAAAAATGACAACGTTTAGCAAATTCCACTTTAAAATTTTTTATTTTGGCGAATTTTATTTTTGGCGAGTTTTCCTGACCAAAAACGTATTTTTCAAGTCAAGAATGAAAAAAAGCTACGGTCTGAAGTTTCAAGCCACACCCGTGGGCCTTTTGCAAATTAGACATTTATATTTTCTTTAAAAAGCCACATCTGGCCAATCCTCCCAGCAAAACTCCCGTACAAAATAGCAGGCAACCTTTACAATAAACTTAAAAAAAGAAGTTGTGGTGCTAAGCCAATGTCATTCTTCTGCATCAACCAGAGTCAACTTTGAGCTTATACTTGAGTGTGAAAGAGCAGACAGAACTGGATATGTCTGTGGTTCTGGGAAAATCTTTCCTTTATCTTCCACACTTTTGTAAGGTTGCATGTTTTTATTTTTTAGGTAAACAAAGCAAGAACAGTGATATGTCTTTTGGAAAACAATTAGCTAGATACAACATGCATGGTACAGCATATTACTTAATGAGTATTTCGGTATCTACCGGCCAAATATTTTCGACAGCATTCTGGCTGTATGTAATATACCCTATCTAACTCGAATTTTCCAAAAAAAAAACAAACAAATTTGGAATAATTCTGGGCGAAATTCAGAAACTTGACAGGCTAAATAATTGTACCTGGTGTAACAAAAGTTCCCGGACAACTTTTGAGCTCACTTTTTAAATTAAAAATTTAACAATAAGAAAATTCCAAAAAATAGGTTTTGTAGCCCTGAATCTCCTCTTTCAAATGGCATATTGCTTTCAGCTTGACTATTTTGGATAAGTCACCATTTGGCTCCAAACACTTGTCTGGTCATTTTGAGAAGGTTACCAACAATTTTATCACTTTAACTGATAAAATGTTTCATTGTATTTTAAGTGTAACTACTAAATTTTATCACCTTGTTGTAGCGCAGCTCAAGAGCTACAAAACACATATTACAGAATGATTTGTGAAAATCGGAGTGTTGAGATATGGCATTTTGGAAAAAATCAATTTCTTGAAAAAATGACCAAAATCCGAAAAATTGGCAAATCTTTTATTTTGGTCATTTTTTCAAGAAATTGATGTTTTCCAAAATGCCATATCTCAACACTCCGATTTTCACAAATCATTCTGTAATATGTGTTTTGTAGCTCTTGAGCTGCGCTACAACAAGGTGATAAAATTTAGTAGTTACACTTAAAATACAATGAAACATTTTATCAGTTAAAGTGATAAAATTGTTGGTAACCTTCTCAAAATGACCAGACAAGTGTTTGGAGCCAAATGGTGACTTATCCAAAATAGTCAAGCTGAAAACAATATGCCATTTGAAAGAGGAGATTCAGGGCTACAAAACCTACTTTTCGGAATTTTCTTATTGTTAAATTTTTAATTTAAAAAGTGAGCTCAAAAATTGTCCGGGAACTTTTGTTACTCCAGTTATGATTCAAATTTGACGGATTACTTGAGCCTAGAATTAGATCTAAAAATTTACATGTAAAGGCATTTTATATATCTATGTTAAGTCAAAATTTTAGGCTTCTATTTGTGTTATCACAGGAATATAAAATATACTTTCATCTGGACAGGATAGAAAAATTCGCGGATTTTATCCCGTGGCAATAATAGCGGTTAAAAAATCATCTGCAGCTGCGGATATTACCCGCGGATTTATCCTCTGCTTAGGATAATATCCACAGATTTTATCCTCCGATAAAATCTGTGAAATTATCCACTAATTATCGACTCTTTAATTATCCACTGATGTTAATTCACGCTTCAACCTGACTCACGTGTGAATTCACGCCTCCATATGATTTATGTGTAAAATTTACATGTGATACAGATTGAGGAATGAATTTACGCGTAACTCAGGTTCAGGGCAAATTTGCACGTGAATCAGAATGACGCCTAAATTAACATGTGAATCAGAAGAAGGTGTGAATTCACATGTGAATTAGGTTGAGGCATGAATCGACATGTGAGTCCAATGGAGACGTGAATTGATGCGTGAATCAGATAGAGGCGTGAAGTGTCTTTGGCATCTATTAGTTTGTGTACAAGATATGTCAAAATACTTTTATAAGATAGAAAACTTGCCCGAGGTCTCCTCTGCCACGAGAGGTGTTTTAGCTTACTGAAAATAAACAAGTGCTCGACAGTATTTCTGACAAATCCTGTAAATAGCTTATTATTTTTGTTAAATCAACCTTATTTTAAACCATTTAATAGAGCTGATAATAAGAGAGGAACGAATAAGGAAGGAACGGGTTTCTATTAAGATAGAAAGGTCAGGGATGGTCAATCTAATTTTTGGTATCGTAGACTCTAAGGGAATAATTTTCGTTATATTATACTGGGTGTTCTATTGAGTATATCACTGCCAACAGACTATTCTTCGGATTTTCCAATCCTGAATGTAATCCAGGTGGAGACTTCCCCGTATCTAAACAAGTACTCTACGTTATGAAGGTAGAAAGCGTAAAATCGCGCTTTTGGTAGCATCAAACCATGCTCATATCAAAAAATTAATAAAACTAGTAACAAAATTCAGAAGCTGAAAACTTTCATGCTGATTCTAGTCAAATTTTAGTTCCGTGTAAATTTCGGCCATTTTAACTTTTAGGCCCGGGCAAATTTTGGCCATTTCGATCCCGGGCAAATTTTGTCACGTATCGCTATAATAAGCCTATCCCTAGGTCGATTATCCAAAATCGTACAAAAAATTTCCCACAGCGAATATTTGCATGGCACAAGTTTTCAAACACAAATAAATTTTGTTTGCAACAATTTTGACTGAGATAAGATAAAACACACCAATAATCTTAATGACTCTATACCGGGACGCGACAAAGTTCTGCCGGACAAAATTATATTGTTAAATCACTTGACCATTCATAAATAGCTGTTGTGGATATATTGGTAGTTACCTGTGCCACGGGACAAAATATTCGTTTGACATACTATCGCGTACATAATCCCTTAGAGGCCCTTGACAAATTAAGCTTTGTAAGACAAAGCGATCCAGCTACTAAGATGGCTCCAACCACAGCCTCTTTTTGTCTTCTCTGTATTTTTTCTAACTAGATTTGAGCCTAATCTGAGGCATTCATAAATGTGCCGGGCATATGATAGATGGGTTAGGTCGACTAGATCCAAAATAACTTGGGGTTTTTTTTTGCAATTTACTAAACCTAGTATATAAATGGTCGGATAATGTCGCGGTAAAACGCTGTAATGTGCACTCCTATACCAACTTACTTTTAGACGGCTTTCTGTGATTTTAAAAAATGAACAAGAATGACACAGTAATCACCCATTGGGTAAAAATTGCTAAGAAAAACTTCAACGATGAAAAATTCAGTGAATGGATGGTAAGAGAGAGACTTGATTTTTTTTCTCGAAAATCTTGAACTGCTTTTTAGGATGTCACTCACGCATACGGCGTATTTCAAGTGCTTTTTAAATTTCGGGAATAAGACCGGCTTAAATATAGAAATATTTTTCAGCATTCTCAAAAACAAATTCCGCTGACAGAAGATTTATACAGGTAATTTTAACAGTTAAAATTAATTCGAAAAATTCCAATTGCGTTTTTAGAGCTCAGGCAGCCCTTTTAAATGCCTTGCTTACTTATCATCTAGATTTGTCAGCCGCAAAATATGGTGAAAAAGATTGCAGGAGTTATGTGGACAACAAGATTGAAACTTATCTCAGACAGTCAGTTTTATCCTGTAAATATATTATCGGGCTCGGCAGCGGGGTTGAAATACCAGAAACTTTAGAAATCCCAGTCTCCAATCTCAGCGGTTCACATTTCTAAGTGGGATTTCTGGGGCTGGAACCCCAGAAATTTCGAAAATCCTAACCCCAAAATTGCAAAAGTAAAAAAGTCCAAATCCCAAAAAAAAACTGCCAAGTCTAAATGTTATTATTAAAAGCACGCTTTAAGTCGACCTTTTCAGCCTAGACAGTTTGATTGCTCACTCTTGCACGTTGGAAAAGACAGCTTCATTAGATGAATTGCAGAAACTAGTCAAATGTCTTTTATATACTCGAGTTGGTAGGCACTCTTTCCTTATTTTATTGTAATTTTGTTTACATGGTTTTTTTTGCAGGGGATTATCTTATGGGATGGCTGAAATTTGTGGTCAGTTTTTTCCCACATTTTCCTTTTTTCATTGATTTCAAAACGATCATTGGGGAGCGGGGGAGTGCGTTGGTGTGGTTTTGGTTAGGGTTGGTAAACGGGAAATTTCCCGGGAAAATTCCCGGAAAATTTCCGATTTTTCTCGAGAAATTGAATTTTCCCGGGAAATTTCCCGGGAAAATTCCCGGGAAAATACCAACTCTAGTTTTGGTGGTTAAGTCTCAGAGCCACATATTTTTAAGTGCATTTAGTTTTTTGAAAAACCACCTGCTTTTAAATTTCTCACGGGTTTATAGATATCTTAATGTCAATTCAGAAAAAAAATTTATACAACTTTTTTTTTAAAGAAAAGTGAGAATGAAGAGCGTTCAGACCACCTGATTCTAGCATTATGTGCTTATGCCCTAGGTAAAACTTTCTTATTTTCAACAGCTGAAAAAAATTTTAAAGTTTTTTTAGCTCTGGAGCATGCCCTTAAAGGAGCGTTCAATGACAAGCGGTCGTGGGACACTTCCAGAGCCCTAAACATAATTGAACTCCAGTTACTTATCACCAAAAACTTGGGGAAACCATTCAGTTGGAGGATTTGATGCAGGCTATGTCCAACCACAAGGTTTTTTTTGGGATATAATATGAATTAAGTGTAGTGTGTATAGTTGCAGCTGTCATCTCTTCTGTTCAAACATATTAACTCAAATTCCTCTTCAAAAAGTAGTCCTCTGCCTGATGTTTCATTCATCGCCAGCGATGTTTCTCATCGAATTGCTGGTGGATGGCAATTTATGCCGTTGGATATGGACAAGTTGTTGCCATTAGCATGGACTTCATCCCTTAATCACAACCATTTCTTTCGTCGACTAATCTGGATCCTGAACCAGGAAGAAATTTCTGAATTTGACCACTGTGGGTTTACTAGTGGCTGTTTCGATCAACTTTGGACAACAATAAACGTACGAAAAAACCTTTTAGATCCTTTCCTCAATAGAACGCTAGCTCAACAATTTTCGCTTTATCCAGAAAGTCTTGACATGCCTTGTTGCCCCGAGAATCTGTCATTGATGGACTTAAAAGTAATTTATTGGTTTAAGTAACTATTAATTTTTAATTTTTAAGGTGTACCTATTCCGAGTATCCAAGGTCGTATCCTTGTCGTCAAAAAACAGTGATGTCGTGTATCCTTGGACCATCTCACCAAAACCCACTTCACAGCAGGCGAATGTCTGGAACAGTATCGTTGCGATGTGCAGTGGTCTGCAGTAAGTGACTTTACTGTGCCTTGAAGAGCTCGCAATTATCAAGCGAAATTCGCTTAAAAGAATCAACTTTATTTATGACGAAATCCATGCCTATTTTTATCTAATTGAAGTGTAAAGGGCTCTTGCACTTTGAAGTGCGCCGATTTTTTGACCATAATTTTTAAAATTTTTATTTTGATTATGGCAGTCATGTTACTTTCAACTTTTAAAGGGATTACGTTGATCACAGCGGTTATGTCACCTTGATCAACATAATCAACTTGATCAACTTAAAAAAGTTATTTTTTAGACCATGGTCTATTATTAGAAGTCACATCTCACCAAATCATTAGGGGCATTGAGTTTTTCAACCATGAAAAATCCAACATTTTTAGGCAAACGACCACTCAAAATATAACTAACAAAAAAAATTTTGATCTTAACACCAAGCCCCCTGCGCCTCGCACACTCACTTACCTTAGACATGATTACGAGCAAGACTCTTGATCAGAAATGCATAAATAGACTCATTTCGCACAGCTCCAGCTACCAAAATGGGGTAGAATACATTGATAAAGGGTAATTAACCTTAGTCCCCCTAGTCAGAAAGTCGAATTTCGGTCAATTTTTTTTCACAAAATCCATTTTTTGTGTGGACAAATGCCAGAAAATAACTTTTTTTTATCGGTTTAAGCATATAAAAATTACTTAAGAGTCGTTTTAACATGATTTACAAATTAGTGAAAATGTGAAAAACGCGATCCCCCTTTCCCCAAGTAAATAAGTGCCAAAATTACTATTTCAATAAACAATCTGGCTCAATTCTGTGTAGAATAGTCTGGAATACGCAGATGTGCTGCAATAAAACTTAAATAATACTTGAAAATGTATCCACAAAAATATAAAAATTACAAGATTTCAGATATTTGACATAGGTTGAACTTTGAATCAGCCATATCTTGAGATCCAATGTCAAAGTCACAGATCTGTAACTCTAAACTTACTGAGAATCGTCTCTTCTTTCAAATGAGAAAAAAACTGGATATTTATAAAATACTGAAGAAACCAAAAAGTGGCCTAGTTTAGAGAAAATGCCTTTTAAAAAATCTTCGTTTTTTCAGTTTTTTTGAAATGTCAATTTTCCAGAAATTTTTGTCCCGGTTCGCAAAAACTGGTTATACCAAAAGATCCAGCGTGAAAAATGCTACAACATGGTATATTACGTTTATCTATAAGTGCGTGACCCACTGTTGATGCTCCCTTGTAAGAAACAAGACTTTTTGAGTAGTCGAGTGTTTTCAATGTTGGATTTCTCATAGCTAAAAACTCAATGCCTCAAATAACTTGGGGAGCTGGACCTCTAATAATAAACCATGGTCTATTAATAGAAGTATAAAGGTATCTTTTTTTAGTTCTGGATTTCCAAAGATACTTTAGATACTAGCTGGAATCAGGACAAATGCACGGAAATATGTAATTTTATTAAAAAAACGACAAAAATTGAAAAAAGTCATTGCTTACTATCAAGTTTCCAAATTTTTACCTACCTGATTTGTAAAACCTTGATTCATGTATATATCATATTATTTAAGGCTCCAATTGAATCAAATAATTGGGTTGACGAATGGTTTGGAGCAGATCAGACTGCAAAGTGCAATTCCATCTGACAAAGTTAATTTGGCACAAACCATGACTTATCTTGAGGTTGCTTAAAACATACATATAGAAAATACAAAAGTTCTTCTTTAGTCAGTAGCGAACGAGTTGATTGATGTGAATTGTCAAAAGATTTACATAGAACTAGCGGAAAGATATGCTAATGCTGTTCTATCAGCAATGGATGCAGTGCAGTCAAACACAAGAACAAGCAATTTACAGACAAAACCTCTGTTTCCTTCCAAAACAACATCTGTAGTGCTGGACGACGAACTTGCAGATCTGGCTAATGTATTTTTGGGTAAATATTTGGTGAAATTGTCTTTCTTTTATTAATGTGATCTTCTAGCCAAGAGATTATATAACGCGAAATGCTACAGAGCGGCTGAAGAAAGACTAATGGAAGTATCACAAAGAAGCAATCAAATGGATATAGTCTGCAAATTGCTGGCTTCTGTTAGTAAAACTAAATTAGTATTAGAATAGAAAGGAAATATTGCTTTCAGATTTACGACAAATTAGCGGGAAATGAACAACTAAACGTGAAACCTAAACAGGAAGAGGTAAATGGACAACGAATTCCAAACCTGCTAAGGCCATCATGCAGCAGAAAGGTAAATATTAATACAGTTGTATCCGACCTAATTTTGCACATTTAAGTGAAAACCCCGTTTTGGAAAAATGACACATGTGTTTCTTTGGGCCAAACATTTTACATTTAGTTATCGTAAACTCCGAAACAATACATCATTTGAAAACTGATTCCCTGCGCTTTCTATCGAGCAATAAAAGTTATGCATATGTATATAAAATATTTAAGTACCAGCTGATTTTTCGAACATACCCAAGTCCCATTGGACGCCATTCAGAGATCGGTAAAAATCTCAAGCCAGACCGGCTTTTTCGAAAAACTGTTTGCAAATTCGGATTCTCCATGGAATTTTGCACCAAAAGCTAATGGTCTTACATTCAGTCCGGGATCTGTTAGAAAGTCACTAAACGCATTGACAAATAAATTAAATTGGCAGGACAGACCTACGACTGGGCACCTACTTCAGTGATTTAATCCTGACCATCCTGTTCTAACAACTTGGTTTATTGTAACAGTCTCTCACCGGTGTCTTTAGGGTTCTCTTTCTCATGGGTAAGGCCATACTTAAGCATTTTCCTAGTTCCACTTTTTTGGCTTTTGCTTATTCTCACGACTAAAACATTTAACTACTTATATCTAAGTTCGAGGTATCTACTAAAGTACAGACGGATGTCTACCAAGTATAAGCGAGTCTTGGGTAACAATGTGAAATGGACCGACAAACTATGTTTCTAACGAAAGTCTAAGCCAAACCAACATAGCCAATGTAATAGTTTCACAAGAAAAATAAAATCCGATCATGAAAAACTATATGCTTGTTCTTTATATCGACTATGACACCAACAAGAGAATAACACACAACAATTATTTAAACTCTTTGATGTAAAAGCTTCTTAAAGGGCCATTGCCGTCCCCGACAACGGATGTCCCAAGGAAATTACCAACCACACATCAAAGTTCTTTGATTGCTCTTTCACTCGGAGCTTCTGATGATTGGCCTCCTAATACCAAGTGTGCAAGAGGCGCGATTTGAGGGAGGAACTAAAGAAAAACTAGTAAAAGAAGTTATGTCAAACCCTAAAACTTACCCGTTTGTTTTTTCGCCAAAATGTGAGGACATTTATATCTTCTACGACACGCATGGAGTACTTCTCGGAATCGGACCTACTCGGTTATACCCCCCCCCCTTCCCCAAATCAAGATTTTTAGGAGTGGTCAAAACACATTTTTAAGCAATAATTTCGCCATAAAAGGTCCAGAAAAGCAATTTAAAAGGGATTATGGGCTGTATTGGGAGGGGAAGGGAATAATACAGGGGCCACTTTTTTTTAGCTGCTTTACCATGTTTTTCAACTCGGGCCGTGGCAAAAATAGACTTTATCAAGATCAAGTGATCATCAAGTGATGATCAAGTGTACTTCTCGGAATCATGTCTAAGGTAAGTGCGTGCGCGCATCTCTAACTCTCAAGCCCCCTGCGCCCCCTTCGGGGGCGCAGGGGGCTTGGAGTTGAGATGCGCACACCCACATACCTTAGACACAAATCACTCGAAAGTGACTCTGGATGCATGAAAAAGCATGCATACCAGAGTTTATGTATGCGGTAGGCCCCAGTATTCAAAACTGTGTTCAACATCTTTGGTTTTTCGGCCGAAAAGGGTCTCCCCCATTTTCCAGCCTGAGGCTACGAGCCAGAGGCTCAGCCATCCAAAAGTTAAACAACAACCATCAGGATCCACCCGGCTAATCGGTCTGATCATTTCGAGTCGTTATACTTTTACGTGCACCACAAGTGGCTGGGTTTGAAAGTGACTTCAACGCTAAGAGAATTAATACTCTTTGGTACTTATAGGCACTATAAAAGTGGCCCCTGTTTTGTCCCTTCCCCTCCCAATACAGCCCTTGAACCCTATTTTAATTGCTTTTCTGGTCCTTTTATGGCGAAATTATTGCTTAAAAATGTGTTTTGACCACTCCTAAAAATCTTGATTTTTTTTGGGGGGGGGGGGGTATAACCGAGTAGCTCCTAGGATTGGGGGGGGGGGTATTCCCGAGTAGCACTTTTTGGGGAAGGGGGGGGTATAACCGAGTAGCGCCCAAATTCTTTCATCTGAACTCCCTGAACCCATAGTGAACTCTGTGAAACAATAATTACCTCAAGGTAGTTGAGCCCGGGAATATGTTTACAGATGTCGAAGAGCAAACAATGTTCAGCTGGGTCGAGGAACGCACTGCAGATCGCAAGTTTTTTATTGAGTTGAACAGAAGATTTCGACAGCCAATTAGAAGAAAGATCTCCTATTTTTCTGGTGAAACATTCTAGAGAAGCAGCAGCTAAGGCGATCTGATACCTGGAGTTACCAAAACCACCTAAAAACGACTATTAAAAACGTCATAGGCTGACCCTAACGAACTTTTTCACGCCTTTCCTTTTTCGGAGTGTTCGAAACTTCTTCTTCTAAGGCATACATTATCTAGAATTTAACCAAAGTAATTACAAAACATGAAAGGCAACTAAAAAGTGAGTCTCTAACACCAAATCAGTGAAAAAATCAACAAGAAAGGGCTTCTATCAAGAGCATCAAAAAGCATCGAAATATCATCAAAACAGCATCAAAATAGCATCAAAATTTTTGATGCCATTTTGATGTTATTTTGATGCTCATATTTTCAAACTCAAAAATTTGAATTTTGATGCTCAGCATCAAATTTGATGTTATTGCGAACTATAACTTTGCCTGCAAAAATTGCGAAAGAAAACAAAATTTCGAAAAAAAGTCCAGGCTTACGGGAATTTTTCGAAACTTTTTGAGAAATTGCGTTTTTTTCGCAAATTTTTCATGCACAGTCATATACAACCTCATACTTAAAATGTAGCCTTGCTTTCTGGCGTCATTTTGAGTATGGACTTGTATGTAACTATGTCCACTAAAACACCGGTAAAAACTTGAGTTTTGAAACAGTTCCGAAAACTACCAGGACCTTCCTGAATTGAACCAGGGCCCATTTTTTCGAAATTTTTTTTTATTTCGAAATTTTGATCTGATGTGTTTTTTGTCGGGTGGATCCATGGTAATATTGATTGGTGAAAAAAAATTAGGAGTTAAAAATAGAATTTGAATTAACTTGAGCTTGAAAAATCCCATTTTCTAGTCAAAATACCCGCCCTAAAGTGTGTCCTCCTTTAAAAATGGATCGGAGTGGTCTGTTTCGAATATTTTTTGCACTTTTTCGGTGAATTTTCACCGACATCTCGTAGAGCTGCTCAAACCAAGTAAAATAAGTTCAAACACGCATATGAGCATATTCAAAACAGATCACTCCTATCCCTTTTAAAAAAGGGGCCATTTTCGGTGGTTGAAAATAATCACCCCACTATAAAAGGCCATAACTCAAAATTTTCAGCATAAATCGGTGTTGGCATGCGGGAACATATTGCTCGGCATTAAATTTGGTGTCGTGTGGGATGTAACATGCACGGTAGAAAAAAATCGAAAAAAAACACGGTGCCACGAAAACCTTCAAAATTACAGATTATGCCTTTTAAACTTTGCCGCCTGATATAGCCATCTATGAAACGTCTGATAAGTAATATCGAGGCAAGTGTCTCTCCACATAACGTCATGTTTTGGCCGGTCCCTTGAAAGACGTTATGTAGAGAGTTGACTGAATGTGAAGTTAGTGTGAGGCAAAGTGTGAGGTGTGAGTTTCAAAAACACTGCTTTTTGCACATCATTTCCAATATCTCTTAAATAATATTCTAAAATTTTAGTTTCCTTTTTTCGGTCATGAAAATCACGGAGTCTGAAAATCACGAATCTAAGCGCGAAGGGTACAGCAGTCCTAAGGCCAAAGAAGTTCGGGAGGAATACGTGCAAGAGCTATTTCAAAAAAATGAATCGCGCGAAGTAGAAGCTGTCGATTTAAGCTCTAGCAATGTATGATTGTTTTTTGAGCGAAATAACCTATGAAATCTTAATGTGAACATCGGATATTTTGTCAATTGGTTTTCAGGAACCGGATTCTGACCTTTCTTTTGCTTCTGCCCTTTCTGACATTCAGGATCAGCCCAATAATGTTTCCGTAAGTGAAATCCAGTTTTTGATTTTGAAATTCTCTTAATACCAAAATTTCTGTTCAGGCTTCCTCCGGGACGATGATCTCAAATTCGCAGAATGGACTTCAAGAAATGGAAGAGCTCAACAAAAATATCTTGAAATGCATAAAGCACAATGAGCTGCTCATCAAATTCATCAATTCGCAGTCAGGGCCAGCAATTGACTTCAGCCATTTGCAAGGGATAAATCACAGAGCAGCTCAACAGTCGTCTTGTGCTCAACTGCTCGATGAGATGAAGGTCAAAGTTCTGGAAGATCCACGCAAGAAGCACCAAGTTTGTGTCGCTAAGGTCAATGCGCTTCTTTAATTACATGGGAAATTCAAAGTATTTAAACGATTTTAGTTCTCCAAAAACAATGATGTCTACGAGCTGCATGTGACCGACTCAGCTAACTGCGCCTTGACAAAGCTCTATGTCCTCAATGCTGGTTTTCGATTTCAAATTATTAGCAAGCTTACGGTCCGCTTTATCAATCTCGTGGTAGGCTGCTTCATGACTTGCTTTTATCGAGATTATGAAGAGTCATTTTAAATTTTCAGCATGAGGGGAATTTGCAAAAACCAATGTTTTGACGTGTGTTAATCCCAAGGATTATACAAAACTGGTGAATGTGTTGACACAATGTAAGCACTTTTCTAATTCATATACAGGGTGGTCCAGTATTTGAAGTATTTGAAACGGCACTATTTTTTCAAATTTTTGTTTGATTATTATAGTCTATAGCTTATTCGAAGGTCCTGTGTTTGGCATTTCGTTAAAAAAAAGCACAGATCATTTTTGTCAAAAATCACCGAGAAGTAGCTGTTTTTGTGAAGCCGCTGTTTTCGACTAATTTTTAAAGAACTTTAGACCCGAAAATTTAAAAAAAGAGTACAGTCAACTCTCGATACAGTGTACCCTCGATATAGTGTAGATCTCGATACAGTGTATAATTTTTCAACCTCAATTGGTCAGCTTTAAGCCAAACTGTCTTACAGTGTACCCTCGATATAGTGTATATTTTTCCGATCCCCGCGAGCTACACTGTATCGAGAGTGGACTGTATTGTTATAAAAAATTCTTTATTAGCAAAATGTCACGAAAAAATTTATGCGACATGACAGAACAAATAAAATTATTAATCAAAGTTTGCAAAACTTTGCTCTGCACTTCGGTTTCCTACGGTAATACACCTGCGGAAACGTTGTGACGATATGATTTAATGGACTTGTTAATCATTTTTAGCGGAAGATCTTCTGGCTCTAAGATTTTCCTGATTTCGGAGTTCAGAGAAATTAATAATTTTGTTTTGCTCTGTCACGTAAATTTTTTTCATGATATTTTGCTAATGAAGTATTTTTAGGTCAATAATCAATATTTTTGATTTTCGGTTCTAAAGTTCTTTAAAAATCAGTCACAAAACTGCCACATCTTCGTGATTTTTGACAAAAACGAGCTGTGGTTATTTTTAAACGGAATGGCAAACATAGAACTTTCGAATAAGCTATAGACTATAATATGACTATAATAAAACGAAAATTAAAAAAAATAGAACCGTTTCAAATTTGAAAAATATACTGGACCACCCTGTAATTTTTTCTTAGGCTCTTGTTGAAAGTCTTTGAGATAAAAAACACTCTTCAAAAATAGTCATATTTTGGTCCAGAAGTACCATTTTATCCAGTGCTATTCAAATTTCGAGCACCAAAAAGAATTTTGAGATGATCTCGATAATTCTAATAATTTTCGCGGTCCCGAATAAAATACAAATCCTTATTCACAGCGCATACAAAATCACTTTTTAAAGGACCATGGTTTTTGCGCGCAGTGGCATTTGCAAAATTTGAATTGGGGGGACAGTTTTCTTTCGTTTCCAACTTTACTCTTTGGGGTAGTTCGCCATAACTGCAAAAAGAACAGTGTGAGACGAAAGAGAATTGTCCCCCGCCAATTCAAATTTCGCATATGTCACTGCGCGCGAAAAACCATGGTCCTTTAATCATAATTTTTCAGCTAATCACTATTGTCAAGAAGGTTACTAGAGAAGACTATGATGGCTGCTAGAAGAATTCGGAGTGCAAGAATGTTTGCCATGTTGTATTGTTGAATGTTTCTTTTTTGTTGTTTCTTCCTTGTTGGATGTTGACGTTATTCGAGCAAGGGTGGCAAATGCGAAGTGTTTATTATTTTTGTAAGTCCGGATGGCTTAAAAAAACTAAAATGCTTTTGTTTTTCGACTGCAGAAATTAACTTGATGATAAATATGAAAGAGTGAAGCATTATAAGATTCGAGTTCCTGATATTTTTAGCAGTCTTCTTTCGGATAAGTCGGAAAAATGCCTCCTTTTGTTAAAAAGTGCCTTCCGACTTTTTATTTCAGTAATATGATGTGTGGACAAATGCATAAAAAATTATAGGGGGCCAGCACGATGCTGCGATTTCACTCGCGGTAATATAAATTTACAATTAACATAAATTGAGATTGAAATTAAATTTATTCTAAAAATAAAAACAAGCGTATAAATAAAAGACTGCTTTTAATATTGCTATTTGATTTTTTTGATCACGACTTGATGAATTTCGAGGCCTTTCTGGCCAAGTCGTTTTTTTTCAGCAAAGCAGCTGGCCGGACCAAGACTCGGTCGTGCCAATACTGTGGGCTCAGAATCGGTGTTGTAATATAGTTTTTATATAGTTTTTTACGCAAATTGCTCTAACTTTTTTCGCTAGGAAAACCATCAGTTCTGGCACCAGATTCGTATCCAGCATGGTCGATTTATCTGTGAAACTGCTCTTGGTATTCTAAAGGCACTGTTAAATTTCAAATTTCTCTGATGACAAAAAATATCGGGTTTTCAAAAAATTTATTGTTTTCGTCGAGAGAGGGATTTGAAATTTGATATTGTTTTTAGAATTTCAAGAGCAGTTTCATAGGCAAATCGACCACGCTGAATACGAATCCGGTGTCAGAATTATTGGTTTTCCTAGCAAAAAAAGTTAAGCAATTGGTGAAAAAAAATATACCGTATTTCTTCTAATTGCCGCCCCGGGGCGCTTATTTTCCGATCGACCTCTAGGCGGGTGGGGAGGTGCAATTAGAGGGAGGGGCGGCAATTGGAGGGGCGCGGCAATTAGAAATACGGTATTTTAATGGGTGGACAGGCGCCCTAACTTTTTTTTGGAAAACATTCTCTTTTTGTGATTAATTTACAGGGTGGTCCAAGAAATTCCCTGGATTTGAAATGGTCATAACGTTTTTTCTAGGGCGTTTTTCGAATTTCTGTAAGCGCCAAAATGTTTATCTTGACGGGGATTTTTGTTTTTCAGAAAAAAATTTTTCGAAAATTTTGACTTTTTTGCCTTGGTCACCCCTATGGTCCAAAAAGATGACAAGATTGATTATTTTCTCTTCGGACTCGTCGCTTGAACACCGCATAGTTGCTTTTGCTTTCGATCCACCAAACGAAGAATTGCGCTTTCTCTTAATCGAAACAGGATATCTGAAAACAGCAGAAATCGGTCTTCACAAAAACAACCATTTCTCAACTATTTTTAACAAAGTCGAGCCGTTCTTTTTTGCAAACAAAATGGCAAACATAGGGCTATCAAATAAGTCATTACACGCCCGCGAAACCATGCAAAACGAAAGAGATATAGACAAATGAAACATGACCGAAAAATTGCGCCACCCTGTATATAAGGTTGTCCGGAAAGTCCGAAGTTATAGTCATTTGAATTTCCCATCTCACACGAAATTTCGCATAACTTTTTTTCTGCTAGGAAAACATCAAATTCTAACACCGGATTCGTGGCATGGTGAGGAAATCGTACAAAAACAGTACATTCGTAAAAAAATGCCTTGGCGTTTTGACAAAGCGAAATGTACAAATATATACAAAATGGACGCTACTTTTTTTGCCCGCTAATTACTTCTTTTTGCCCGCTAAATACTTTTTTCTGCCCGCAAATTTCCTCAAAAATGCCCGCAAATTTTCTCTTCACTGGGTATAGGGCGAATTGACTGTCCTCTACTCAACTTTTCTCATTCTTTTGTGGATTCTTAGTGTTCTGAGCAAGGTGGTATACTTCACGATTACCTCAGCCATCAGCCTCAGCCGGCTGAGGTCTGAAGAATTTACCTCAGCCGTCAGCCGAGCCCAAAATTTTTGTTCAGCCTCAGCCCTCAGTCGGCTGATGGACCGGCTGAAGTCAGCCGGCTGAAGATATCACCCTGGTTCTGAGCATGTTTTATTGTGTGCTGCCTTACAAATATGTGCTGTTTCCTTTTATCACTGTTCTGAAATCGCTTTTTTAATTGGGTTTTTTCTTGATAAGTCTTGCACATATTTAGTCTAAAAAACTTACCAATTTTCTGAGACTAACCAAAGTTTTTTATTTAATATTTTCACAACAAAGGACAAACAACTTAATAATGAATGACAAGTTTATTCAAGAATCCATATACAACACAGTTTTACCAATAACAAGAGTGACTTTTTAGTTTGATGGACGGCCTCTTTTCTTTTCTGCAGTAGTGGCTCAGCTGTAGCATCCCTTGGATACGATAAAATTCCCTTAATCTTCATCAGCATGACTGAATGTTTGCAGGGTGACTTCTTGATCCCAACTGGGCAGGTGCAACAATAGAAGTTTGGCCAACCCTTAATTAATGAATTGAACATTTGAAGGCTCCAAAAAATTACTTACATTAGAGTGATTCAAAATATGAATAGCACTTCTGTTTTCCTTGTAGAGTTCCCAGTTTGTGTACGATGGCAAAGAGTGAAGGGCTGCAAATGTTTCTACCAGATTCTTATGAAGACCACTTTTAGACGGCAGTAAATATGCACTTCCGAATGAGACCATGCTTCTTTTTTCTTTTTCCAACTGATATGCTTGTCTGTAAACATCAGGAGCAATCGAGGGTACTTTGGCAGGGCTCTGAATTGAAAAAAATTGGAGTCATTCACAAAGCTTTCAAATAACCTGATGGTCTGGCGATAAGCTGCAGTTTTCTACCATCAGTTTCATTTGACCCATAAACTTTTGGAGTGGGAGATTCTTTCCGACTACTTCGCAAGCTTTGATCACACGGTTTCGACTTTCCAAGCTGTTGTTGGTTGAGACATTGTCTGAAGCTCCTTCATACCAGTTACAGTAGTCCGAATGGATCCAATTCTCGATGATGTATTTGCTTAGTAAGATCACCTGGTTTTTTTCTTGACAGCTGGTCCAAAGAGTCTTGAAGCGAGCACGCAGCTAAATTAAAACTTTCTTTCAAAAATTCAGATAAATATTACCCTTCACAAATTCTTGACTAGATGCGGCACATTGAAGAAAACTCAGCTGCTTGTAGATCCAAATTCTTGTTTGCTTGTCTAGCTTGATGTCTTTAGCCCATTTACGGATATTTTTCATAGCATGGAACCAGCACATCAAGCGCAATGAAATTGGCCAGACATTTGATGCCGCTAGAAAATTGGAATTGTTTCGCCATGAAACCAGTTAAAAGAATGCCTGTTGTTATCGCACGGTCTCCATCAGCCATCAAGATTTCCGGTTGATAAGTTAGTCCAGCGATTACACGAAAAAAGTGCTGGTAACAAGCTACATTTTCATTCGAAACCAAAGCAACATGAGTCATGTAGAATTTTTTATTGGTATCAGAGAAGCCAGCCACCTAAAAGCAGATGACATTTATTGCAATATTTTCCCCCAAAAATTTACCATCAAAGGAAACCCATTCCAATTGAGACCGTACGTTGAGTCCACTTGCACTGAAGAGGATTGGTGCTGCATCTTATGAAGCTTTGGAGTGGTCCCCACCAGGCTGAATTCTGGATCTGTATCGGTTTTTTTCATGTGTAGACCAGCAGTAAAGCATTCATCAACAATATCGGGCACAGCTGAGTTTGATTCATAATATTTTTCAAGATCAATGCTACTTAAAGACACACTATTTTCCTTAGATCTATAGACGAAATTTTGAATTTGCTTGAGGAGAGGCGCACTAATTATATTCAACGCTTTGCGGCTTACCTATGAAGAATGGTAATCAATATACAAGATAACATGTTAATACCAATATTTCATTTTGAATTTTCTTAGGCGTCTTTTCTTGCATTTTTTTGCTGACAAATCTTTTGACTGGAGATGAAAAACTGCGAGCTGTTCCACCAATAGGCTTGTGATCAGAATGGCTTCTGGCTCTTTCCACAACGATGACTTGTTTTCCCTCGATACGGCGGATTCGAAGCACAGCCGGACAGATATAGGATTTTCTGCGAGCGTAGTTACATTGAAATTCTCAATATCATGCTTCTCTGACTGAGTTTTCTTTTTTCTACAAATCATAAAGGTTTATGAAAAGACGTCCTTTAAACCATCTTACAGTTGCCATTTGTTTCCATCCTTATTCCATTCACTATTGATATCTTCCTTCCATTGCTGGACCTTTGCCATTGCATCATCACCTTCAAAGGCAGCCACTTGGAAATATGAGTTTTGTTCGCCTCGGCGTGTTGGGAGCGCTTCCATCATTTGATTATATAAGCCTTAACAAAGAATATGAAGTTATTTGAAATTTAGGGCATATAAAATAAAAATAATAAAAATATAAAACATGGTCAGAACACTAAGAATCCACAAAAGAATGAGAAAAGTTGAGTAGGGGACAGTCAATTCGCCCTATACCCAGTGAAGAGAAAATTTGCGGGCATTTTTGAGGAAATTTGCAGGCAGAAAAAAGTAATTTGCGGGCAGAAAAAAGTATTCAGCGGGCAAAAAGAAGTAATTAGCGGGCAAAAAAAAGTAGCGTCCATACAAAATCCGTACAAAAACCCTACAAAAATTTTGTACAGTTTTTGTACGCTTTTTGTACATTTTTGTACGCTTTTTATTTTCCTTTACTTTTAACCAAACCCTTCTTTTTTCGGCAAAACCCTCCTTTTTTGATTTGTGACTATTGTTTTAAAAGTTCCGTCAATAACTCTGTGGTCGGATAGCCTCTAATGACATGATTTGGTGATTATTTGATGTGTGATATTGCAATCAAAGTCCTATATGATCAATAATTTGCAGGGAATTCTGTCAACCATTTAATTCACGTAATGCATTGGCCACAATGGAGGTGTGAGGTGCGGTAAAATATCGATTGGTGACAATTTTGATTGGTGACTATCGATTGGTGATAGTATCGATTGGTGACTATCGATTGGTGACACTTTATGACGGAACTTTTGGAAATTTTTAATGAAAACATCAATTTTCTGTGAAAAAGTTTTTGGAAATTCACCCTTTCAGCCAAAATTTAATTCTGAATCCGAATCCGTTGAGATCAGATCAAAATAATTTTTATGAGGCGAGATATCCTTCTCAGTAGACCAGGGCTGCGACTTTTCTCATTTGTTCACTCAAAGTAGCTATATCTCAGCTTATAAAAATTATTTTGATCTGATCTCAACGGATTCGGATTGAGAATGAAATTTTGGCAGGAGGGGTGAATTTCCAGAAACTTTTTCACATAAAATTGATGTGTTTCATAAAAAATTTCCAAAAGTTCCGTCATAAAGTGTCACCAATCGATAGTCACCAATCGATACTGTCACCAATCAATAGTCGCCAATCAAAATTGTCACCAATCGATAGTTGTCCGTGAGGTGCGAGGTCGAGGTGCGAGGTTTGAAGCGACGTGCGAGCTCCGTCTTTTAAAATTTTATTTTTATATCCGATATTTTATTCACTAGTGGCCTTAAGAATAGGTCAAAAATTTTTTCAGATAATAAAATGACAAAATACGGCTGAGCTACATCACCTCAAAGATTTCGACCTCAGACCTCCCACCTCCATTGTGGCAAGACATAATTAATGGGTAATTTGACATCCGAAACGCTAATTTTTTTTCCAATCCAGTCATGCATTCAGAATTGCAGGAATACGTTATAAGCAATGGGTACAGAAATATAGGTCCTCAAAGTCGAGAAGGCCCGTTTAGGACAGAGAAACTGCTCAATACACAAAACAATGCAGTTGATTTTTCTACAACACATTTTTCTTACATCAAATGAGACTAAAGCTAAGCCAAAAGATACCATATTTCTCCCTTTATTGAACAAAACGGCACACCATACGTTGAACAAAATGACCGACTATTTTAAACTCAACAAATATTTCCTCAATTGAAGTACCGTATTTTCTCTAATAAGCGCCCCGGGGCGCTTATTTTTCAAACCCCCAAAAATTGGAAAATTTGGAATTCGATTTCGAGATTTTTGGGTGCTCAACCAAAATCTAAAAAGTGGAATCGGTAGAGCACCTGGGAGTTAAGAAAACATATCAAACAGCTTTGCAAAATATTGCTTCTACACTGAGATCCAGACCTTCAAAGTCGAGGGGGGGGGTGCTTATTAGAGCGGGGCCCTTATTAGAGGAAATACGGTAATAGTTTTAATGTGGTGTTAAAGTGATAGGTGGCCAGGCAGGGTGGAAGAAGGGTAAGTACGGTAAATAGGTGGCTAGGTAGGGTAGGTAGAAGGGTAAGTAGGGTAGATAGGTGGCCAGTCAGGCTAGGTAAGAGCGCAGGTAGTGGTAAGAGGGCAGACCCGAACCACCATGATAAACCCCGAACCATGTGGATACAATTGAACCATCAGGATGAACCCCGAAACACCACGGTGAACCCCAAATAACATGGATACACCCGAATTGTCAGGATAAAGCCTAAACAATCAACACCTAACGAAAAGCGGCAACGCCGCTGCGGTGCCTACAGGGATATCCAGGAGGGGATATCGATGCATCGGTACTCAGGAGGGGATACTGAGGTGGAGCTACACAGGAAGTGGTACCCAGGTGGGAATATATAGTTATCCAGGTAGGGTCACCCAGGTGGTGATGCCCAGGAGGTGGCTATACAGGTATCAGTAACCAAAATGAAGGTACTCCGGTGGCGTTATTCAGGTAGTGGCACATAAATTGAGGGTCTCAAGTAGCGGTACACCCTCTATTTAACGACACATTTTCCAGTCCCTACTAGGAAAAAGGCCCTCGATTTAACGACTTAGAACTGATTTTCCTCGTCTCAACTCAAAAAAGGTTATATTTTCAATTTGTCACCACTGTATATTGTTTTCGTATAATGTGATTTCTACTTAAGCTGAATAATAAAAATTTTCAACTGCGAAATCCAGAAATTGACAGAAATGTGACAAATTTATTCACATATCCAATAAAGAACGCTTGAAGACTTTGAAGCCAAAAAACTTGATAATTTTTTTGATACTGATTGATATTTTTCAAAAATCCTGTTTTTAAAGGGGCATACCATTACGTTACACTGCAAAATTAAGGCACAGACCATCAAGTTTTCAAACATTGCTCTTGTTTCCACTCGTTTAATGTCAAATCTGATACTCATGATCTTTTCCTACTTTTAAAAAGTAGGCCGAAAACTTTCGTCGGATCAGGTAGAAAGCTTGTAGAAGACGGTCATGAAAAAGATAAATTGCTGGTCCCCGCCTTAATTGCAGTGTAACGCGTTGGTATGCCCCTTCAAACGAGTTATTGTTTTTTCATAGAATAAAATTTTGTATCTTCAAAAAATGACTGGCGAAATCGGAATCCTTGCAATATTTAAGACCAGATTGTCAAACAGAACTGGTAGAAGCTTGAAAAAATGAATGTCGAAAAGGTGTAGAACCCGGTAACTTGCCGGTCACTTAAACTACGTTATAACGAGCTCGACTGTAATTTAGGACTAACATACGACTCGATACACATTGTGACTCGATACGCCAACTCGATACAGTTGCGACTCGATACACCAACTCGAAACACTTTATTTTTTTGTGAGTTATAATAGCCCTTTGTTTTGCTTTATTTATTAATCGTTAATGAATCCTAAAAAAATCCGCTAATAGAAGTATGATATTCTTTTACATTTTACCGGACCAGAGACAAAATAACAACAAAAATGGTTAAACATAATAGTAATTTGTGACTATTAGCCTTTTCTTCACTCCAACACATTTTCTACGTCCACCGGCCAGCAAAGTGTTGGTCAGCAAAGAAACCCCACAAAATTTACTCCCAATATAGTGCGACCCGCTACAGTGCGACACCCGCTATAGTGCTGTTTGTTTGCTTGCTTTTATCGAGATTATGAAGAGTCATTTTAAATTTTCAGCATGAGGGGAATTGCAAAAACCAATGTTTTGACGTGTGTTAATCCCAAGGATTATACAAAACTGGTGAATGTGTTGACACAATGTAAGCACTTTTCTAATTCATATACAGGGTGGTCCAGTATTTGAAGTATTTGAAACGGCACTATTTTTTCAAATTTTGTTTGATTATTATAGTCTATAGCTTATTCGAAGGTCCTGTGTTTGGCATTTCGTTAAAAAAAGCACAGATCATTTTGTCAAAAATCACCGAGAAGTAGCTGTTTTTGTGAAGCCGCTGTTTTCGACTAATTTTTAAAGAACTTTAGACCCGAAAATTTAAAAAAAGAGTACAGTCAACTCTCGATACAGTGTACCCTCGATATAGTGTAGATCTCGATACAGTGTATAATTTTTCAACCTCAATTGGTCAGCTTTAAGCCAAACTGTCTTACAGTGTACCCTCGATATAGTGTATATTTTTCCGATCCCCGCGAGCTACACTGTATCGAGAGTGGACTGTATTGTTATAAAAAATTCTTTATTAGCAAAATGTCACGAAAAAATTTTATGCGACATGACAGAACAAATAAAAATTATTAATCAAAGTTTGCAAAACTTTGCTCTGCACTTCGGTTTCCTACGGTAATACACCTGCGGAAACGTTGTGACGATATGATTTAATGGACTTGTTAATCATTTTTAGCGGAAGATCTTCTGGCTCTAAGATTTCCTGATTTCGGAGTTCAGAGAAATTAATAATTTTGTTTTGCTCTGTCACGTAAATTTTTTTCATGATATTTTGCTAATGAAGTATTTTTTAGGTCAATAATCAATATTTTTTGATTTTCGGTTCTAAAGTTCTTTAAAAATCAGTCACAAAACTGCCACATCTTCGTGATTTTGACAAAAACGAGCTGTGGTTATTTTTAAACGGAATGGCAAACATAGAACTTTCGAATAAGCTATAGACTATAATATGACTATAATAAAACGAAAATTAAAAAAATAGAACCGTTTCAAATTTGAAAAATATACTGGACCACCCTGTAATTTTTTTCTTAGGCTCTTGTTGAAAGTCTTTGAGATAAAAAAACACTCTTCAAAAATAGTCATATTTTGGTCCAGAAGTACCATTTTATCCAGTGCTATTCAAATTTCGAGCACCAAAAAGAATTTTGAGATGATCTCGATAATTCTAATAATTTTCGCGGTCCCGAATAAAATACAAATCCTTATTCACAGCGCATACAAAATCACTTTTTAAAGGACCATGGTTTTTGCGCGCAGTGGCATTTGCAAAATTTGAATTGGCGGGGGACAGTTTTCTTTCGTTTCCAACTTTACTCTTTGGGGTAGTTCGCCATAACTGCAAAAAGAACAGTGTGAGACGAAAGAGAATTGTCCCCCGCCAATTCAAATTTCGCATATGTCACTGCGCGCGAAAAACCATGGTCCTTTAATCATAATTTTTCAGCTAATCACTATTGTCAAGAAGGTTACTAGAGAAGACTATGATGGCTGCTAGAAGAATTCGGAGTGCAAGAATGTTTGCCATGTTGTATTGTTGAATGTTTCTTTTTTGTTGTTTCTTCCTTGTTGGATGTTGACGTTATTCGAGCAAGGGTGGCAAATGCGAAGTGTTTATTATTTTTGTAAGTCCGGATGGCTTAAAAAAACTAAAATGCTTTTGTTTTTCGACTGCAGAAATTAACTTGATGATAAATATGAAAGAGTGAAGCATTATAAGATTCGAGTTCCTGATATTTTTAGCAGTCTTCTTTCGGATAAGTCGGAAAAATGCCTCCTTTTGTTAAAAAGTGCCTTCCGACTTTTTATTTCAGTAATATGATGTGTGGACAAATGCATAAAAAATTATAGGGGGCCAGCACGATGCTGCGATTTCACTCGCGGTAATATAAATTTACAATTAACATAAATTGAGATTGAAATTAAATTTATTCTAAAAATAAAAACAAGCGTATAAATAAAAGACTGCTTTTAATATTGCTATTTGATTTTTTTTGATCACGACTTGATGAATTTCGAGGCCTTTCTGGCCAAGTCGTTTTTTTTCAGCAAAGCAGCTGGCCGGACCAAGACTCGGTCGTGCCAATACTGTGGGCTCAGAATCGGTGTTGTAATATAGTTTTTATATAGTTTTTTACGCAAATTGCTCTAACTTTTTCGCTAGGAAAACCATCAGTTCTGGCACCAGATTCGTATCCAGCATGGTCGATTTATCTGTGAAACTGCTCTTGGTATTCTAAAGGCACTGTTAAATTTCAAATTTCTCTGATGACAAAAAATATCGGGTTTTCAAAAAATTTATTGTTTTCGTCGAGAGAGGGATTTGAAATTTGATATTGTTTTTAGAATTTCAAGAGCAGTTTCATAGGCAAATCGACCACGCTGAATACGAATCCGGTGTCAGAATTATTGGTTTTCCTAGCAAAAAAAGTTAAGCAATTGGTGAAAAAAAATATACCGTATTTCTTCTAATTGCCGCCCCGGGGCGCTTATTTTCCGATCGACCTCTAGGCGGGTGGGAGGTGCAATTAGAGGGGGGCGGCAATTGGAGGGGCGCGGCAATTAGAAATACGGTATTTTAATGGGTGGACAGGCGCCCTAACTTTTTTTGGAAAACATTCTCTTTTTGTGATTAATTTACAGGGTGGTCCAAGAAATTCCCTGGATTTGAAATGGTCATAACGTTTTTTCTAGGGCGTTTTTCGAATTTCTGTAAGCGCCAAAATGTTTATCTTGACGGGGATTTTTGTTTTTCAGAAAAAAATTTTTCGAAAATTTTGACTTTTTTGCCTTGGTCACCCCTATGGTCCAAAAAGATGACAAGATTGATTATTTTCTCTTCGGACTCGTCGCTTGAACACCGCATAGTTGCTTTTGCTTTCGATCCACCAAACGAAGAATTGCGCTTTCTCTTAATCGAAACAGGATATCTGAAAACAGCAGAAATCGGTCTTCACAAAAACAACCATTTCTCAACTATTTTTAACAAAGTCGAGCCGTTCTTTTTTGCAAACAAAATGGCAAACATAGGGCTATCAAATAAGTCATTACACGCCCGCGAAACCATGCAAAACGAAAGAGATATAGACAAATGAAACATGACCGAAAAATTGCGCCACCCTGTATATAAGGTTGTCCGGAAAGTCCGAAGTTATAGTCATTTGAATTTCCCATCTCACACGAAATTTCGCATAACTTTTTTTCTGCTAGGAAAACATCAAATTCTAACACCGGATTCGTGGCATGGTGAGGAAATCGTACAAAAACAGTACATTCGTAAAAAAATGCCTTGGCGTTTTGACAAAGCGAAATGTACAAATATATACAAAATGGACGCTACTTTTTTTGCCCGCTAATTACTTCTTTTTGCCCGCTAAATACTTTTTTCTGCCCGCAAATTTCCTCAAAAATGCCCGCAAATTTTCTCTTCACTGGGTATAGGGCGAATTGACTGTCCTCTACTCAACTTTTCTCATTCTTTTGTGGATTCTTAGTGTTCTGAGCAAGGTGGTATACTTCACGATTACCTCAGCCATCAGCCTCAGCCGGCTGAGGTCTGAAGAATTTACCTCAGCCGTCAGCCGAGCCCAAAATTTTTGTTCAGCCTCAGCCCTCAGTCGGCTGATGGACCGGCTGAAGTCAGCCGGCTGAAGATATCACCCTGGTTCTGAGCATGTTTTATTGTGTGCTGGCCTTACAAATATGTGCTGTTTCCTTTTATCACTGTTCTGAAATCGCTTTTTTAATTGGGTTTTTTCTTGATAAGTCTTGCACATATTTAGTCTAAAAAACTTACCAATTTTCTGAGACTAACCAAAGTTTTTTATTTAATATTTTCACAACAAAGGACAAACAACTTAATAATGAATGACAAGTTTATTCAAGAATCCATATACAACACAGTTTTACCAATAACAAGAGTGACTTTTTAGTTTGATGGACGGCCTCTTTTCTTTTTCTGCAGTAGTGGCTCAGCTGTAGCATCCCTTGGATACGATAAAATTCCCTTAATCTTCATCAGCATGACTGAATGTTTGCAGGGTGACTTCTTGATCCCAACTGGGCAGGTGCAACAATAGAAGTTTGGCCAACCCTTAATTAATGAATTGAACATTTGAAGGCTCCAAAAAATTACTTACATTAGAGTGATTCAAAATATGAATAGCACTTCTGTTTTCCTTGTAGAGTTCCCAGTTTGTGTACGATGGCAAAGAGTGAAGGGCTGCAAATGTTTCTACCAGATTCTTATGAAGACCACTTTTAGACGGCAGTAAATATGCACTTCCGAATGAGACCATGCTTCTTTTTTCTTTTTCCAACTGATATGCTTGTCTGTAAACATCAGGAGCAATCGAGGGTACTTTGGCAGGGCTCTGAATTGAAAAAAATTGGAGTCATTCACAAAGCTTTCAAATAACCTGATGGTCTGGCGATAAGCTGCAGTTTTCTACCATCAGTTTCATTTGACCCATAAACTTTTGGAGTGGGAGATTCTTTCCGACTACTTCGCAAGCTTTGATCACACGGTTTCGACTTTCCAAGCTGTTGTTGGTTGAGACATTGTCTGAAGCTCCTTCATACCAGTTACAGTAGTCCGAATGGATCCAATTCTCGATGATGTATTTGCTTAGTAAGATCACCTGGTTTTTTCTTGACAGCTGGTCCAAAGAGTCTTGAAGCGAGCACGCAGCTAAATTAAAACTTTCTTTCAAAAATTCAGATAAATATTACCCTTCACAAATTCTTGACTAGATGCGGCACATTGAAGAAAACTCAGCTGCTTGTAGATCCAAATTCTTGTTTGCTTGTCTAGCTTGATGTCTTTAGCCCATTTACGGATATTTTTCATAGCATGGAACCAGCACATCAAGCGCAATGAAATTGGCCAGACATTTGATGCCGCTAGAAAATTGGAATTGTTTCGCCATGAAACCAGTTAAAAGAATGCCTGTTGTTATCGCACGGTCTCCATCAGCCATCAAGATTTCCGGTTGATAAGTTAGTCCAGCGATTACACGAAAAAAGTGCTGGTAACAAGCTACATTTTCATTCGAAACCAAAGCAACATGAGTCATGTAGAATTTTTTTATTGGTATCAGAGAAGCCAGCCACCTAAAAGCAGATGACATTTATTGCAATATTTTCCCCAAAAATTTACCATCAAAGGAAACCCATTCCAATTGAGACCGTACGTTGAGTCCACTTGCACTGAAGAGGATTGGTGCTGCATCTTATGAAGCTTTGGAGTGGTCCCCACCAGGCTGAATTCTGGATCTGTATCGGTTTTTTTCATGTGTAGACCAGCAGTAAAGCATTCATCAACAATATCGGGCACAGCTGAGTTTGATTCATAATATTTTTCAAGATCAATGCTACTTAAAGACACACTATTTTCCTTAGATCTATAGACGAAATTTTGAATTTGCTTGAGGAGAGGCGCACTAATTATATTCAACGCTTTGCGGCTTACCTATGAAGAATGGTAATCAATATACAAGATAACATGTTAATACCAATATTTCATTTTGAATTTTCTTAGGCGTCTTTTCTTGCATTTTTTGCTGACAAATCTTTTGACTGGAGATGAAAAACTGCGAGCTGTTCCACCAATAGGCTTGTGATCAGAATGGCTTCTGGCTCTTTCCACAACGATGACTTGTTTTCCCTCGATACGGCGGATTCGAAGCACAGCCGGACAGATATAGGATTTTCTGCGAGCGTAGTTACATTGGAAATTCTCAATATCATGCTTCTCTGACTGAGTTTTCTTTTTTCTACAAATCATAAAGGTTTATGAAAAGACGTCCTTTAAACCATCTTACAGTTGCCATTTGTTTCCATCCTTATTCCATTCACTATTGATATCTTCCTTCCATTGCTGGACCTTTGCCATTGCATCATCACCTTCAAAGGCAGCCACTTGGAAATATGAGTTTTGTTCGCCTCGGCGTGTTGGGAGCGCTTCCATCATTTGATTATATAAGCCTTAACAAAGAATATGAAGTTATTTGAAATTTAGGGCATATAAAATAAAAATAATAAAAATATAAACATGGTCAGAACACTAAGAATCCACAAAAGAATGAGAAAAGTTGAGTAGGGGACAGTCAATTCGCCCTATACCCAGTGAAGAGAAAATTTGCGGGCATTTTTGAGGAAATTTGCAGGCAGAAAAAAGTAATTGCGGGCAGAAAAAAGTATTCAGCGGGCAAAAAGAAGTAATTAGCGGGCAAAAAAAAGTAGCGTCCATACAAAATCCGTACAAAAACCCTACAAAAATTTTGTACAGTTTTTGTACGCTTTTTGTACATTTTTGTACGCTTTTTATTTTCCTTTACTTTTAACCAAACCCTTCTTTTTTCGGCAAAACCCTCCTTTTTTGATTTGTGACTATTGTTTTAAAAGTTCCGTCAATAACTCTGTGGTCGGATAGCCTCTAATGACATGATTTGGTGATTATTTGATGTGTGATATTGCAATCAAAGTCCTATATGATCAATAATTTGCAGGGAATTCTGTCAACCATTTAATTCACGTAATGCATTGGCCACAATGGAGGTGTGAGGTGCGGTAAAATATCGATTGGTGACAATTTTGATTGGTGACTATCGATTGGTGATAGTATCGATTGGTGACTATCGATTGGTGACACTTTATGACGGAACTTTTGGAAATTTTTAATGAAAACATCAATTTTCTGTGAAAAAGTTTTTGGAAATTCACCCTTTCAGCCAAAATTTAATTCTGAATCCGAATCCGTTGAGATCAGATCAAAATAATTTTTATGAGGCGAGATATCCTTCTCAGTAGACCAGGGCTGCGACTTTTCTCATTTGTTCACTCAAAGTAGCTATATCTCAGCTTATAAAAATTATTTTGATCTGATCTCAACGGATTCGGATTGAGAATGAAATTTTGGCAGGAGGGGTGAATTTCCAGAAACTTTTTCACATAAAATTGATGTGTTTCATAAAAAATTTCCAAAAGTTCCGTCATAAAGTGTCACCAATCGATAGTCACCAATCGATACTGTCACCAATCAATAGTCGCCAATCAAAATTGTCACCAATCGATAGTTGTCCGTGAGGTGCGAGGTCGAGGTGCGAGGTTTGAAGCGACGTGCGAGCTCCGTCTTTTAAAATTTTATTTTTATATCCGATATTTTATTCACTAGTGGCCTTAAGAATAGGTCAAAAATTTTTTCAGATAATAAAATGACAAAATACGGCTGAGCTACATCACCTCAAAGATTTCGACCTCAGACCTCCCACCTCCATTGTGGCAAGACATAATTAATGGGTAATTTGACATCCGAAACGCTAATTTTTTTTCCAATCCAGTCATGCATTCAGAATTGCAGGAATACGTTATAAGCAATGGGTACAGAAATATAGGTCCTCAAAGTCGAGAAGGCCCGTTTAGGACAGAGAAACTGCTCAATACACAAAACAATGCAGTTGATTTTCTACAACACATTTTTCTTACATCAAATGAGACTAAAGCTAAGCCAAAAGATACCATATTTCTCCCTTTATTGAACAAAACGGCACACCATACGTTGAACAAAATGACCGACTATTTTAAACTCAACAAATATTTCCTCAATTGAAGTACCGTATTTTCTCTAATAAGCGCCCCGGGGCGCTTATTTTTCAAACCCCCAAAAATTGGAAAATTTGGAATTCGATTTCGAGATTTTTGGGTGCTCAACCAAAATCTAAAAAGTGGAATCGGTAGAGCACCTGGGAGTTAAGAAAACATATCAAACAGCTTTGCAAAATATTGCTTCTACACTGAGATCCAGACCTTCAAAGTCGAGGGGGGGGGTGCTTATTAGAGCGGGGCCCTTATTAGAGGAAATACGGTAATAGTTTTAATGTGGTGTTAAAGTGATAGGTGGCCAGGCAGGGTGGGAAGAAGGGTAAGTACGGTAAATAGGTGGCTAGGTAGGGTAGGTAGAAGGGTAAGTAGGGTAGATAGGTGGCCAGTCAGGCTAGGTAAGAGCGCAGGTAGTGGTAAGAGGGCAGACCCGAACCACCATGATAAACCCCGAACCATGTGGATACAATTGAACCATCAGGATGAACCCCGAAACACCACGGTGAACCCCAAATAACATGGATACACCCGAATTGTCAGGATAAAGCCTAAACAATCAACACCTAACGAAAAGCGGCAACGCCGCTGCGGTGCCTACAGGGATATCCAGGAGGGGATATCGATGCATCGGTACTCAGGAGGGGATACTGAGGTGGAGCTACACAGGAAGTGGTACCCAGGTGGGAATATATAGTTATCCAGGTAGGGTCACCCAGGTGGTGATGCCCAGGAGGTGGCTATACAGGTATCAGTATCCAAAATGAAGGTACTCCGGTGGCGTTATTCAGGTAGTGGCACATAAATTGAGGGTCTCAAGTAGCGGTACACCCTCTATTTAACGACACATTTTCCAGTCCCTACTAGGAAAAAGGCCCTCGATTTAACGACTTAGAACTGATTTTCCTCGTCTCAACTCAAAAAAGGTTATATTTTCAATTTGTCACCACTGTATATTGTTTTCGTATAATGTGATTTCTACTTAAGCTGAATAATAAAAATTTTCAACTGCGAAAACCAGAAATTGACAGAAATGTGACAAATTTATTCACATATCCAATAAAGAACGCTTGAAGACTTTGAAGCCAAAAAACTTGATAATTTTTTTGATACTGATTGATATTTTTCAAAAATCCTGTTTTTAAAGGGGCATACCATTACGTTACACTGCAAAATTAAGGCACAGACCATCAAGTTTTCAAACATTGCTCTTGTTTCCACTCGTTTAATGTCAAATCTGATACTCATGATCTTTTCCTACTTTTAAAAGTAGGCCGAAAACTTTCGTCGGATCAGGTAGAAAGCTTGTAGAAGACGGTCATGAAAAAGATAAATTGCTGGTCCCCGCCTTAATTGCAGTGTAACGCGTTGGTATGCCCCTTCAAACGAGTTATTGTTTTTTCATAGAATAAAATTTTGTATCTTCAAAAAATGACTGGCGAAATCGGAATCCTTGCAATATTTAAGACCAGATTGTCAAACAGAACTGGTAGAAGCTTGAAAAAATGAATGTCGAAAAGGTGTAGAACCAGTGTTTTCAATAATGAGAAGCATAAATGAGAATGAGAAGAATGAGAATGAGAAATGAGAGTAACATGAGAATGAGAAAATAGTCAACATGAGAATGAGAATGAGAATGAGAAATGAGAGTAACATGAGAATGAGAAAATAGTCAACATGAGAATGAGAATGAGAATGTTTCTCATTCTCATGTTGACTATTTTCTCATTCTCATTCTCATTCTCATGTTACTTTCATTTCTCATTCTCATTCTCATTCTCATGTTGACTATTTTCTCATTCTCATTCTCATTCTCATGTTACTCTCATTTCTCATTCTCATGTTGAAAACTTTCTCATTCTCATGTTATTCTCATTTCTGCTTCTCATTCTCACTTTCGTTTCTCATTCTCACTTTCATTTACATTCTTTAGTCAACTATTTTCTCATTCTCATGCTCATGTTAGCTATTTTCTAATCTTCATGTTAGCTATTTATTCATTATTTCACTATTTCATGAGGATGAGAAAATAGTTTACTCGAGAATGGCTGGTCATTTATCTGGTTTCAGGAACAAACTATTTTTCCTTACAAACCTTTTTCTTTAAGAGAATCCTGAGTGGTCCTGATCCACCTTAGGAGGTTTTTATATACCCTTAGTCGTTCCGATCCACCCTCCATTGCCCTGATTAACCCTTAGAGGTCCTTGTACCCTTAAGTCCTGGGGCCTATTTAACCCGTGGTTTAAGTGGATATCCAGGTACCAGGGATACCATCTTCAGCATGCCTGAATCAGTCCAGAAAATAGGTTTTGGAACATGAAAAATGTAAAAAAAATTTTGATCCAAGTGGACGACCACTTGGTTTTAATGGTCTAGAAGAGGTACCAGGTGGTTACCCTACCCACTTTGAGGCTTACTGGTCTTTTACAGAATAGTTTATAATTGTTATTAAAGAAACAATAATGTCTGTTACCACCAGGATTCGAGCCTGTAACCTCGAAAATTTGGAGTGGCCATTTACATGGATATCCAAGTGGACCACCGGAAACCAAGTGGTCGACCACTTGGATCAAAAATTTTTTTTTACGTTTTCGGGTTTGAATACAATTTTTCTGCACTAATTCGAGCATGCTGAATATGGGTTGACAGTGGTAAAATCACGTTTTATCGAGAAATTTTTGAGTTATCGCTAACGATTGATTTTGATAAATCAATCGTTAGCGATAACTCAAAAATTTCTCCATAAAACGTGATTTTACCACTGTCAACCCATATTCAGCATGCTCGAATTAGTGCAGAAAAATTGTATTCAAACCCGAAAACGTAAAAAAAAATTTTTGATCCAAGTGGTCGACCACCTGGTCTAAATTGGGGAGGGGTTGCTGGGGAGGGTCGCCGTCACCGAGGTTACTGGTTCTAGTCCCACTAAGTGTAAACTTGATTTTTTTACTTCCATTTTTTAGGTCACCCAGGTGGACGCCCACTTGACAAGGAGGTAAAATAGGAGGTGAAATAGGCCCCTGATACCCGTATACTCTAGTCCTTATACCCTTACACCCTTCGTAATAGAAAAGACTATTAGAATGAGAAGCTTTTCAAAATGAGAATGAGAGGCAGAAATGAAAGTGAGAATGAGATGAAAATGAGAAAGTGTTCAAAATGAGAATGAGAAATGAGAGTAACATGAGAATGAGAATGAGAAAATAGTCAACATGAGAATGAGAATGAGAAAGTGTTCAAAATGAGAATGAGAATGTTTAAGTGACCGGGCAAGTTACCGGGTTCTACTAGAACCCGGTAACTTGCCCGGTCACTTAAACTACGTTATTTGAATTTTTTTCGAATATAACGTAGTTTAAGTGACCGGGCAAGTTACCGGGTTCTACACCTTTTCGACATTCATTTTTTCAAGCTTCTACCAGTTCTGTTTGACAATCTGGTCTTAAATATTGCAAGGATTCCGATTTCGCCAGTCATTTTTTGAAGATACAAAATTTTATTCTATGAAAAACAATAACTCGTTTGAAGGGGCATACCAACGCGTTACACTGCAATTAAGGCGGGGACCAGCAATTTATCTTTTTCATGACCGTCTTCTACAAGCTTTCTACCTGATCCGACGAAAGTTTTCGGCCTACTTTTTAAAAGTAGGAAAAGATCATGAGTATCAGATTTGACATTAAACGAGTGGAAACAAGAGATTGATTTTGAAAAATCAAGAATTAGCAATAGCTCAAAAATTTCTCGATAAAACGTGATTTTACCACTATCAAACCATCTTCAGCGTGGTCGACTTAGTGCACAAAAATTGTTTTGGAACCCGAAAATCTTGAAAAAAAATTTCGATCCAAGTGGACGACCACTTGGTTTGGTCTCTCTGGATGGGGTTCTGAGCGATTCTAAGGGTGATGCAGAGGTTGCTGGTTCAAATCCACCTAGTCACGTACCTTATTTTACCATAATTTTAGATATAAAAGACAAGCGCTTGACTTTTCAGGTCATTTGGTGGATATACCCCTACTCTGGAGTTATCTGGATATCAACCTGTCCAGGTGGTAACCACCATAAGTTTGGGGTTGGGTAGATAAAACTGCTTTTTCGGTCTTGACAAGCCCAATTCCTCACACAAATTTTAGTTTGGAAAAATTGATTTTTCATTTAAAATTAACCATTTTATTTTAGGCCATCCAGTTGGATGGCCAGGTGGTACCACCTGGCGAGGTGGTACCTTAAAGTTGGAGCGTGTGAAATCTCAACTTCGGACTAAAAAAATCCAATCACTCACACAATTTTAAGTTAGAAAAATCGGTTTATTTTTTATTCTTAAGAAATTTTAACTTTCAGGCCATCCAGTCGGATATTCATCTGACCAAGAGTAACCCACCGCACGTTTTGGGGTTTGCGTGGGTGAAATATTGATTTTGGTCTTAACAACCCTGATTCTCCACACAATTTTAAGTTAGAAAAACATGTTATTTTTTATTTTTAAGAAATTTTTATTTCTCATTTAAGAGTTTGATGTTTAGGGCGGTTTGAGGGTATTCGAGGTGGTTTGCGATGGTTTGGGACGGTTTGGAGTGGTTCGGACACAATCTAAAAAAATTCTAAAAGAAACTTAAAAATCTGCCTTGGTCCCTCCTGTTGTTTGAAAAAAGTTTTATTTTGGGAAAACGTCTATGCACTAGGGTTGTTGGCGGTCGTTTTTTTTTGGTACCCGCCGGTTATTTCTTAACAACAGAGATATGAACAATATGTGGTCTGAGATACAGAATGAATGAATCCTCGTTCGAATGAGCTAACAAAAATTTGAATGATGATTCGAATGAATCGTCTTAAGACGAATTTCGAAAGTTCGAATTTCGATTTTCCGAATTGTCAAAAGGATGAGTTGTCAAAAGGCTGAGTTGTCAAAAGGCTGAGTTGTCAACAAAATGAATTGTGAAAGGCTCAGTCTGATGTCAGCCATTAAATTCCACTCGATACAAAAAGTTATTCAAAAGAATTGTTATAATTCAGCAAAAGCACGTTTGAATCTTTTTTTGTCTCGAGCAGAATTTGAACTTTAACTGTTTTTTGAGCCATGACAGGGTATTGCGCTCCGGCCGCTCTGTATAAGGACCGTTTAAGTGAGCTTCGGAAAATCACGCTCTCGATAAAGACGTTTTGAATAAAAACAGCTTTTGTCGGTCCCTTGAATGTCCTTATCGGGAACTTCGACTAAGGTGTAGGACATATGGCGCCCAACCCAAAAGGCGCCTGCCAAAAGGCAGGCAAAAGGCATGAATTTAACGAGGATGAATTTACCTAGAGCCCCAAATACTACTACCTAAGCACTTACACCTGAGTGCCGATACCTATTCGCTTTTTTGGTACTACCACCTGAATACCACTTCTTCGTAATACCACCTCCATACACCTGGTTACCGTACGGGATATAAAAATTCTCCAGAACTAGCAACACTGTTTAGCATTGTTAAATCATGTTTAGGACACGATTCTGGATAGGTAAATGATTTTCAATTAATTTTACTTAGATCAAAAATTTCGGATTCTCAATATAGATATTTATTTAGGGGAGGTACCAGGCAGTTACCTTAACCCTATTATCCAATAAAAAATAATGACTGCTACCACCTGGATTTGAACCTCTAACCTCAGGTCGGGCGCCATCTGGGCGGGCGCCTTTTGGCTCGGGTGCCTTTTGGGCGAACCCCTCGACTACATTATTATGCATTAAGTTCTCCAAATATTATATTTGCAACACTTTTTACATTTTTTTGTGGTGTCGCATCATAAATTATCGGATGTCTATGTCACTACAAAATCTTTGTTTCTTCCAGATTGGCTTTTAACTGAAGTTGAAAAGTATGTCGTCTCAACGGTTTGTGAACTCGTTAAATGGAAATTATCCTTTGTGTGCTCCTCCTTCGCCAATTGGATATGCTCAAGGATACAGTGGTGTTGCTCTGCCGGAGAAGAAGTATGTTCCGAATCGCATCTTTGTGGGTGGATTGTCTCCTGATGTAAGGCTTTGAATTCGCTTGCTAAATTTACTTTCTGTACTTTAGACTACTGAGGATGATTTGCGAGAGTTCTTCAACAAGTTCGCTGATGTGGCTTCTGTCAATGTGGTTAAGGATTTCAATGGAATCTCCAAGAAGTTCGGTTTCGTCACTTTCGAAAGCAGTGGGAACGTGAGCAATACCATTCTGGCAGCGGTATGTTTTTTTCGTTAATACTTCTCACTCGCTTACAATCTCACTCCAGAATCCGCAGCAGTTCGTGCTTAAGAACTGTCTCCTTCGTTTGGGTCCAGCCATGAAACAGAATTTCCAGCCTGGTTTGTTGTGTTTCAAATACATTTAGGGTCCTTTTATCCATTTCTTAGGTAATGGGTACGCGCCTCCATTAAGTCCTGCTTCGCGTTCAGTTTCAGCTTTCCTTCTGTCGCTGGTCAGCAGTCGATGCCTCCGTACTACTTGAATCAGCCGATGCCCTACTACTATGTTCCGTCGCCGCCATTCTCAAGCTCGCAGACCTTTGTCTACCCGAGTGCGCCGCAGTATCCTACGCAATATCAGCACCAGCAGTACTATTGTTGAATTATCAATTTGGAGAATTTTATCAAATGCTCATGATTGTGAAAACCCGAAATAAATTTGTTGAAAGTAGCTGATGTTTTCTGATCGGCGTCTGCACTAGTTTGGCCCCATTCGATGGAATCTCTTCGCTTTTTGAGTGCTCTGTATTGCACAGCTCTTAGGCGCAATCTGAAAACCCGAGTTTAAGAAACTAGGGACTAAACAAGTTAGATTAAATTGGTGTGTACTGGTGTATGCAATGTCAATTGTGCATATAAGACCACCCTCTGGACCGACTGCAAGTGGTCTAATATCAAGAGTGCTCTTATATGGAAGCACTGTCCCGATTTTCAAAACAGTTGCTTTCCAAAGTCTTCTTGTATTAAAATGGCCTTTATCAAGAGTCGACTACAGTCGACGCTCTCCATAACGGACCCGAAGGGACCGCGCTCAGCCGTCCGTTATGGAGAGCGTCCGTTATGTAGAACGTCCGTTATGGAGAGCCGAATTTTTCTAGATAAATAATTTTGTCCGTTATAGAGAGTTTAGAATACTAAGTTTGGTTTAGAAGTTCATTAATTCAAAAAACAGAAAAAAACTGGTACACACTGATATACTTAAAAAACTTTTTCTGATACATAGTGAAAAGGGGAACTTTCTAAGGTCATAAGCAGGTTGGTGACCTCAGCCGGCTGACTTCAGCCGGCTGAGGTTAAACTGAGCCTCAGCCGGCTGATGGCTGAGAAAAATTTTAAGCCTGGCTGACGGCTGAGGCTGAGAATAATTTTGAGACCTCAGCCGGCTGAGGCTGATGGCTGAGGTAATTGTCGAGTATACCACCCTGGTCACAAGCTTAACATCACCCATGACTTTTTCGAGACTAATACACAGACACCTTTGATTTTCAATCTTTTTTATTATATTAAAAAGAAGACATATATCATAAACATCTTTTTTATGTTTTCTTTTAGAAATCCGAGTACAGATAAGTCGAAAGTCTGTGCTTATTTTTCTCATCTAAATTGCTTTGTTTTTGTTTTCTGCTGCTTCGATGATATTTTCTCCTGCAGCAGGATGACAAGTCGCTTTTTTCTAGGAGTAGCCATCTTGATGCCGAAACAAAACATATCATTCAGGGGCAACGATAACATAAAAACGGTATCAAAAGGTAAGAGCAACATTTTTTTCAGAAAAAGCCTTTCTAAGCCAAAAATATATTGCATTTGCGAAAATCGGCTGAACATTTTCGTGCTAAGGCATAATTTTTTGTTGAAATATGAGCGAATATATAGTCAGTCCGTTATGGAGAGAGTCATTTATTTAGTGGGACCGGCATTTCTGTCCGTTATAAAGAGCGTCCGTTATGTAGAGCGTCCGTTATGTAGAACGTTCCTTCCAGTCAATTTCAATAGAAACCAACCAAACCGAATTTTCTGTCCGTTATGGAGAGCTGTCCGTTATGGAGGGGTCCGTTATGGAGAGCGTCGACTGTATATCTCTATGCATACCTGCACGCTGAGAAAAATCGGCGCCGGGCGCCGGGCCACAATTTATTCGGCGCCGGGCGTCGGCGCCGACGCCTAAAAGTAGAAATACGGCGCCAGGCGCCGGCATCAAGCCATTTTGTAAATAAAATAATAGAATGTAACAAAGACTAATCTAACATTTTATGTTTGTAAATAGAAATTTTTTGTATTAGGAAAATGAACAACGAGTCGAGGAAATAGTGGATAACTACCTTCATCAGATAGTGAAGAACATCAAAAAAAAGCAAAAACCGGTGATGAAACTTTGTGATTTACATGTGATAAACATAAAAAATAAAAATTTACTATAAGATTAAAAATAACTTGTCTGCAAAAAATCTGAGAAAATTTTGAATTTACTAAAACATTGTCAAGACAGCTGAAATCTTAACATTCAGGCGCCGGCGCCGCAGCTGAAGTGGCGCCGAGCGCCGGCGCCGCAGCTGAAGTGGCTCCGGGCGCCGGCGCTGGCGCCGGCACCCGACTGTTAAGATTTTTTAGCCAGCGCCGGCGCCCGGCGCCGGCGCCCGTGCAGGTATGTCTCTATGTAGTATTTGGGACGGGGATGTCACGCTTTTTTTGATTTCGGAGCAGCGGTCGGAATTTTGAATTTTGTCGTACTCGTACTTCGTACCTCCATTTTTTTGCTCTCATACTCGTAGTTGTACCTCTTGATTTTTGGTCTCGTATTTCGTACTCGTAGTACCAGCTAAAAAACGAGTCGTAGTCGTATCGTGTTTTTGTCGTACCTGGATTTTTTACTCGTACTTTTGTCGCACTTGACTTTTTTACAAGTAAATTTTGTATCAAAATGAGCCTCAGTCTGTTAGCTATCGGAAAACATCATCAGCGCACGGTTGAAGAACTATCTTGACTGAGTTGCTTTCCAGAACACTACCTGAAACCTGCTTTTGGCCGGAGTACGGTATTAGAACTCTTCCTAAAAATCGGTTTCAACCACTTTTTCGTGTGTTTTAGCATCTTTAACGTACAGAAAACATGTTTTAAGGTGGCGGAAGACCATTTCTAGCAAAGTTTTTTTTGAAAATTTTGACTTTTTGCCTTGGGGGACCCCGGCAAACCATGTTTTAGGGTATTCTACCTTGTTTTTGTCACTGGAGTTGGGCAAAAAAGAGTCTCTAGATGCATTTATTATCAAGAGTATTTCTCGGAATCATCTCTACGCGGAATCATCCCGAAGGGGGCGCATGGGGCTTGGAGTTGAGATGCGCACACTCTCATACCTTAGAGACCAATCACTCAAAAACAGACTCTGGATGCATGAAAAATGCATGCATACCAGAGTTTCTTTATGCGGTAGGCCCCAGTTAACAAACTATGTTCGAACACTTTTTTAAGGTATCTGGATACCTTTTAGGATGGCTTACCTTAGTCCCCCAAGGCAAAAAGTCAAAATTTTCAAAAAATATTTTTTCCGAAAATGGTTTCCGTCACCTAAAAACATGTTTTCTGTACGTTAAAGATGCTAAAACACACGAAAAAGTGATTTTGCTTGGTCCCCTTGTGTTTCGGGTCTTGGACTTTGGATGGTCTCTGGATGGGCAAGGTCCAAACCACAGCGGGGACCAAGCGAAAATCGTGTTTTTGACTTTATATACCAAAAAAATTGTCACGCAATTCTGAGTCGATCTGCGTTGACAGTTTTTTAAAATTCACTCCAGAAAAAAAGTTATGACTCTTCAAAGTGTATCAAATTTCTTGGGGCCCCTGTATATGTTTTTGGCTGGTTTTCCTTTATTTTGCTTCCTCCGCATTAGATTGCCAAATTTAAGGCAGCTGATGGCAGAAAAGCAGTGCTGAAAATGGTTGTGATCGAGTGTTCGATACTTTTGGGCCTAGACGTGAGTTAACACACTGAAAATGGAGTAAAAAATAAGGTGTGCACGCATAGGAATTAGAATTTCAAGTATAAAAGGCTCGCAAGCAAACTTCAGTAAATGTAAGATTCGTACTTTGCTTATCGTACATCGTACTCGGCGTTCGTACTTCCTATTCTTCGTACTCGAGAGCACTTTACCTTTACCCCCACCACTCAATTAACCTTGACCCCCACCAGTGAATCAGCTTGGAGGAGCAAGACAATTTTTTTTCATTTTTCATTACCGATAATTTTTTCGCATCATAATGATTTAAAAGTGTAAATAAAGTGATTTCAAGACTTACTTTAAGATTTGAAATTGAAAAAATAAAAATGAAAAAATTTTGCCTTGGTCCCCCAAGCTGATTCACTGGACGGGTCAAGGTTGATTGAGTGGTGGGGTATAGCCTGGTAAATTTAGCCTCGTACTCGTATCGACCTTTTTTCTCTTTCGTACTTCGTAGTCGTACCTAATTTTTTCTCTCTCATACTTCGTACTCGTATTCGTAGTACGAGTACGATACCAGTACGACTACGAACTACGAGTACGACTTCCGAGCACTGCTTCGGAGGCCAAAAGGAGTCGTAGAGAGGAAAATCATTTTTGTCGCTAAAATTATCGTGTTCCTAAGTATGTCAGCTTTCATTAAGAAAAGGAGCGGCCGAAAAAGTGAATTCTAATAGAGGATATACCTATTTTATGAAGTTCATAGTATTTGGATCGGAACGGGGTCACGCTTTTTTGACTTCGGAGGCCAACAAATAGGTTATAGATGGCAAAAACATTTTTGTTACTACATATACCGTGTTCTCCAAGATGTTAGCTTTCGTTCAAAAAAGGGCAACTTGTAAAAGTCAATTTTAACAGGCGAATTATCTATTTTATGAAGCCATACGATTAGGATCAGGAAAATCCGGACTAAATTAAAATATTTTTTCCTCGAGAGGGACTTAAAATGTAAAGTCAAGTTTGAATTTAAAAAGAAATTTGTAAGCAAATCAAGCACGCTAAGCAGGTACTTATTGTAAGCAATTGTCAGCAAAAATGTATGTACAGGCGCCGATTCCCGACCCTCGTAGTATATGTTTTCCTAATTTTTTTGTGGCACATTTGCCTTGTGGTCTTTAGAATAAAAATTCTGAAACAAGTATGCACCATTATTTTTCTAATTAAAACAAGACAAAAGAATTTATAAGTTTGACTGAAAAAGTAGATCACTTTTCAAAATGAGCTTTCAGCTGCTGGAGTGCAAGGCTTCTGAACATCTCATGCCGATTAATTACACTCATGCTCGAAATCCTTACCTATGGGAAATAGAATTTTTCATTTCAGCAGACATTTCAGCAAAGGTCTGACTGAAACCACTTGGTTCGAAGCACGGGTCCCAACCAAAATTGGTTGGACCGCGAGGCGGTACAATACTCCCTTCAACCTTGCCTAAAAGTACAAAATTAATTTGAAAATTAAAATTTAAAAAATGGATAATAATATACCCTGGAATATATGCACAGGTTTGTCTATCCCTTCACTGAGCCCAAACTAGCAATTAATTAAGTGAATAACAATAAATTTCAAAATTAAATATTAACTGTACAGAGAGCATAAGCCTTCTTATCGTCAAAACCATGCAAAAGCTAAATTAATGAAAATTGTAAGTATCTCGAAATCAAAATTGTCGCAATCTGTCGCTGACTAAAAATTCAACACGTACAATATTTTAAAGGGCGTGCGGTCAATTGATCTACGGTCAATTGGTCTACGGTCAATTGATCTACAGGTCAATTGATCTACGGTCAATTGGTCTACGGTCAATTGATCTACAGGTCAATTGATCTACAAATTGATTTAAACAAGCTTTTTTGTTCTAAATGTCCGGTTACCCACTCTCATTTGATTTTTTTTTAATTTTCAGCTTTTATCTAGTTAACAAACCATACTATCTCAGATCACCTCGACCACCATAAACCACCTTAAACCACCCCAAACCATCCTTTGCCAACCTATATACCGTATTTACTCTAATAGTAGTCCCCCCTATAATTGTAGCCGCCCTCTAATAGTAGCCTCCCCCCCCCCTAGGAGGGGGGTTTAAAAATAGTTGCCCCCTGAAAATCGGCCTATTTAGGCAGATTTTGTCTTGATTTTGATTTTGATTTTATTTTTAATAAGAATTCACCAGAGTGGAATATGTAAAATATGTAGACAGGGAATTTGTAGGGAGGGAGTTTACCTAGAGCTTCAAAGGCTGAAAAAATTAAGAAAAAAAGTCAAATGAGAGTGGCCACCCACGTGGGTAACCAGACATTTAGAACAAAAAAGCTTGTTTAAATCAATTTGTAGATCAATTGACCGTAGACCAATTGACCGTAGATCAATTGACCTGTAGATCAATTGACCGTAGACCAATTGACCTAGAGCCTTTTAAAGGACCATACTTGTTGATGACAATGGGAATTCGGCAAATTCAAATGAGCGCGGGACACTTTTTTATTCCGAAATTATTTTTTAAATCTTTTATCAAGTACCGTCAAACCTCTTCAACCCGACACCCCGATAACCTGACCCCCTGAGGCCAGCCCTCTGAGGTGTGTCGGGTCAAAGAGGTTTGACTGCGTTACCACCCATTTGCGCACAAGACATTTGCGCAAATTTTTAACATTTTATATAAGATTATTTTTGTTTCACAGATTTGCCATTGCATTAGCTTTTTTTACAGAAACTTTCTTCCTGGTCGTTTTTTGTGGCTACAGGACATTATCAGGGCTGTATTGGGAGGAGAAGGGAATAAAAGGGGAACACTTTTATGGCAGAAACAATAGAAAAGTAAATATATGTACTCTTCGACTGCCTCACCATGTTTTTCAACTGGGCCGTGGCAAAAAGAGACTCTATACGCATTTTTTGATCAAGAGTGCTACTCGGAATCAAGTCTAAGGTATGTGGGTGTGCGCATCTCAACTCCTGGGTAAAAGGACATCTGCCGACCATCCCAACTGCCGACCAATTATCAAAGTCTGACCAAAAGACAATTTTTTCAGTCGTAAAAATACTAAAAAATTAATTTACAGAATCGGTTTTTGTAATAAGTTAATCCAAACTGAAGGGTATGTGAATACTTTGTGGAACATTCATATACTCATCGCCTAGGTCACAGGTTCGAATCCCACTGGGTGCATACCATATTTTTTAAACCTTTTTTCTGTATCTTATTTACAAGTTTAGTGTCAAAATGATCCTCAGGCTATTATTAATTTAAGAAGATCATAAACGCAGGGTTAAACAGCTATTGCAGTTGAGTTGCAGGTCAAAGCCTGTCTAAAACCTGCTTTTTGTCTAGAATCCATGATTTTGGATTTTTCTTTGATTGGTCTGATTGATATTTGCTGAATTTTTTCTCTGCAAATCACATTTCTATAGGCTCTTTCGGAATATCATACAGAGAAAAAGTATACCGTATATTCTTTAAAAGAAGACCACTCTCTAATTAACGACCACTCTCTAATAAACGACCATGTCCCCAGGGGGTTGAAAAATAAAAGACCACTCTTTAATAAACGACCACTCTCTAATAAACGACCATGTATCTAGGGGTGTTGAAAAATAAACGACCACTTTTTACTACATGCTTATTTTTTGAGAAAGATTTTATTCAGCAAAGCACAACCCATATTTAAACATCAAACAACAAATTCTCGTCCTCATTTACATCTTCGAAACTGATCTCTCCTTCTTCAATGCCCGCTTCTTCAAAGTCGTTTCGTCCATCAAGAGCGTTTTGCTGAGCCCGAATTTTGCGGAGGATGTCAATTCCTCTAGCGCCGATCGATCCCTCTGGCTTGAAGCATGCGATTTTGCCATCTCCAGAACCGTCAGTTGGGGTACTGAGAGCGCACGCTAAAAGAGTGAGAGGTGATTAGAGAAACCAAATCAAAAAGAAACCTTCAAACGACTTGATGATAAGTTCCTTTGAGATTTGATTCCATGCCCGATCCACCCAGCTTAAGATAAGTTCCAATGCAGGTGCCTTTGGATTTCCCCCTGCTGTATACTGCTTGTCGGCATCGTTTGTCATCCAGGTCGTGTAATAGTCCCGAATATGGCCCTTGAACGGCTTATTCCAACTGACATCAGGCGCCTGAAGAAAAATAAGCAAGTTTAAAATTACTCTATTAGTAAACAATCACACCTGAATGAACTTAGTGCAACCTCCCGGTATGTAAGCTGCGTCAAGCTTCAGCTCTCTGAGAACCGCCATTGTGCCCTTGCTCTTGTGTGCCGCAAAAGCATCCCAGACCAATAGTCGTCTTCCACCAAAGGTACCGCCTCCTTTGACAACTTTTCGCAGAAAATCCTCGGTTGTTTTGTCGTCCATCCAGACTGAACCGTTCCATGAAATGACGAGCTTGTTCTTGAAGTCTTCTTCGATCTTCGGCACTGGCCTCTTCCTATTGACAAGCACAAACGGAGTAGCTTCGTTCCATCGCTACGGGCAGCTAGACACACCGTTACTCTCATTTTCTCATGACCAGTAGTCAAGACCGTCACCTAGATACAAACGAATAATCGATGTAAGCAAGACCAATAAACCCTTACGTCATTCGTTCCCTTAGTATCGATGCATCTTCCATCGGGACAGTCAAACCAAACGGCGGTCTCATCCATAGCAATCACTTGAGAGAACTTGTTCTTCTTCCGCAAATCCTCGACATGCACGACAAACTTAGCAATGGCTTCAGCATAGTTATCCGGTGGCTTTTGAGCAGTTGTTGTCACTCTGCGAAGAACAAAGTTGTTGCGCTGCAGAAAACTTGTTAGCCATCCAACGGAAACCTGAAAAGATCAGTAAGTTCTTTAAAGTTCCTTCAAAGTTCAACTTACCTTCAAGTCTGTTCCACGAAATAGTTCCGCTGCTTTATTTCTGATGATTCTTCGAGATACAGGTTGCTTATTTTCGCGCTTATCCCTGATCCACTCAGCCAGTTGCACGTCGAGTTCAGGGAAAGAGACTTGCCTTCCACCGCCATCCAGCTTCTTTCGCTTGCTTCCGCCAGGAGTATTACTAAAGGATTTTTTAGTTCAAAGGCACAAAACTGCAAAATTCTTACACTTGTTGCTTCAGCTCGCGCTCGTGCGCAATCCATTCTCTGATTCGAACTCTTTGGACGCCATACTTCTTCGCTGCAGCTTGAACGTTGAAGTGCCCTGACTTGATCGAACGCTTTTCCCGAGCAAAATTGATCGCTTCCAGTTTGGTAGCTGCATCGTAGTACTGTCGCTTTTTGCTATACTTTGGCGTTCCCTCGTCGTCGTGCAGTTGGAGCTCTTCATCGACAAAGATCAGTGCCTAAAAACCAATGGAAAAAATGAAAAGAGAAAGAAGCTAAAGTACCCACGTTTCTATCAGGAACTGACTCCTCATCATGCTCTCGCTCTCGTTCGCTCATTCTCAACTGAAAAAGAAAGCTTTGCAAGAAAAAACACTACCAACCGACAGAAACCAACTGAAGGAATGAGCAGAAATTTGAACACTGATTTTCGTTTGTTTGAATTCTTTTCACAACGAAAAGATTTTTGAACAAAAGTTTTGTCAATTTTCAAAATATATGCAAAATTTTTAACGGTGTCTTTGGCTCTGATAGGTTGAAAAATAAAAGACCACTCTCTAATTAACGACCACTCTCTAATAAACGACCATGTCTCCATGGGGTTGAAAAATAAAAGACCATGGTCTTGTTTTAAAGAATTTACGGTATGTATTCTTCGACTGCCTCACCATGTTTTTCAACTGGGCCGTGGCAAAAAGAGACTCTATACGCATTTTTTGATCAAGAGTACTTCTCGGAATCATGTCTAAGGTAAGTGAGTGCGCGCATCTCTAACTCTCAAGCCCCCTGCGCCCCCTTCGGGGGCGCAGGGGCTTGGGGGCTTGGAGTTAAGATGCGCACACCCACATACCTTAGACACAAATCACTCGAAAGTGACTCTGGATGCATGAAAAAGCATGCATACCAGAGTCTATTTATGCGGTAGGCCCCAGTATTTAAAACTATGTTCAACATCTTCTTGTTAGGGGCCCTCTATGATTAGTGGCCCCTTTTATTCCCTTCCCTCCCAATACAGCCCTTAATCATTTTAAAATTCAAAAGGCGCCAATTTAAAAAATATTTTTTTTTCAAAATTTTTTAAAGTTTTACCTTGGGGACCAAGGCAAATCCCAAAAAATTTTTTTTCACTTTCACAGAATCTGATGATCATTTCCCGTAAAAATCCGGGTCGAGAAACACGAATATGCAATCGGTTTTCAAAAATTCACCTCGAAAGTGGGTCAGCCGTGGGGGGGGGGCCAAGTAAAGTCTAGCCGAAAAAATGAGTTCAGGGGTGATTTTGGGTCATTTTTCAAAAAATCCAAGTATGGGGGGGAACTACATAAGTACCGTTATCTCCTCTATCCGATCACTCTGCGTGGGGGCTGGATTCTATACTCAAGCCCCTTCTCAAAGAGGTATCCACCTCCAGAATCCGAAATTTTGATTTAAGTGAAAGTGACTAAAAATCATTGTATCCTATCCAGAATCTTGTCCTGAACACAATTTGACAATGGTAAACAGCGAGTTGACTTACAGCAACACCAGTTCTTGAGTAGTTTCATATCTCGTGTGGTATCCAGGTGTATGGAGGTGGTGGTACCAAAAAAGTGGTATTTAGGTGGTTTTACCAGGACAGTGACTAGGTATTGGTACTCAGGTGGAAATGCTTAGGTAGTGGTACTTGTATGGTGGTGCTAGATTGTAGTTCCTAGTTCGTGGTACCGTCATGGTAGTACTTAGTTTGCAGTATCCAAGTTGTATATTAGACCATTAAAACCAAGTGGTCGTCCACTTAAATCAAAATTTTTTTCACATTTTTCGAAACCTGTTTTCTAGACTAATTTGGGCATGCTGAAGATGGTTCGATAGTGTTGAAATGCCGTTTCGTAGGTATTTCTTGAGTATTGGGAAATAATTGATTTTACCAAAACTCGATTTTGCCAAAACTCAAAAAATACCATACAAAACGGCATTTTACCATTATCAAACCATCTTCAGCGTGCCCGAATCAGTTCAGAATTCAGGTTTTGCAACATTAAACACGAAAAGAAATTTTTGATCCAAGTGGACAACCACTTGATTTAGTTAATGCATGGATGATCCAGTAAAACTGAGGTTAAATCATGAAAGAAATATTGAAATGATGGGAGTTCTTCACAAGACAAAAACTACAAATTTATAAAATTTGCGCAAATTCTTTTGCGCAAATGGGTAGTAACCGTTTGACTCTACTAACATGAATGATCAAAAATAACAGAGCAGACGGTGGAATGGAACCCGACATCTGAGAAAAATCGGCGCCGGGCGCCGACCCAGGCGCCGGGTCTACTAAAAATCGGCGCCGGCGCCACAATTAATTCGGCGCCGGGCGTCGGCGCCGGCGCCGACGCCTAAAAGAGGAAATACGGCGCCAGGCGCCGGCATCAATCCATTTTTGTAAATAAAATTTTCAAAAATATCGTGTTAAGGTTATTTGGCGCAAGTTCTTACACCACTGCGGAGTAAAATCCGGAAAAGAACTATTTTTCAAATTTATTGCCTTCTTTGGAATTTCAATCACAGCTGATCAAGCTGGAGAGGCAATCTTTGGCAACAGTGAACAACGAGTCGAGGAAATAGTGGATAACTATCTTCATCAGATAGTGGAGAACATCAAAAAAAAAGCGAAAACCGGTGATGAAATTTTGTGATTTACATGTGATAAACATAAAAAATAAAAATTCACTATAAGATTAAAAATAACTTGTCTGCAAAAAAATCTGAGAAAATTTTGAATTTACTAAAACATTGTCAAGACAGCTGAAATCTGAACATTCAGGCGCCGGCGCCGGCGTCGCAGCTGAAGTGGCGCCGGGCGCCGGCGCCGCAGCTGGAGTGGCGCCGGGCGCCGGCGCTGGCGCCGGCGCTCGACTGTTAAGATTTTTTAGCTGGCGCCGGCGCCGGCGCCGGCGCCGGCGCCCGTGCAGGTATGCCAGCTGGTACCTCCTCTAGACAATTAAAACCAAGTGGTCGTCCACTTGGATCAAATTTTTTTTACATTTTTCATGTTCCAAAACCTACTTTCTGGACTAATTCGGGCATCCTGAAGATGGTTTGATAATAGTAAAATAAGGTTTTCTCGGATATTTCTGAGTATTGGGGAATAATTGATTTTACTAAAACTCGATTTTACCAGAACTCAAAAAATACTTTATAAAACGGCATTTCACCACTATCAAACCATCATCAGCATGTCCGAATTAGTTCAGAAAACAGGTTTTGGAGCATGAAAAACTTAAAAAAATTCCCACCTGGATATTTACTTGAACCACGGGTACCTACCCTAGGTTTTGGAGTTTCTCACCAGGACTGCTATAGGGCTCGATGATTTCCATTTCGCAGACTAAAACTAGAAGATTAACTACGGTTAAGTTACACAAAAGCTGCAAGGAATGTGCCGTCAACAGATATCAAAATAATGAGCAAATCCAATGATTAGCAAATAAAAAATCGCAAACTTATATTTTGCGAAATATTTTCAAAATAAATTTAATTTTTTACGAATTCTAATTTTTGAACAATTGTATTTTTGCGCAATTCAGCCTTATCGCAATTCTATTATTTCGCAATCATTTTTTTCGCTGACATGGTAGCGCCATCACCACACAACGCTACTATACCTCTGAGCCACCTAGGCCACTCATATACCTGTATTTCCTCTAATTGCCGGCTACCAGACAATTTCCAATATTTTGAAAAGTTATTCTATCAATGAAATCGACTATTTCTCAACTAGAAAACTAAAAACAATCCACGGGCATTCTAGATCTTGTGAATTTTCAGTGGTAGATCATATCTAAATCACTGAATTGGAATACCTGTGGCGTTAAAACGATGTTTTACTTAAAAGTAGAGATTGAAGGAGGCCTTCGGCGGGATTTCGGGACGGGATTTTCAGCCGAAAAAATTTCGGGATCGGGATTTTTGCTAAAAATTTTCGGGATCCCGTCGGGATCCCGTTCAAATTTCGGGATTTCGTCATTTTTCGTTTTTTACTAAAAATCCCACACGTAAATTGCTCTATGACTACAAATATACCTTCAGAAATATTTTATTTTGCTATGCCCGCATAATCGACATCTTCAATAACAATAATTTGATTTTTTTCGTGAAGCATTAAGAAAGACAACATTTTTTATACCCATTTTCAATAAATAATTTCTCGCCTTACTACATTCTTTATTCGCAAAAACAAAAATAACAACTAATTATCAACAATTTCTTCCTCTTCTGATTCTTCTTCGCTTTCTTCGATATCTTCAAAATCTGGGTGCAATCCTTTTGCATACCACACGTTTTCTTGCACAGACCGTAAAAAGGAGACTATTTCATCAAAGCTTTTAACTTCATCAGACGGCTTCTCTTCCCATTCACCAGCGTCTTATCGAAAAACGAAGCACAAATATATCAGATAATACCTTTAGCGCAAATTTGATGTCCCGCGTCAGCAACTCCTGCATTGACGAGATCATTAAAAGCATGTATAAGAGCGATGAAGCCTCGTATTACGTCTCTTTTAGGCAAGTATCCCAGTTTTGAGAAGAGCACAATCCAATCCTGGAGGTCATCTATTTTGTAGAAATTACTCATGCCGTGTCTACGGTCCCACTTGCGGTTCGATTGACACAAATGGAATGCACATTTGATTGGCAAAGCATCAGGAAACAAAGTAGACAGTACATTTGCCGGAGCACGCTCAAATCTAAGAAATAAGGGTCACTAAAAACGTCAGATAGTAAAATACACCAACCTGATAAGTAGTATTTAATGTTGAAGTTCTCCAAAGGCAAATTGAACACTTCGTGAAACACTCGCTGGTATGTCATACTGTCCTTGTTCTTCATCCAAACAACTTTGTGAGATGGCTTTGTGAGATGGAAAAAGCGTCCACCTACTTTGACAAACCCTTTTCCTTTGCAATGCTTATGGATACCTTGCTGATTCTTGACTTTTTCCAGCAATTAAAGAAGCTCGTACCTTGACACTTGGGGTTTTACTAAAAAATATACTGTTTAGGGATCATTATTAAAGCATTTCGAATACCCGAGCAAAAACGTAGCGATACCCGTAAGCCCAAATTACTTGCTTTCCGGCTTTGCTTGCTTCCTGCTGCTCGATTGAGTTCCTTGGCAAGAAGCTTATCTCTTGATCTTCAGAATCGCTTGAGCTCATTGTGGCAAAACCTTAAAAATCACATATAAGCAGCGAAAAGGCTGCGAATGCGCAGGCGCTGGTCATCAAAAGGACCAAAAAATGATAAAGATTAGTAACCGAAAAGGCGTTGGGGGAATTCCAAACGACAATTCCAAAAATATTGGAAAATGTCGGCCGACAAATTCCAATAATATTGGAAATTGTCTGGTAGCCGCCGGTACGCCTACGCACCACCAAAAACACCAAAAAAGGTTTTTAAATACATTAGAAAATGCCGACGACATTTTCCAAAAATATTGGAAAATGTCGGCCGACAAATTCCAAACGACATTTTCCAAAATATTGGAAAATGTCGCGCGACATTTTCCAAAAATATTGGAAATTGTCTGGTAGCCCTAATTGCCGCCCGGGGCGCTTATTGTCTGATCGACCTCTAGGGGGGCGGCAATAAGAGGGGGGCGGCAATTGGAAGGGGGCGCTTATTTTTCGATCATAAATTTGAAGTAATTTACCACTCCAACAATGAAAGTTTTTATCGTATTTTAAAATTTTTTATCATTTTTGGGCAGAATTTTTAGGCCAATTGTTTGTAAAGGGCAGCCAAATTAAGGGACGGGAAACTTAATATCCGCACCGCGTAGGTTACAGGTTCGACTACCACCGGCTGCACACCATTTATTTTATTTTATTAACAATTTCGTGTAAAAATCATCCTCGGCTCTTGACTATCCGACAAGACCATCAACCCAGAGGGGGGGCGGCAATTAGAGGAAATACGGTGAGGCTTCGTTTTTTTATTTTGATATAACAACAATATCTAATTAAAAAAGTATTTTTGGAGTAAAAAAAGGGTCCCGCGCGCATTTAAATTTGCCAAATTCTCATTGTCATCAACAAGTATGGTCTTTTAAACTGAAAAACCCCTTCAAAAGAGTGTAGTTTTAAAATTTTTAAAAGAATTGTAAAAAGTAATAGCTTTCCGGGCTTTACGGCCTGGAAGTTATAAAAACGGTTTACGGGAAAATTTCGACCCTTGCCCAGACCTGCTCGCTCACCATAAAACAATTGTTGAATAACATCAATTACCTTATATAAACCGTCTGGTTTCAAATTGGAAAGGAAATGTTTGATATAAGGCCTGGTAAACCTCCCAGAGCATTGAAACATAAAGAGGTATCCTCTACTAGTACGGACTTGTTTGTTAGTCGAGCCTTTAAACTTTGAAGCATCAATCAGAAATTTATTTAATATTCAACTAACCGCTTCATTGCATTTTTTTCTTGTAATACTCTCTGGGTCACCTTGAATTTCCTCCAACTCCAAATCAATATTGACTATCTACAAAAGTACATTATTACTACATGTGGATAGGAGAAAATTGGGCCATTTCAAAATGGGCCTATTAAAATTGGGCCAACTTAAAAGAGAAGTTCTGTAATTTTGTAGTTTGGTCGGACCCCTCAGAAATTTGGAAAATGAGTGTTTGGGCTCAAATGAAAGCCTACGATGTGCTGAGTACGATAACACCAAATTCGACCAATTTTTCCTACTAATTCACCGAGCTGTGGCTTCCCGAAGTTTAGTACTCAGAAAACCAGTACATTTCTTAAAACATTTTATACTTAGTGAAAATGTGATGATGTACACGTTACTACTCATTTGCGCAAAACTCATTTGCGCAAACTCATTTGCGCAAAACTCATTTGCGCAAATTTTTTAAAGTTACAGGTTCGAATCCCGGTGGTAGCAGAAATTATTTTTTTCTTGGATAACAACCATAAACTAGTTTTTATTAGACCAGTAAACCTCAGGTTGGAGAGGAGTTCAACCTGGTACTTCTTTTGAATAGGCATTCAGCTCCAGAATCCGATATTTTGGATTACACTGAAAGTATTGAAAAATCAATGTACCCTATCCAAAATTGTAACCTAAACACGGTTTGTTAAGACCAAAATGCTGTTTAACCAACTGGAATATCAATACCGTGGGTAGTTACCCACTCCAAGGTGGTCGACCTTAACCTTTGTGGATTATTGTGAGTGGACAAACAAACTTTGCATGCCTAAATCGATTTAAAAAAAAAAGGTTTTGGAACATGAAAAACGTAAATTTTTTTTAATCCAAGTGGACGACCACTTGGTTTTGTTGTACCCAGGTGGTCGTACCGAGGTTGAAGAACTCAGGTAAAACTCCTGGTAGTAATATTTTCGTCTTGTAAAGAACTCTTAAAATTTAAAATTTTTTCTATGATCCAACTTCAGTTCCACTGGATAATCCATGCACCAACTAAACCAAGTAATCGTCCACTTGGATCAAAAAAAATTTTACGTTTTTTATGTTCCGAAACTTGTTTTTGGACTAATTCAGGCATGTTGAAGATGGTTTGATAGTGGTGAAATGCCGTTTCGTCGAGTATTTGTTTTTTTTATCAATAATTGATTTTACCCAAATTGGATTTTACCAAAACTCAAGAAATACCCTACAAAACGGTATTTTACCACTATCAAACCATTTTCAGCATGCCTGAATTAGCCCAGAAAACAGGTTTTAAGGCCCGAAAAAGTAAAAAAAGTTTTTGCTCCAGGTTTTGATCCAAGTGGACGACCACTTGGTTTGGTCGGTTAAGACTAAAAAATTAAAATTACAGCAAAATTTTTACTGAAAGTGAGAGTCCAAAAAGTCATTCAATACACTGAAACTGAATAAAGACTGAGAGGCAAATTTTCCTATTGGGTACAACACTGAGAGTGAGAGTGAAAGGCATAGTGGGAGTGAGAGGAGAAACCACTAATTGGATACGTGGCCTTACAGGACTGCTTCAGGACTGGGGTTTCTATTTAAAATCGTGTTCAGGACACGATTCTGAATAGGGTATGCTACCTTCAAAGTTATTCCAGTGAAGAAAAAATAATTTCTGCTACCACCGGGATTCGAACCTGCAACTTTAAAAAATTTGCGCAAATGAGTTTTGCGCAAATGAGTTTGCGCAAATGAGTTTTGCGCAAATGAGTTTGCGCAAATGAGTTTTGCGCAAATGAGTAGTAATCGATGTACACTCGTTCAAAATTTCATTCGACGAAGAATGAGCTGCTTTTTCTAATGAGTACGAAAACTCTATAGTCTGTCATGAATTTTAGCTAAAAAAGTGTGTTTTTTCAAAAAATCAGCATTTTTCGAACACCAATTTTCGGCAAAAACCGCTATAAAAATCGGAAATCTGCGTGTACCCTCCTGAATTTTAGTGCATTCAAAATAGCATTTCATAAAGCACCCTTCTGGCAGAAAAACCCCGAAAAATTGGGGAGGTGAGACGAAAAAAGCTTTTGAAGTTGACTGGTCCCCAAATTTTTTTCGGGGTCTTTTTGTCAGAAAGGTACCTTATCAAATGTTTTTTTGAATGCATTAAAATTTAAAAGGGTACACGCAGATTTCCGATTTTTATAGCGTTTTTTTGCCCAAAATTAGTGTTCAAAAATGCCGATTTTTGAAAAAAAACACACTTTTTAACCAAAATTCATTACAGACTATAGAGTTTTTGTACTCGAAACAAAAAGCAGCTCATTCTACATCGAATGAAATTTTGAACGAGTGTACATCATCATATTTTCACTAAGTATAAAATGTTTTAAGAAATGTACTGGTATTTCTGAGTACTAAACTTCGGGGGGCCACAGCTCGGTGAATTAGTAGGAAAATTGGTCGAATTTGGTGTTATCGTACTCAGCACATCGTAGACTTCCATTTGAGCCCAAACACTCAATTTCCAAATTTCTGAGGGGTCGAGGTGGCCTTGATGAAATTACAAAATTACAGAACTTCTCTTTAAAATAAGAAAACCCAAAAAAAAGAAAAACTCATTTTTAACCGAGAGTTGAAAATGAAAAGAAAAATAGAAGATAATTGAAAAAACAGTAAAAAAGAAATCTAGTTTTTCATTCATCATATAGGTGAATTTGCCGGTGAATTCGCGTGGTTTGGCGAAATAGGGAACCGTATATAAAAAACAACAAACTTCCTTTTCCGAAAAAAAACTAAAATGATCTCCTCGACTACTTTTTCTGCTCAACAGAATGAAATAAAAAGTTCTAAACACTCGCTGTCCAAAAATTTAAAAATGATTCTCGATTAATTTTTTCAGTGAAATTAGCGGTGAATATGCTCGGATTCCCAAAATTCGGCGAAATATATTTTTACAAGAAAAGATCACCCACCTCTAGAAAAAGTTTAGTCTGAATTTAGCCTGATTGAATGCGCTCAATTCTAAATGGCCCAATTTTCTACTCCTCTTATATGGGTGATTGATTCATTCTTAACGAACTTTGCTTTTTTGGCGCCTTTTTTGGCGCTACTAGCAAATAACCACCTCTAACCCCGATCTTTTAATATTAAACCATTAGACAATCTAAGAAGTCAGATATTAAAATCAGAAGTAACTCAGAAAAGAACGGCTCAAATTGTTTTACCCCTCCAAATTATTATTTTACCCTCCACATCATTCATTTATCCCCCAAATCGTAAAAATGAGTATTCCTGGGTATTCTTGTGTCGTAAAATTTTTTCTTTCAAGCATCATGTAGTCCTGAATCTCTTGTTCCTGATAAGCTATCAACTGACTTCTTCTTGTTAAAAAAATTAGAGAAACACCCGTTTTTATGAAACAACTCTTCTTTCATAAAGACGGGTATTTCTCAATTTTTTCAACAACAAGAGTTAGTTGATAGCTTACAAGAAACTAGAGATTCAGGCTACATGATGATCAAGAGAAAAAAATTAAGACATAAAAACACCGAGAAATACTCATTTTCACGATTTGGGGTATAAATGAATGATTTGGAGGGGTAAAAGAATAATTTGGAGGGGAAAGTACTGACAGCCGAAAAGAACTATAACAGCAATAAAAGAAATTACATCAAAAATATGTCCAAGCAATTCCTAAAATTATGGCTTTAGATATTTGCTTAAATAACCTTAATAACTTTACTTGCACTTCTTTCAACTTGTTCTTATTGCCAGTGACAAAGCTGAGTGTACGTTTATACATCTGATTGAAGAATGAAAACCTCGATTTATCTGATAACCACGAAAAATTAGGGTAAATGCCTTCTGCCAACCACACATCAGGCCACAATGTAACTTTGTAAGAATCTCTTTACGCTTTATTGAGAATATACAGCCAACGACAAAAACAATAAACACATATCGCATTGCTCACACAAATTGAAATTTTATCGCTAACGAAATGTTTCCTATTTAGGCACTGCCTTCCAATCATAAGAAGTTGACGCCCACTCCGAACTGAACTCGGAAGCAGAGAACACATCACCAGGGACATAACGCAACGGATGGACATAGTTAAGCTGAAAATAGCTTAAATCATGTAATACTGATGACAAGGTGTTTTACCTCCAAACGAAGTGCATTCATGTAGACGAATGTTAACCCGATCCCTGCGGAGATCTAAACATTCAAAAGAATGAACAAATTGTTTTAAAAACAACATACGCGAGGGTTTTCCGCCATATCCTGAACAAATTCCTTGCGCGAACCTAGAAATAGTAGAGATTAACACAGATGAGGGATTTTGTCTCGCACTGGTACCGAGCAGACATTCCAGCTGTGACAAAACCATGGCGTAGAGCTAGATCAGTATAATTAACTCGATGGAAACGTTGAAAATGAAACAAAACTACCATATTAGCAGGTACTAGCGGTCTGTAAACATGAAACGCTGCAGCCAACGAAGATGCTCCACCAAGACTACAGGTACCAGCACGTGTTCCAAGTGAGTTCAGATCAAATCCACGAACATCGTGTGGACCTAAAACAAATGAACGATGAGTTACTCACACAGCGACAACAGCAGACCTCCTAAGTATACTCTGTCAAGTAAATGAATGCTCCTGCCCCCAGTCCTTGTAAATGGGCCATGCGTAACGAAGCACCGATAAAAGCACCGAAGAAAAGCGGAGCTGCAGCCTAAAGCAGGAAATGATGACTTAAAAAAAATTAGTTTTAGTTACTTGAACATCAAATTGATGCTTTACAAAAGCAGAATCCCCCAATAGACCTAAAATCTTATAAATTAACGATCATAGACGACCATGGCACGACTAGAAAGTGACGAAAAACTTACCAGCATATTCTTGGGACCACTTAAAAAAGGCTCCAGATGAAGCTGTAAATGTATATATTTATTACAGTGAAAAATACAACAAAATATAAATTGGAGAAATCACCTAAGATAGGCCGATCTCTAGTATCTCTTGAAAGTGTATTTTCAAACGAAATCTTTGTCGTGTGACCTATAACATCCCAAACAAACAGTTTTCAGTGAGCACATGAAGCTCAAATTTACCAGCATGCTCCCGTACCTGAATAGGTGCGTTCGCAAGAGGATCAAAACGTCTCCAACCCTTAAATAAGCCATCATTTTAAAAATATCAGTGTGAGAGATGCTCACAAAATAGAAACACAAGGAATGCATAAGTTTTTTTGAGAGAATTTGACCATTGTATCTAAGTGCAAATCCATTTTCTGTGAGATGTGAGCTGTTCCATGGCACATTGTCTAAAGTCCTGAAAGCAGACCCAACCACATTCGAGTACCTTTGCCATCCAAGGAATGGCTTAGCAGCTGTGAAGTTGAAATTGTGACCAGCCATAGTTTTAGTGAAAGACAGATCCGCTGATTCGCCTCTTCCAAAAACACTCTACAATTATAAAAAAAACTATCGAAATATGAGTGACGAAAAATAAAACTTCTTTTCCCAATAATAAACTGCCACAAGGGTTTCCAGCCATTGTCATCTCTAATTTTACTCCACCTTTGAGAGGCCTCGGTTCTTGGACGATAAAATCGACTGTGTAAGAATTCAGGCCCTTATGCGAAGTTGTGATAAATGGCGTGCATTCTTCGAACAGTCCCACGTGCTAAAAATTTTGCTACATATTAACAAAAAAGGCGAAAGCGAACCGTGCAAATTAAGATACCTTCATATGGCGGGCGCAGAGATGCGAATTTTTGACTAATTCGTCGAGATTATTGCTGTTATAGAGCTCAGAGATTTCCTTGACCAACGCATCAACTTTAGTATTTAGCTTCCCACTTTTGCTTGTCACGTGAAATTGCACATCTAAAAAAAGTCACAAGATGAATTATGATGCATTATCCGAATATACACTTGCCTTCAACAACACAATTAGACTGTTCTGCATTTGCACGAACAACCTCCGCCCTGAGATAAGTTCCTGGATCATTGAAATCTGAAAAATTAGTAAAAACGACAACTAGGTTAATAATTAAAGCACACAGACAATAATAGGGTACATTCAAACCTGGATAAATGGACACCCCTCGGAACCGATGAAAGGTGTCCGTTTGTCAGGGGTACGTTTTCCAATAAATGTCGTTCACTTGACCAAATCGGTTGACCGCGGTGTTCGTTTATCGGGGTGTCCGTTAATCGGAGTGTCCGTTTATACAGGTTTGACTGTACAATACTCAAATCAAAGTTATGAAATGACCATAAAGGGTATCATGGTTTTTTTTTTAATTTTCACTCAATTTCTTTTGATTACAAAATTTTATTTTTAAGTTTTAAGCATTCAGTACTCAAAATGATTTCTAAGGTATAGCAAACGTTTTGATAGCAAGAAAAATCTTCAAGTTCAAACAGAGAAAATTCAGAGATAAGCAAAATCAGCGGTAAACTTTTTGCAATAATTCGATTGGGTGGATCAGAATTCTAGTCCGATGGGCTTAATCCAGGGCTGCCATATTGGCAAAAAATCAGACACAAATCAGACACTACCAGAGCCCACAACTTTTGATTTACAAGACAAAATAGTCTGATTTTTTTCTGTGTATAACTATAATGCACAGGTACACCCTGAAAAAAGTTGTCACCCTTCACTCCATCTTTTTCACAAGTTTTTGACTTTTAAAGTGTCTGATTTTCTGTTTTTGGCCAAAACAGAAAATCAGACACTTTAAAAGTCAAAAACTTGTGAAAAAGATGGAGTGAAGGGTGACAACTTTTTTCAGGGTGTACCTGTGCATTATAGTTATACACAGAAAAAAATCAGACTATTTGTCTTGTAAATCAAAAGTTATGGGCTCTGGTAGTGTCTGATTTTTTTGCCAATATGGCAGCCCTGGCTTAATCGCTCAGAATTAAAGGTTTATGGTGGTTTTAAGTGGTCTAAGGGGGAAATTCTGAGCGATTAAACCCATCGGACTGGAATTCTCAAATTCTCAGACTCGAATTTTCGCAAAAAGTTTACACCCCCCTTTTCAATCAACCCCCAAAAAACCAACTTTTAGGGCTTTTGGCCACTCCAGGGTGGGGTTCTGAGCAATCCAAATCATTTTATGTAGAAATTTTTGAATTCTCGAGAAATTTTGCAAAATTTGGTTGGTCTTGGAGAGAAAATTAGGTTTGGTACAGAAAAAAGTAAATGTGGTACAAAAAAAAGTAAATTCGGTACAAAATCGGATTTGGTAATGACGGAATGACACCCTCGAGGGTCCTAGTAAGGCATTTTTTTGCGGCGAAAAGGCTTTTTGCGGCAAGAAAAAGGTTGGTTGCAAGAAAAATCCGCAAGCAGAAAACTATTTTCAGAATTTCATTTATCACAATTTGAAATATACCACCTTTTGCGGAAAATGCTCTGGCGTTTTATTTTTTCAAAATATTTATTTGTAGACTTCTAAAAGAGCAACCACCTTTGTTGTCAACTTATTATAATCTGCAGTTCCAAAAAGGCTTACCGACGAATACCAACGTTTCTTTGTGTTATAGAAAGGTCATAGATGTCACGTTTGACGATCGCATTAATCCCATAAATTTTCTAAGTCCTATTCAGACATCATTTCTTTTAAAACTTCCTATGAACTTGATTTTTGGGAAGAAAAATCAGTTATGGAAGTCGAAAAACCCGCATTCCTTAGAATATTTGAGGTATGACTTTCATTGAAAATTTTTGATGGAACTTTTTTTCTAACTTTAAGATACTTGCATGGTGTGCTCATAAAAAATGAAAAGGTGACAGAAAGCAATAAAACCCTTCTTATTGAGGTGCTGCTCTAATCTTCTTTTTAAGGAATTGCCTTTTTAGTGAAATTTTTAGGCTCTTCGAGCGATCACAGAAATTCTTATATGGGTATGTTAATTAGAATAGCAATTGGCTTTGGGAAATTACTGCATGCCAATTCGCTGGGAATTTCGTTTGGGACAATACTTTTTTTACGACTACAATACTTTTTCCGACTAAGACACTTTTTTCAGACTAACTTTATATTTGCATTTTTTCTTTAAGTTTTTGTCTAAAATTTTAATTTTTTAGAAATATCGTGTAGCCCAGGATCTCAGCTTTCTATCGCCCTATTAAACTCCACTGAACAATATATAATAATTTCCGAAATATAGAGATTTAGGAGTTGAGACAAAATAACATCTATTTTTTTAAAAACCCCAAATCTGTTCACTGAAATGAAATCCTTCAAGAAGGGGGAGGGGGGAATTTTTGTTACCGAATAAATAGTTGAAGGTTGAAATCACTTTCAAGGTTTTGTTATTTTTTTGCACGCAAATTTCTAAGCTTACTTTTTTATTGGTTCCTCATGATTTATTTGATTGTTTTTAAATTACCGATTAGTTTGAGTTTTGTCGTTAATTACGTTGGCCAACTTACAATTGTACTTTAAGTACAGTCGAGTCTCGATTTAACGATCACCCTGGGACCGACCCAGGTGATCGTTAAATCGAGTGTGATCGTTGAATCGAGTGGTAATTTGACGGAATTTATTATTGAAGGGACCGATCCAGGTGATCGTTAAATCGAGGGTGATCGTTAAATCGGGTGATCATTAAATCGAGACTCGACCAGTGATGTCAATAATGCCGAAAAACTGTACTACAGTTGCAAAAACTGTATTACAGTTTAGAACTGTACTACACTTTAAAAACTGTAGTACAGTTTCAAAACTGTAGTACAGTTTAAAATAGTAGTCAAAACAGTACTACTGTTTTGAAACAGTACTACTGTTTTCAGAAAACTGTAGCACTGTTTTCAAAACAGTAGTACTGTTTTGACTACTATTTTAAACTGTACTACAGTTTTGAAACTGTACTACAGTTTTTAAAGTGTAGTACAGTTCTAAACTGTAGTACAGTTTTTGCAACTGTAGCACAGTTTTTCGGCATTATTGACATCACTGGACTCGACTGTACATAATTTTAGTCATATCAAAGCGCCCCTCTTCAATAAACGCCCCCTTTTGACTAGGTTTTCAGAGTTGAGTCCATTTTCGGTTGACAATTTTAGATTTTTTCGGGGTTGAAAAATAAACACTCCGGTGCGTTTAAAAGCGACTTTTTGTAATTTTGGACCAACTATAAGGAAATTTTGGGCGTGCGGTCATTTCATCCACGATCAATTCGTCCACAAAATTATTTTCAAATTAATCTTTTTTGTCTTGTGAAGAACTTCTGTTATTTTGAAAGTTTTTCGATAATTCAGCCTCAACCCTACTGGATAATTTATGCATCAACCAAACCAAGTGGACATCGATTTGGTATTAAATAAATTTTTATGTTTTCTAGGTCAAATTATTTTTATGATTTTTTGGGTGGGTAGGAAAAACACCGGCTACCTCTCCTATATAAGTCCACCTCCAGAATCCGAAATTTCGGATTTAGCTATACGTAATTAAAAAATATTGTTCCTAATCCCGAATCGTGTCCCAAACACGATTTTTTGAAACCAGAATGCTGTTTTAGCTAACTAGAATCTCAATATCATGAGTAGGTACCCAGGCTAAAGTGGTTATATGGGTCTTTCCCAAAACGTGTCTTAGCAATTGCTAAGGCAATTTTAGATGCTAAAAATAATAGAAAAAAGGTTTTCAGGCGCAGGAAGGACAATTTTGAACTTTCCGAAAACTCGAAAAAATAGAGTTTTTGCCTTGGTCCCCTCTATGGTTTTTGGTCATTTTCTACATTTGAAACCTAAAGACCATACAAAGATGGAATTTGAACATAGTTTTGAATGCTGGAGCCTACCGCATAAAGAAACTCTGGTATGCATATATTTTTTATGCATCCAGAGTCACTTTCGAGTGATTGCGTCTAAGGTATGTGGGTGTGCGCATCTCACTCCAAGCCTCCAAGCCCCCGAAGGGGGCTTGGGGCTTGGAGATGCGCGCACTCACTTACCTTAGACATGATTCCGAGCAAGACTCATGAGCAAAAATGCATAAAGAAGCTCTTTTTGCCCAGCTCCAATGACCAAAACGGGGTAGAATACTCTTCATAAGAGTGGTTTTGATCTTTTTCGGGCCGAGTTAGGTTAGTTAGGTGCCTTCAGTAAACAAATTTGCAAAAGTATTGATAAGCGTACATCCAACGTCCATGAACACTTTTTAAATAAATAAAAGCTAGTTTAAAATAATATGTTGACGAATTGACTGTGAACGAATTGACCTGCCAATACCCGCCCACACAGTCACCTTTGGAGAGTGAAGAGGTGTGAAGACATTGCTAAGATATCACAAAGAATTAACTTTTGATAAATTTCAAAAATAGTTGCAGCTTGGGTTGCAATTGCCAAAAGCTCTACGTTTTTTCAAACAAAATGGCAGTTCTAGGGCTTTCGAATGGGTGGTCGAACACAAAATTTGAGCCTTTCAATAAAAAATTATGGGCAAAACAAATGTGGGAGAAAAAGTTTAATCACCCTGTACATTATAAGGAGTGTAAATCATGTTATATGGATTCGACGCGGTAAGAGAAGTACTATCATCCTGTAAAAAAGATTTTCTCAAATGGTTGAAAAAATGGTATACCAACAACTGGGCACACGTTATGACTGGGTACAATGACCGGGTACACTTATGACTGGGTACACTTTTTTGAAATTATAGAAATTTCGGTACTATTCCGTTGTACACACCCCCCCCCCCCCCAAAAGCTATTCCAGTGTACCCCACACCCCCCCCCCCCCAAAAAAGCTATTCCAGTGTACACCACACCCCCCCCCCCCCAAAATAAGGACCTATTCCATTGTACCCCCCCCCCCCCAAAAACCAACTTTTTTATATGCACTCAAAAACCATTTTTATGTAATAATTTTGTCATAAAAAGGCCAGAACAGCCATTTAAATAGGGTTCAAGGGCTGTATTGGGAGGGGAAGGGACAAAACAGGGGCCACTAATTAATAAGGATTTGATAAGGATTTAAGGGGGGGAGGGGGGAATGATGGTACAATGGAATAGCGGCGAAATTTCAGTAATTTTTTTACTATATATATTGTGCTTAGGCGCAGGGTAGCAATCGTACATCAGGAGCGACTCAAAAATGTTTTCCGGAACTACAAAAAGTTAAGAAAAATAAGTTTGAGTCCATCCTCAATCTAAAAGTCATTTATTTAAACATGATTTACAAATTAGTGAAAAATGCGCACCTAACCGAACTCAAAGAAAAATTCAAATATAAAATAAGTCGGAAAAAAGTGTTTTAGTCTGAAAAAAAGTATTCTCGGGAGGCTGTCAATTCGTCGACGGTCAATTCCTCGACATTTTCGGTAAAAATTGCGACTCGAATACTTTACCTCACACTAACTCCCATTTAGTGGCATCCATTTGCCGCCGGCGGCGGCGGTGTTTTTTGAAGGGTCCCAACTATGTCCAGGTGGAGGTACCGAGGAAGTGGTACCCACTGGAGGCACCTAGGAGGTGGCAAAGTGTTACCAAGGTGGGGTACCCAGGTGGTGGTATCCAGGTAAGTATAATTAAGAGGTGGTAACCAGGGGAAGTACCAAGAGGGAACTCTCAGGTAGTGGTACATGGGCGGTATCCAGGTGAGGGTACTCAAGTTGTGGTATCCAGTTGAAGAGTACCCAGGGGCGGCCTTTGGCCTTACCGCCTTTTCTAGTTACCAATGATAGGGTTTATATAAGGATTAGGAAAAAAGCCATTTTTAAAATCGAGTTAAAATCGAGTAATTTTTGTTCTGGTTTGCAAAAAGTGAATATACCACAAAACTCAGCATGAAAAATGCTACAATTTGGTATATCACATTTAGCTATAAGTGCGTGACGCACTGTTGATGCTCCCTTGTTAGTCGAGGTCGTGGTCGAGGTCGATATGAGTGTGAGCACGGTCTATGTCGAGGTCAATGTTGCTCACGGTCCTAGCTCAAGGTCGTGGTCGATATCACATCGACCACGGTCGATATTCGATTTCTTCAAATCAATTCTTTGACGTGTGGAAAATATTCTGCACGATACAAAATCACGAGAAATTAAAAAATTTATTGTTCGATTACCCAAAATTTGTCATTCTTTTAAACTTTTTGTCCTGATGACCTCGACCGTGACATCGACCGTGACCGTGATCACGACCAAGCAGTGTGAGCACCGTCGACCTCGAGCGCGACCTCGACCGCGACCGTGACCTCGACCAAGGGCTGCAAGACAGGGTCTCGGTTTCGTAGATTCACGATTTTTAACCATTTATCCTACTTTGAATAATTTTACACCTAAGAAGATTCGAACCAGCAACCTGGGCCATGATTACCGTAATTTTTCTAATAAGCTGCCCCCCCCCCCTGTGATTCAAAATCGTGTTCTTGGCATTGCGTTTTTGACTCATTTTTTGAAGACTCCTCTTTGGCAAGTTACCACTCAATTTGTAGCCAGTGAGATGAGCTACAAAATAGATGGTGACTTGCCTAACAGTGCTCTTCAAAACATAGGTCAAAAACACAATGCCAGAAACCCGTTTTTGAATTTAGGGGACCGGCTTATTAGAGGAATTACGGTATATAAATATTCACAGCAACACCCTTCCTGTAAGAATTGCCGAGAACCCGAGAATGAGGAGTGACTGGTTTTTCACACTTTACCAAAAAGGGCTAAGGACTGTGAGCAACATCGACTTCGACCACGACCTCGACATAGATCGTGCTCACACTCATATCGACCTCGACCAACCACTGTGAGCAAAGCATCTTTCTTTGAATAATCATTCCTTGTACTTTTGAGAGAAATCCATATGTTATTTAACATGACACCGACAACTTCGTTTAAGCCTAGGTCTGACACTCTTTCACACCCATTTTTAAACTTTTTGTAAATTATTTTTAATCATACTGGTCTAAAAAATTGCAAAGATTCTGATGTTGCCGAAAATTGCATAAAATTGCTTTTTCATGAAATTGCTAATTTGAAACCAGAAAAGGCATAATCTCGGTGAAAGTAATTTTGTTCAAAATTTCCTAGCGGATCGGCATGCAGTGCTTCTTTAATTGAATTAAAAATTTAGGGAGATCAAAATGATGGATCTGTTTTCGAGTAAGGTTATCGCCTTCTTAACCCAACGATAATAATTTTAAAAACTTAGTTTTTTCCTGGAAAGACAGATGCTTGCCCACTTTCTATCGGTAATTTCTACTCTTTACAAAGTTAACCTAAGTTTCTTGTTGATTAGATTATGAAGCAAAGGTGTGGATGTTATGTAAATGTGCAAATCCTTCAAACCTTGAATATCCTGTTCGAGAATATCAGGCATGAAACTTCTCTGTGTAAGTTATTCTTTGTCTTTTTTGTCTTCGCACTCTGACACCCACCTTTAGTCGTTTGTTTAATTTATATACAGTCGAACCTAGATATAAGAGCACCCCTCGGACCTGCCAAAGGTGCTCTTATATCGGGGGTGCTCTTATATCCAGGTTCGACTGTAACATAAAAGTAAACGTGGAAAGTTCGTGTTGCTTTCCCGAAAGGGGCGCCTTGTCATCGAGTTATACATGGTGGTTCAAGCTAAAACTGAGTCAATCTGCGTTTACAGAATTTCTAAAACGTGCTAGGACAAAAAACAAATCTCGCGAGTTATATTAAAATCACTTCTTGAAAAGCAGAATCTTTGAAAACGCCATTAAGTGGTGGAATTGCTGGATTCCATTGTGTTCAACTATAATTTGAAAAAGTTTCTAGAAAAAAAATTATGTGCTGCATTTCACATACTGTAAATACTCTATTAAACGGCCTCCCTCTAATAAACGGCCCCTCTAACAAATGGCCCCCTTGAGGACCTATATATCAGCCTAGAAAAAAAATTTGCAAATCTGTTTTTCGCGTTTTCTTAGTTAGCACGAGCTTACCTGATTCCACTTTTAAAATTTTGGTTGAGCACGCAAAAATCTCAAAATCGACCCAAATTTTTTCCGACTTTTTTAGGGTTGAAAAATAAACCGCCCGGGCCGTTTAATAGAGTATTTACGGTACAGCCTGAATCTATACTGCGCAGTTTATTCAGCTGTGGCAAACTGCTTTAATTCTCAGATTTTCTACTCAGCAACAATCATGTAGATGAAATCATCTGCCACAAGTTTGATTTCAATAATGAAGAGGTTCTGGCCTACTACATATCATTTCTCAAGACACTTTCTTTCAAAGTCAACCCTCATACCATTCACTTCTTTTACAGCGAAGTATTTTTACCTATTTGAAAAAATGCAAAAACTATACTTTTAATCCTTAAGAGCACTGACGAGTTTCCCCTTTTCACTGAAGCATTAAGATTCTACAATAATGGCAAGCCTATTATCTAATTTGAAGTCTTCTGTTTTCATAATTTTTTTTCAGGGGAATCAATGGTCAGGATAGCTGTAAGAACACTATCACTTAACATCTTCAAAGTAATTCATCCGAAACTTTTCTTGTTTAGCTTTTCATTTGATGTTTTTTAAAGGTTAAAGATGACTCCATGTCTAAATTTGTGCTCAATCGCTCCAAGGATTATTTTAGCTTTGTTTCTAAAGGGGTCGCTGAACAGGTACGCTGGTGATTTAGCTTGTTTGTTTCACAATTGGTTGAGAATTTCTTAATTATAATAGGTCATTGAAATGGATGTATTTGCTCGGTCAGCTCAGAATGAAGCGAGTAATCGTAATACCTTGCTAAACATGATAGACGCCCACTTGGATAACATGCATTATGTCTGGTTTTTTATGTATTTTTTTATGTTATGATTTTAATTTTTTAGGTAAATGACATTCTTATGATTGGCAACATAGAGCTTGTAATTCATTTATTAATTTTTTGATAACTTGGGAACCTCAAACTTGAAATATAATTAATTTTCGACGCTACTGGAATATACCCCACCCGAAAAGCTACTGGAATATACCCCACCCAAAAAGCTACTGGAATATACCCTCCCCAATAATTTTTGGAGGGTACCTAAAACCCCATTTTTGAAAAAAATGGGTTGTACAAAAGCCCTTGTCAGTAATGACCAGGCCCTGAGCCTAAACCTAAGCCTAGGGGCCTAAGCCTGAATTATTGGGTGGGTATATTCCAATAGCGTTTTTCGGGAGGGGTACATATATTTTTTATGTGTGAGTGAAAAGTGAGTAAAATCTTTTTACTAACAAATGAGCTAGAAACATTTTTATAAAATTTTTCGAAACTTTCCATTATTTTCTTGCCATTCTAAATTTCATAGTTTTTAAGAATGCGCTTTTATTGAATGGATTGTTCACTTATGTGTTTGGACCTCTCTACTTGGGTAAATAAATTACTTTTCTCCAAATTAATTTTTAATTCTCTTTATATGTATGTTTTCAGCGTCACTAGCCGATCTTCGATGTCATTCAACAATATTATTGTCCAAAGTCTCGGCCCTCTTTCTCCTCTCTCAGTTTGTGATGGTAATCAGGAGCTAAATCTCATGGTCATTTTATTTTAACTTTGACACTCGATTAAGGTTATTCATAATAAAGAGGCAGTACAGACCCTGCTTACTTCTTTGTTCTTTGGCGACCAGAGTGACGTTTGTTCTGAGTGGGCTCGATCAGTTGAGAAAGGCTTGCACTTAGTTATCAGGTCGCCGTCTGAAAAAGTTCAAGAGAGGTAAAAATCGTATATGGCACTGTCAAGCAACGTTGGGCTCGACTAGTAGTTGGTTCTTAATTTTGAACAAATTTTAATCGCAAACAAAAAATAAATCAAAATATATTTTCGCAATAAAAGATCTGTCCTCCGCGAATTCAAAAACTCTAAGTTGCCATTGTCATCAACGGCGATGGTTCTTTTAAGTTTTAATAATAATAAATTTTACCAGATTTTCTGAAAATTTTAGACACCAATACAGATATTGTGTAAAAAGTATTCAGTAGAGACGTAGTGAAATCTCGTGCGAGTATTTGGAGTGTCAAATCATTTGGAAATCATTCAGCTTTTTATTTTTAGATTATTTTTCTACAGTCATTTGAAAGCTCTAAATGAGGGACACGACGACCATGCTTGTTTCTATGCTTTAATGCTATTATTTTGCATTTCTCAAAATGAAGGTTTGAACTATGTTTTTTGTGCTTTTTGAGACTTTTGAAAATTCTGCTACATGTATTAATGCTTCTCTAGCTTGTTATAACCATGTTTTGACGAACTCTCCCAGAAGTGGGTTTTCGGCATTTATGTGTGTTTTTTATGTGTTGTCTTGTGTTTTACCGCTTTTGTTTTGCAAATAATTCATTTTCTTTTTCATTAATTGCGAATCATTTTAGGTGTTACGTCAGAAATTCTGGACGCCGCCCAGTTTCCATGCACCGGAAAATCTAGCAAATGTGACACTCAGCTAATGGTTGTTTTGTTGTTAAAGAAATAATTTTATTGAATTTTTACAGGAGAACTTAATTCGCATAATTGAAAATTGTTCTCAGCCAGGTCTTTGGACACAATTTCTTGTAAATTTTAACATTTTTTATGCAGACACTTCAATCAGGCCAATTACGATTGAACTGGCGTGCATGGTATTGAGGAGACTGTTGATTGCCATTGAGTCTGATGAATTTTTTCATGTGGCTGTGGAGGAAGCGGGCAGGAGGAGCCAGACTGCCTTGTTGTCCTACTTGAGAAATTTAGTCTTCTCAGAGAATTTGTTTTTAGAGATGTTTGAAGATGAATACCACCAACTATCTGTAAGTTGACTGAACGAAACAATAAAATCTTTTATTTCAACTTTTTTTAGATTAACGAGATTCGGATGAGCACAATTAGTGAAGATCCTGGTCTATACTTGCCTCCTAGCAACACCCCTCTCAGGTATTACTAGTCTATTTTTACTCCTGAGGAGGTCCATTAACGTTTTTAAGCGGTATTCCGCTGGCTCAACGCTTCCATCTGGTAATGATGAGAGAATTCGCAGGGTAATTTTTTTAAACAAGTGCCAACTCCCTCAGTTTCTTAAATTTCTAGGCCTTGCAGTTTTACTTTTTGCTTCGGAAATTTGTTCATGACTTGTCGGTGAATCAGGTTAGTTCTTTGCTATAGCATATTGCATTAGTGGTTAACACAGATATTTTCAGAAACCCACTTACCCCTCTCCTCTAAGCTCCAGCCGATGGCCGAGATGAACGACTGCATAAACTTGAGTGGGTCCAGCTATTTAAACTATTCTTTTCTATTGGAAATATATTTTTTTATCTTCAGACAATAGTGACCTTCTCTCATGCACTGTGATCAATGAGAAAAATGAGAGGTTGAGCCGCTTTCTGGTGACAGACCAATTCCAATTGATTTTGGTGGAGCCAGACAATAAAAAGCTGGGCTGGGCTATTGTTAGATTTGTAGGATTGCTACAGGCAAATTTCAATTATTTAAAATGTGGCGTTTTTTGAAATTCTTGTTTGTTTTTGTAGGATACAGCAGTAACCGGAGATTCATCAGACAGTAGAGCTCTGCATGTAGTTGTAGAAGATGTAAAGTGTAGGACTAAAAAGGGTCCAAGCCATCGCTAAGTGCCAAATTTGTTTTTGATGACCACATAAGATGTATGGCAGCAAAACAGAGAATAACTAAAGTGGGTTACTTTAACTGAGAATATATCAATCTATAAAAGCCTAATTTTTCAAGGGCAGGAAAAATTCTCGCCTGTTCAAAATAAATTTGATTTGTGATTTATTTGAAATCCGTCAAAGACCAAACTCTATTGGCGAACAATCAGTATCAAGAGCTTCTCCTAGCAGTCAAGTGGCCAGAAACTCGCCTTATTTAGGATCAGCTAGAGGGATGAGTCCTAGACATCCAAGTATCCCCGGTATTTAAAGGAAAAACTTTCTTGTCTGTCTTCAGTATATTATTTTAAGGATTTGTGCAAAAAGTATGTAGCTTGCCAGTGTCTGCAAGCGATGGACAAGACCCCTCTTTAAGCGGACATTAATACCTGATGATCCTGACGTAAAATCACCTTCTTCAAAAACAGGATCAATTCACCATGTTTGAGAACTAATATAACCATTATTTATATCAAGGATTGTAAATAGCAAGAAAAACTCGTCAAACCGTGTCATAAATCATGTGAATCATTACAGGCGCAAAATGAATCGTGCACTCAAAGGTGCATTTCACCGTTATTCACCATTTTCATTCGGTTTTAATTGTTCACACTAACATGTAGCCCTGAATCTTAGATTTTTTAATGAGTTATAAAATTCCGCCAAATGATTATCTATCTCTACATCTTTCAAATCTTTGAGCAGAGTTTGATTGCTCATTGGAAAGCCGAGATCGAGGGCTGCATGCTGGTGTAGCAAAAAATTTAAAAATTCCAAGAAAATTCAAGTAAAAACGTCAAAATAAATTTCATAGGTGAAATTCAGAATTTTGAGGGCGCACTTCAGTAACAACCATCATTACGGTGCGTAGACGTTTAGCGGTTGGCGGGACAAATGTCCCAAAAACCCCTAAACGTCACACCAAAACGCCAAGCTTTTTTTATCATTAGTTTGAGGATGTTCGGATGTTTTTTTCTGTCCTAAGCCTAAGGCCTAAGCCTAAGCCTAAAAAACATCTAAAAAAAGCTTGGCGTTTTGGTGTGACGTCTAGTGGTTTTTGGGACATTTGTCCGCCAACCGCTAAACGTCCGTATGCCCATCATTACATTTAACTGGTAAACATTTGTTGGATCGTTTAGTAATTGTGAAGATTATTTTCAGTATAGTGCTTTACTGTGATATTATCGCAATAAATTTTAAAAGTTCATTTACTTCGTATTTGTGATGGCATTAGATTTCCTATTACTTTTCTCTCATTGTTGCTTTCCGTTTCACGCTAATACTTGAATTAGGGGTGCCTAATTATTAGAGGTTATACGGTATGGCCTTAAAGGGGCATGCTCGCCGCCGATGGGAATATTTTGAAAGGCGGGTACCAGGTCAATTCAAAAAAGAATTATTTTGAAATAAAAAATTTTGAGTACTTTTCCGGCCGGCTGGCAATATATAATAAAAAAATGCTTCGACTAACTAATAGTATAGGTGGCTCAGTGGTAAGGCGTTGGGGTACTGTGGGAGACGGTTGTCGGTTCGATTCCGATTGGAAGCAATTTTTTTTTCTTGACTTTATTATAATACGACATTTTAATTCTCGTTTAAATTTCACTGGTACCCGCCTTTCAAAATATTCCCATATGCGGCGATCATGCCCTTTAAAGCTTTCAGATAAAAAATGGAAAACGAGACTGCTCCTAGCATTGTGGTGGAAGAGAAAAATTTCCAGTCGTGCTCAACCTCTTCGTCGACTTCTGACGGCACGCCATGTATTCTCGTGCTTGGGATGGCTGGCAGTGGCAAGACATCATTCGTTCAGGTCTGTTTATTTATTTTATAAAACAAAGTTTTCTGTATTTTGTATTTTTAGCGTCTGACCAGTGTTATGCATGCGCAGAAAAAGTTTCCATATGTATGTCTATTCAGTAGACTTGCTAATGTAGACTTGCTAATGAACATATTTGTAGGTCATCAATTTGGATCCCGCTACCGCTTCTGTAAGTTGAATAGCAGACTTCAGAATATGTGATTTTTATTAAATTACTTTACAGGTTCCATATCCAGCAAATGTGGATATCCGTGATACGATCAAGTACAAGGCAGTGATGAGTGAATACGGATTAGGTCCAAATGTAAGTCACAATCCAAAAAATTTTTATCGATGGACCAATTCTGTTTAGGGTGCTATAATGACTTGCTTGAATTTACTATGTACTCGTTTCCACCAGGTAAAACTTTTTTCTAGCAGTGATTTAAAATTTATGTATTTAAGGTGATGGATCTCTTGAAAAAGCGTGAAAATTCAACTCCCTACTTCTTAATCGATACGCCGGGGCAAATCGAAGCCTTCACTTGGAGTGCCAGTGGTACTATTATCACAGGTCAGATTATCGTACCTCTAATAATACTCTGTGACATTGTCTTTTGTAGATACGCTTGCCTCAACTTATCCGACGATGATCGCTTATGTTGTGGACAGTGCCAGAGCCAAAAATCCGACAACCTTTATGTCCAATATGCTGTACGCCTGCTCGATTTTGTACCGGACAAAGTTGCCTTTCTTCATTGTCTTCAATAAGGTTGTTTAATGCGGCATCTGTTTTGTAATTCTAATATATTTGAATTCAGGCTGACATCGGTATAATTGCTGTGCTCAGATTTACTTTAAGACTGTTTAGAGTTTTTTTAGTGAAACCAGACTTTGCAACAAAATGGATGGGTGACTTCGAATCATTTCAAGAGGCATTGGATGAAAACCAGTCGACATATATGAATGATTTGACTCGATCTCTAAGTCTCGTTCTAGATTCCTTCTATGAAAATCTCAACAGTGTAGCGGTGTCTTCAAGGACGGGAGAGGGGTTCGAAAAAGTAATTTTTTTGTAAATTTTGTTGTAGTGTATCTAAACATTTTGTCTTCGACGTTTAAAGTTTTTATATCTGGATAATTTAGTTCATTTGTAGGTTCTGGAAGTGATTGAGAAATGCAAAGAAGAGTACAAATCTACTTATAAGCCAATGTATGACGAGTTGATGAAGCAAAGGAACGAGTCTGCTGGAAGTGGTGAAGTGGAAAAAATGAAAAAATTGGATGTGAATGACGATAGCATGCAAGATAAAAACACTTCTCATTGATTCAAGATTTTGGAAATTGTTGTTGACGTTTATAATAAATATCTAGAATCAGTGCTTTCTCGTCATTATTTTAGTTTTCTTTCTATGAGTGAGTGATTGGGTGTTGGTTTTATAGCTGAGCGTTTATTATTAGTAAATAACATTCATTTACTCTATCTGTACCCTAAGTCGTCCTAAAAGTGACAATATGTACATAGTTTTTGCTATCCTGCTCATATACAGTCAGACAACAAGGTCTCAATGAGAATTGAATCGCATAAATTTTGCGAATTTAAAAAAGATACATTATGAGAGGAAATACGGTAAGTTTTAATCTATAATTCGATTTGGCTTTTACAGATAAATGCGACACCTCACTGACAAATTGAGAGTGCGAATTTCATTGATCATCATTTGTCCTTCTAGGCGACTTCCATCGACTCCTTTTTATAATGTCCTTGTCGCTTCATTTGCCTTTAGGGCTAAAAAGTCGTCGGAGAATTATTCATTGAAAAAGGAGGTTATGAGACACATCAAAAAGAGGATGAGAGAACACAATTAAAGCGAAACATGAAAGTTAGTTTAGTGTTGTTTTGCAGGTTGGATGCCTTCTCCTCCCCCTTCAAGCAAGGAATAGGGAAATCAAAGCAGGAGCAGCTGTAGCGAACACCACTAATGACGGGGAGACAAAAATCAACCAATAGATGCTCCCCAGCGCCGGTCTTTAATGTCTTTTCTCCTGCATCCCACCAAGTTTCTCCTCCTCATTTTTAATAGGGGCTGCTGGTGAGACAGATATATTCAGTGTTAAAATTAGTACTTCTTGATTGCTCACGAAAAGGAGAGGCATTTGCCTGATTAGTTGTGAACTTCAGTTGGCCTGTCCTATAGGATGCTGTGAAAAAATTTGAGGAAGAATTCACAACTCCAAATTCACAACCACTTCAATTTTAAGTTATTCGAAAAAAGCTCTTGTGGTGAGCCAGCAAAGATGGCTAAAAATATGTTTAGATTTAATAAAAGTCTCTAAAAATCAAATTTCTGATGTAAAGCGTGTTCTACAATTAAGAAGTGAAGAGGATTCGGGTTGGTTGTCAAATTACCGAGGTGCTACCAAAAGATACCTAAATAATTTAGGTAACTTGAAAAGTCATACGGCATAGACGTGTACCAGTCCCCTCCCCTGTCAATTTTTTTTTCATAAATTTCAGATTTTTTTCAAAACGATTTAGGTAAAATGGCCGGCAAATGGTCTAGCTCACAAATGTGTGCCCCAAACTGCGAAGAAATCAAAATTATGAAGGCTCGAATTAAAAAAATGGCACAAAAATACCAAACGTCTATGCACCAGTCGTACACCGCCATTTTTACAGTTATCCTCAACTTTATTTTTAACTTCAATCCCCGTTTATAGTAAGAGGAGGGAAAGCAGAAGTACCTCACTCTATTTGCAGCACGGAACTATGGGATGGATAAGTAGAACTAGCCAGTGGCTCTTTTATTCATTAATCCTCTCCCTGAATGTCCATTACCAGGCTGTCTATATATAACTTCAGTAGTAAAACATGACTATTTGTGGCAGCAATATTACTATTTGTAGCGAATAATAATTGTGACAAAAACCTTGCGCCTTTTTCTATTTTGCATCATTAATTTTGCTCTCCCTTCCTATTCATTTATAAAAAGGGAAATTATTTTTGCTGCTAATTTATTCCAGTTTAATCGTATAGCAGCAGAAGGGGGATCACTCACGGGTACTAGTTCTTTCTGTTGGGATTGGTCAGGCATCATAGTCTTACCCTTTTCTCCTAGAAGAAGGAGACTTGGCCAAGGCACACCCCATTAGCAGCTAATAATAATGGACTGGACGCAGAGGAAGAGGTGCTTTCCCATTCCAATAAGGGCTGTCCCTCTCTAAAATCCCCTCTTCTAGAAATGACCGGAAGGGGAAGAAATAGTAGTTTGCTTTGAGGTTTATGCTCGATTTTAGTTTCTTCTTCTCCCACTGCTTTTTTGGTTGCTATCTGCAAACATTTTATGCTTGTGTTGAACATCCCCGCTAATTCCCGCTCTTGAGTCACTCTTGTTCGTCTAATTCCACTGCTAGCAACAATGACCATTACAGAGTTGATGCTCTTTGGGTGTATATATGGTATATACTCTGGCTGTATTTTTGGCTAAAGCAGCGTTATAGTTTTTTGTAAAAAAAACAACTATATTGCTTTAAAAGTCTCCTTTTTCTCGGAAATGAAACTATTTTGGGAAACTATTTTACTAACAAAACTCTACGATGATTTTTTTAGGCTCAAATCGAAAACACCCATCAAAATCATTAAATCTCCCGTCAAATTTTTAAAAATTCTCCTTCTCAGTGTATACTTTTCAAATTTTTTTATTTTTTTGCATCAGCATGTAGCCCTGAATCTCTAGTTTCTGATAAGCTATTTACTAGCATGATACAACTTTGAAAAACGGGAGAAAAATTGAGTTTTTCAAAACTACACATTTTTTTAATGAATTGTTCTCCCACTTTTCAAAATTGTATCGACCTAGTTGATAGCTTATCAAAAACTAGAGATTCAGGGCTACATGCTAATGCAAAAAAATTAAAAATTTGAAAAGTATACACTGAGAAGGAGAATTTTTAAAAATTTGACGGGCGATTTAATGATTTTGACGGGAGATTTAATGTTTGACGGTGTTTTCAGGTACAGCCTTTATTAATACAAAATACCTTAAAAAATCAAAAACTTCGCCGATATTTTAGAAAAAAAAACAAAAATCCTTGAAATAAAACTAAAAAAGTATTTCAAAAATATTTCCAGAGAGGACCTAAAGCCTGAATGGTTTTTTTTGCAAAAAATGCAGTTGGTTATGTTTGACCGTGCCTGTTTTTCTCCAATCATTTATTATCCTGCAAACGGTACCTTCTTAGACTTGACTCTCACTAGTTGTTGTTGTGGAGCTGTGTGTGCAGAATTAATGAATGAGTGGTTCAACTAAGAAGAACTAGTGTTTCGCTACTCTTTTCTCAGTTTTTTTATTAGCGATGCAAGTATTTGGTTGGTTGTTTTTTGTGATTCATTAATAAAAGAGTTTTGTGTGGGTTAATTTCTTACCACATCTCATTAATTTCTTCTGTTTTTCGTCCATTTTGTATGTGTGAGTAAAAATGGGCTGACTGAAACTTTTCTATTAGATGTGTGAAAGGGGAGAGTATTCCCTAGAGAAATGCCCAGCAATTTATGATTTTGGGAAAATTGAGTAAAGGAGATATTTTTGGTTAGTGCTCGATCATAAAATTGTTTTTTTTCGTTCTCCTCTTTCTTCCTATTTTTTCTCCACCCTCAATTTCGGGCTCGTTTAGAACGAGAATTGGATGTGTTTGTGCACTGCTTCTCGAGGCATCTGTTCCCCAGCTCTATTGCTTGCTTTGTTATTGCTTTTGCAAAGCTGAAAAATTGATTGTTTTTATCTATGATCCTCCCTGCTTGCTGTCCTATAAATATACACCTGTTCCAAAAAACAAATGTACGGAATAGAAGAAATTTTTTAAGTGAGTCTGCAATCGATGATTTGTGCATTAAGTATATTGCTAGATCGTGTATTGCTGTTTGTATCTTTTTTGGACTATCTCTTTGGATAATTAAGAGGGACTTATTATTTGTGGTAAAAAATATTTGCAGGGCAGGTCTGAGATTCATTTGGAAAAATATACATATAGGGTGGCGCAATTTTGTCTCCCAAGTTGTTTCTGGCCGTAACTTTTTCAATTCGCGGTATTTTGCCGAGATTTTTTTTTATTCAAAAGATGAGACGTTAGGAAAGCTAATGATATTAAACTGGCTCATAAATCTTGTTTTCGAAATTGTGAAAAAAGACGTTTTTGTTTTAAGCTAATTTTTTGTTTAGCTATGTCGTATACTGCGGAAGAAAAGGCCCAAGCGGTCGAATCTTCAGTATATTATTTTAAGGATTTGTGCAAAAAGTATGTAGCTTGCCAGTGTCTGCAAGCGATGGACAAGACCCCTCTTTAAGCGGACATTAATACCTGATGATCCTGACGTAAAATCACCTTCTTCAAAAACAGGATCAATTCACCATGTTTGAGAACTAATATAACCATTATTTATATCAAGGATTGTAAATAGCAAGAAAAACTCGTCAAACCGTGTCATAATTCATGTGAATCATTACAGGCGCAAATTGAATTGAGCTTGAATCGTGCTTTTTTAGGTTCATCGAGGCTGGAAAAAATGTGGCCGATTTCGGCGTTCGCGGCGCAATCGATGACTACAGAAGCCGACTCGAGCGATGCCTTGCAGTGAATGAAAAAAGCATTGAGCAGCAATATCATGATGAATACTGAATAATTTGTTAAAATTATTCATTGTCTTCTTTTGTCAATTTCTGGGTGTTATCAATAAAATGTTGTGAGCAAGTTTGATGTCATCATTTTAAAGATTACTATCAGTTTGCTTTGTATTTGTCCTTGCAAACAGCGTGGCCATTGAAGGGGCATGCCCACGCTGATAAGGGTGGTGCCCGCCAATTCAAAACTTTTTTTCGTAATCATTCAACTTCTGCACGGATTTTTCAACTTGGTTTTTAACAAAACCATACCTAAAATTAAAACGTTGGCCTTGTTTTAACGGGTGGTCAAAAAGTTCGGAATGGATTTTCAATGCCTTATTTCTTATCACTTTTGTTATCATATCTCTTTTCTATAAATACTATTTTGTAGCCCTGAATCTCCTCTTCTAAATGGCATACCGCACTTAGCTTGATTATTTTGGAAAAAATCACCATTTGGCTCCAAACACTTGTCGGGTCATTTTGAGAAGGTTACCAACGTTTTCATCACTTTAACTGGTCAAATGTTTTATTGAATTTCAAACTTCACCACAAAGTTTCATCACCTTGTTGTAGCGCAGCTCAAGAGCTACAAAACCCATATCACAGAATGATTTTTGAACATCTGAGTGTTGTAATATGGCTTTTTGGAAAAAATCAATTTTTTGAAAAAATGACCAAAATCAGAAAAATTGGCAAAAATTTCATTTTGTTCATTTTTTTAATAAAATGATTTTTTTCAAAAGGCCATATCTCGACATTCAAATTTTCAAAAATCATTCTGTGATATGGGTTTTGTAGCTCTTGAGCTGCGTTACAACGTGGTGATGAAACTTTGTAGTGACGTTTGAAATTCAATAAAACATTTGACCAGTTAAAGTGATAAAATTAATGGTAACCTTCTCAAAATGACCAGACAAGTGTTTGGAGCCAAATGGTGATTTTTTCCAAAATAATCAAGCTAAGTGCGGTATGCCATTTAGAAGAGGAGATTCAGGGCTACAAAATAGTATTTATAGAAAAGAGATATGATAACAAAAGTGATAAGAAATAAGGCATTGAAAATCCATTCCGAACTTTTTGACCACCCGTTATTAGAAACCAAGTTGAAAAATCAGTACACAAGTTCAATGATTATGAAAAATTTTTGGGTTCTCGGGTACCACCTCTTATTAGCGTGGCATGCCCTTTTAATTCCAGACAAAAAATATGCAAAACTAAGCACATTTTGACAAGAACGTGGCACTTTTTCGCTTTCTTTACTAGAATCGAAAAATCTTGGCACTTTTTCACATAGACATGGCACTTTTTCCGTTTTATCCAATTGCAAAACCTAATAAAGCAACAGCAAAAAATTTTAAAAATATAAATTCGTTCCAAAAGTTGTGGTAATTTTTAAAAATACAAGAGTATTTTGCTAATAGTATTTGCGCCATTCATGGGCTTGACCGATTGCTCGAGCAAATACAGTCGAACCTCGATAAGCCGACACCCCAAAGGACCGAACCCATGGTGTCGGCTTATCGAGGTGTCGGCTTATCGGGGTGTCGTTTTCCTCAAAGTGTCCACTACCTGGCCAAATCAAGTGTCGACAGGGTGTCGGCTTATCGAGGTTCGACTGTACTGAGCAATCGCTAATATTGGCCTGACCAATTGCTCCTCACTAAAGTTGGCTCGGAATCGATACTTGGACCGGAACCGGAATCGGAATTTGAGTTTTGTAAGAACCGGAACCGGAATTTCAATTTTGCCGAAACCAAAGCCGAAGCCGCAAAAACTTTTTTTGAAAAAAATTGCTGCAGCTTTACATAATTTTTTTTTGCTATTGAACGCGAAAAATTCGTTCAAAAGCGTTGTGCGCAAAACAGATAAAATTATCTGAACAGATAAATTTATCTGTCAGATAAAAATCAAAATTTTTTTGTCTCACAGATAAAATTTATCTGTCAGATAAAATTTTATCTGACAGATAAATTTTATCTGTGAGACAAAAAAAATTTGATTTTTATCTGACAGATAAATTTATCGGTTCAGATAATTTTATCTGTTTTGCGCACAACGTTCAAAAGTTAATAGTCAGCCTAGCAAGAGAAAAATTATGATAGAGTTGGGCCCGGAATTGATATTCCTACTAATACTGGAATTAGAATTTCAGTTTAGTGAAAAACGGGACCGGTATTGCATATTTTTTGGCGACCGGAACCGGGATCCGAAAAAAGGCCGGAATCACAGTAGACATTAACCGGAATTCCGGACCAACTCTGCTCGTCACCAAGGATGAAGATTTCGGTCTAACTAGGCCTTTTTCCTTGATAGCTGGGATTCCCGAAATTCGAAAATTTGAGTTAGGCCTAGTGCTAACTAGATTTATTTAGGCCTAGGCCTTTTCGGTCTAACTAGGCCTATTTTAGGCCAATTTTAGCGCGACAATTCAAATATTAATTTTTTTTGGAGGATTTCTCTGCTTTTTGTTGACGAGAATATTTTTTTTGGCTTAACACGTCCCGGCCTGACTGTAAATTTTGCTCAAGATTTTGACCGATTTCTCAATCACGGTGAATGTGACTTGGGTATGTTCGAAAAATCAGCTGGTACTCAAATATTTCATACACACATGCATAACTTCTATAGAAAATTAGAAAGCCCAGGAAATCAGCTTTCAAATGACATATTGTGTAAGGTCTATAATGAAAAATGTAAAATGATTGGCCCGAAGAAACACTTTTGTAATTTACTAGGTGGGATACAGGTGTTTCCTCAGCAAACCCTACGTAACATTTGAAAGAAAAACTGCACCAAAACATGTTTCAAAGTATAGCAAAACAAAGTTTTTAGATGGTTAGGTGACCTTTTTTTTGAAAAATTAACAAATATTCGAAAACAAATTTTGACGGAAAACTTTTTTTCACTCTACTAACCAATGAGTCTGACATCGGATTCGTGCTTTTCATAGTCAATTTGCTTATAGAACTGCTATAGAAATTAAAGATTCATCGCCGGAATGCGAATCCCTATCAAGACAATAAAACATTTAAACATGGAAAAAATTCGATATTTAAATATATATTGTCTCGAGAGGGATTCTAATTCCGGCGATGAATTTTGAATTTACATTTTTCATCATAGACCCCACACAATATGTTATTTGAAAGCTGTTTTTCTTGTGCTTTCTAATTTGCCTATGAAGTCATGCATGTGTGTATGAAATATTTGAGTACCAGCTGATTTTTCGAACATACCCAAGTCACATTCACCGTCACTGAGAAATCGGTCAAAATCTCGAGCCAGACCGGCTTTTTCTGAAAACTGCTTGCAGATTCGGATTCTCCACGAAATTTTGCACCAAAACTTGCCGGTCTTACAGTCACGCCGGGACGTGTTAAGCCAGAAAAAATATTCTCGTCAACAAAAAGCAGAGAAATCCTCCAAAAAGAAAATTAATATTTGAATTGTCGCGCTAAAATAGGCCTAGTTAGACCGAAAAGGCCTAGGCCTAAATAAATCTAGTTAGCACTAGGCCTAACTCAAATTTTCGAATTTTGGGAATCCCAGCTATCAAGGAAAAGGCCTAGTTAGACCGAAATCTTCATCCCTGCTCGTCACCCCACTTTAAGCAAAAAAGTGAAAGTTTAATTTTTTTTAATTGTTGTACCTTCAAAAGGCTATTTTGGAATCAAAAAAATTTTCAGCGTATGTATTCTATAATTGCAAAAATAACGCTATAAATATAAAACACTTCTATTTCTCAAGTTCTATTTTTATCTCAGTCAAAAGCCTTGGAATACAATAAACATTTATCGCTGACAGCAAACACCTCTAAAAGTGCTAGCACTAGGCTTGTAATCAGCGGCATAAGAATGACAATAAATCATCAACAAACATTAGTTTCACCCAATTCTTTTTGCAAATACGCACACTCATCTATCCCTATAGCTCCACGCATCAAACAAAGCCGACCTATCCAATAGCTTTTTTAATACAAAACCTTACAGCCTCATCCCACTATTCAATAATACCTAGTGGATTTAATTAAGGTGTTCGCGCACCCCCGTTCCCCTGTGAGCTGATCGAATTAGCTCATTCTTTTGTTAAAAAAATAAAGACTGTTGTTGTAGAAAAAAAGTGGTTGTTCCTCTTTGTTTATGACCTTTTGATTTCTTTTTTAAAGTTGGTTGTTTGGATAGGTTATAGGACGAGAGTTTTGCTTCATGCAACACTCAAGCATGAGTTCGATTTTCGTCCTCGTCCCTTTTAAGATTAAGATTAGCTTATTTTAAAACCAAAAGCACAGTTTTTAGTGGTTTTTTATTTTCATGCTCAAGAAAAATTTTCTTGCTAAAAATTTTTGGGAGACCCTTTTTGACATTCGCGAAAAATTCGAAGAATTGGTAACGTATATTCCCATCAATCCGCTACCTTTTTTAAACCTGTTTGTGGCATTGTGTTTTTTGTGTTACTTTTTGAAGACTTCTCTTAAACAAGTTTCCACCTATTTTTTAGCCAGTAAGATGCGCTATATCTGGAGTCGTAACTTGCCTGAGAACAGCTTCCAAAAATGCCTCAAAAACTATTTAAAAAGGAGGTTTTCAGCCAGGCAAGATTAAAAATGCGAGTACTCCAATTTATACTCATATCTAAATAATCGAAATTTTTCAAATAATTTGGATTGCGCAAGACATTTTGCACTTTGGAATGCCTCAAAACAATTTTTTTGCAAAAATCTATACTTTATAATCAAAAGCAAAAAATTAAAAAAAAACCGCCGCGAACTCTTCTCTGTCCCATTTTTGGAAGCATAATCCTCAAAGCACTCCTTTTTTTGCCAAATGGGGGAGACCGTTGGCGAAACTCCAATATTTTAGTGTGTATGTATATAGAGCCTTAAATAATAGGCTAAACAAGCGGGGTCTCGCCTTTCCTTTGCTTGTTTCCTTCCTGCTCCTTCTTCTTTATTACATATTTATTTATTTGCTTGTCGACTCTTCCCCCCTCCTTTTTGTTGCTACTCCTTCTACAACTACTACTACTATATTGTTGGTGGTGTTGCAGGAAGCGCAAATATATTACTAATAGTACTGCTAATATAGTGGTTGTTGCAAACAATACAGACTGTCCCGTCCCCCTTGTCAACAGCAACTGCCCTGTGCCCCCCCCTCACCCAGGGGTTGAGGGTGTTGCTGTTGTATAGTTATAATAGTGTTAATGTAATTATTCCATCGTGACTTTATTTGGAGTGTTTTTGGTAATGGACTATCCTCCACCTTTTCCGATTCTACCACCACCCACCACACAGCAAATATAGCATGCTGCTATCAGTTATTATTTCACTTTATTAGTTGGCAGCACAAAGATTATTTTGTTGACTTATGGGAGGGCTGGATGGATGGTGTTGCTTTTTTGGAACTATTACTTAGAGATATTTTAACTCAAAGTCTTCTGTATCCCCTCCAGGGTTTACTTCCCTTCGACCTGGAAGGTTGATATTTAAGGCACGTTCACAATGAGTGTCGACCTGAGTGTGAAACTTGGGGCTGTTTTAATGCGGGAAGAGCTGTACTTTTTTTCTTGACTGAAACTTTTTTTCTGTCGGCACCATTTTGTAGCTAAGATTCAGGGCTTAAAAATGAGCTATTGACAAGCAACATCTGATAAAAAAAAATTCGGGTAAAAATGCTTAGGTCCGCACTCAGGACCACATTCAGGCCTACATTCCGTCGAGTGTCGACCCAAGTGTCAACCTGAGTGCGGACCTAAGCATTTTTACCCGAATTTTTTTTATCAGATGTTGCTTGTCAATGTCTCATTTTGAGCACTGTATCTTAGCTACAAAAGCGGTACCAGCAGAAAAAAAAGTTCCAGAGAAGATGAAAAAGTACAGCTCTTCCCGCGTTAAAAACACCCCAAATCTCACATTCAGGTCGACACTCATTTTAGACGTGCCTTCACCTGCAAAAGGTTACCTTTACCCGTGGTTCTTAGGTTCGTTTTATAAAAAAGGACATTCCAAAATTTTGACTACGTTTGAAGGAAAAAAAATCCAGTGCTTATTGCCATTTTTAGGCAAAGGAAAACTTCCAAAATAAAAAGATTTGGGGTCTATACTAGACTAGTGACGAAATTTCAATTATCAATTACAATTTTAAAGATTATTTTCAATTATATTTTCCTCCAAACACACCTCCAAAAAATGTTTTGCGGCAGACAGCAGAGTAGGTAGCGTTCTCCCGCTGTTTTTCCACCCATCTATTTGTAATAATAGTATTTGTAGGATTTATGCCCTCATTCCATCCAACAGCTACACAGTTTCCACCAATCTATACCTCTACAATTTTCCCACCCAAACAGATTTTCAATTTCAAATTCTATGGAAGAGGCTATACAAACAACCACTTGGAACAACCACCAAATCCAACGCCATTTTAATAGCTGTTTTGTCTGTGTGTGTGATTCCGAGTCAATCTCTCGAGCTTGAGTAATTGGCCGAGTAGATGCAAAAGAGCAAAGAAACATCTGTCGTTGACTCAAGCACCTCCCCCTCAATATATTTGAGCCATTGTTTTTGCCCTGGATTAACCCCTTATTTTGTCGGCTGTCCGGTGGGTGCTGGTGGTTGTGATGTTATTCTTATCGCCGTTTATTCTCCTTCCCAAAAGAAAGCCACCAAAAAGAGACTGACAGGCTGGAGCTGATTGCCCTTCTCCAAAAAGATGGACAATCTCTCTTTTTTTTGTTTCCAAGGACAAATCCAATATTTTTTTGCAATTTTGGTTTTGTTCATAGTAGACAGCAGCACCTCCGAAAATCCCGCATAAATCGATTACAGTTTCTGATTTTGTGTTTCTGCTCCTCAACCCATTTGTTTTCTTTGCCCTCTTCTTCCTTTTTAAAATCTCCGATTTGGAGTGGAGCAGAAGGAAGAAGAAGCCGATGAGCAGTCGATTAATTTAATGATGAGCAGCATAAGTGGTGGGTTGGAGTGGAGCAACTAATCGATACGCTATTATAAACATTGCTACTTTTTACGGATCTAAAATGAGTTAAGTACAGCGTTATATTTTTGAAATTTAGCGCCTATTTTATTAATTCCAGCATTTTGCTGGATTTTTTGAATTTTTCTCGACTTTGACTTTATTTTACTGTTGGTATCATTGAACGACTTTTGTATAATTTGAATTTTTTGAAATTAAAAGCTTGTACAGTCGATATCATTTCTCCCATTTTTAAGAAAAGGGTGATGTCATATCGAGATTCGCTGGTCTTAACTACGAAAATATCGAAGTTTTGAAAATCGGCTGGCGAAACCAGAACGACCGACTGACCGAAAACAAGCTAACAAAGCTGGGGTCGAAAAATTAGAAATACCTTAAATGCTCTAATAGAGCCCCCGGGGGCTTTATTTTTCAACCCTGAAAAATCTTGAAATTGTCAATCAAAAATGGTGCTAACTCTGAAATCCTAGTCAAAAATCATGGGGGAGGGGGGCTCTATTAGAGAGAGGGGCTCTATTAGAACATTTACGGTAGTTTTTTCAAGTGACGTCCAATCGAAACTTCGCTGTATTTATAATTTTAAAATCTAGAAAAAATTAAAAGCTCGTTAAAAAGTTGAAATTCATTAGATAACTGAAATTTTTATGCTAATAGAAAATACTTCTAAAAATATTACGGTAAATTTTGAAAAAATTCAAAAATAATTTAGGCGCTGGAATTTACAGATGACTTCAATTTGATTTAGTACAATGAATATAAAAAAAATGTCTGAACCAGTGTAGTGGAGTCAATTTTAAGCGGATTGTCACGGCATAAACCATATATTATGCACTTCTCATTCTTATTTAAAGTTGTGTCCAGAACATTAGGTCGCACAATTTTTTAAGCATTTTAGGAACTAAAAATTGCTTTTTATACTTCTCTCTGTTCCACTTCTCCAATTCTCGCTCATTTTTTTTTACAAAAACAACAATATTAGATGACCAATACACTCTTTTGCTTTTTCCACTGCCTAATCATAATGACTGCTGAGCAAAGGGCAAAAGAGTGAGGGAAATGCAGTGACCAGTCTTCCCGTTTTCATCATCACCATTCTAAGCTTGGTCCCAATACTTTAAGCACTATTAATAAAGCTATCATCAGGTGACAAACCAATTCATATCTCAAAGTCCACTAAAATTGGCGTTGAAGTGTCAATTGGGGGATAAGGATTGATTGGATAATAATAATGGTGGTGGAGGGAGCTCTTGAGCAGTTGACCGATGACATACACACACATGTTGAGTTGCTAACCAGCCGGCTATCCCACTGCCCATTGCTCCTCCTTCTACTCCCAAATGCATCAATTCATATTTTGTGTGTGAGTTATTGTCTGGAGAATTGCTTTTTAGGAGGGGTATTGCCATTGCCTGTTGTGTGTGTATGTTTTATAAAAATGTGTGTATGCACCCTGTTGCCCTTATTGAATGTCAAGGCCGGCAGCAATTTAAGTTACTTATTGGATAAAAAAATGAATCTTGATCTATATTTTGTACAAAAAGGCGGCTCTTTTTAAAAGACCATCGCCATTGACCACAGTGGGAAGTGATAACATTTGAGCTGGCGGGAACAGTTCTCTTCATTTTTTTAAACTTTCAGTTTAAAAGATGTTCTTAACAATGTCAAGCGGGCAATTTTAAATGGAAAAGTTCTATACGCGAATAATTAAAATTTTAGTGATTATAGCTCCTCCTCTAATGAGCGCTCTCTCTCTCGAGAAATGTTGAAAAATTATCTCCGAGGTAATAATTAGAGGTTTTGCGGTAGGTGTGAAACAACACTGAAATTACAAAAATATCTCAAATTAACCATTGAAATACCGCTTTGCCAAATGGCATACGTCCAGAAATGGGTATATCTAGTCATTTTATATATTACAGTCAACTCCCGATTCAGTGTACACCCTGGGGACCGGCTCCAGGTGCACACTAAATCGATTGTACACTAAATCGAGGGTTCATTCTAGTCATTTTAATTAACCGCTGGCCAAAATGATTTAATCCAGGTGTACACTAAATCGGGAGTTGACTGTACTGGCGTTTTTAAAACATCATTGTTATCATTTTTGTAAGTTTTTTTTATTTAACTTATTATTTAACTACAATCTCGCTCTTTGAGTCGAATGAAAGTTATAAAAAATAAAAATTACTTGTATCGTTTAGTAAAGTCTCCAAAAGCTGGTCAGCAACAAACCCATCAAAACAAAACCAAAAATTGCACTAAACATGTTAGCGTTTCATTAACAACGACTGAACTTTTAGAGCCACAATCAATTACTTTTCTTATCTAAAATTATCTACTACTTATCTTTTTAAAATTTCTGTTTTTTTGTCATTTCACCAGTTTTTTGAGTTGCATGTGACATGTATAATTGCTCCTTTGCACCTTTTTTTGAGACCAGTAGTGTATTGATGTTTGTGTGCGTGGATGATTACCTAGTGCTGTTATCACTTGCCTTGCTCCATTTATCCATCTATAATAACCATTTCCACCACATAAGCTCTGTTTAATTCTTCCTTGATGATGCTACAGTTGTTTTGATGTGTTAATTTTTGAGATTTAATACATACAATTTTCAGTTATTTTTCTTTGCTATTGAAGGCAAGAGCTGCAAGAAGGCGAATTGGTGGGTTGTAGTGGCTGTTGTTGTTAGTAGCAGCAGGTGGTGTTACCAGCAGCAAGATGAGTCCCAGGTCAATTGATGGAGATGGAGGTAGCAGTGCTTCAGTGTGTCTCTACAAAGTTTTGGGTGTGGAAAAGTCGGCGGATGACAGTGAAATAAAAAAAGCGTGAGTTTTCGCTAGTAAAAAAGTTTTTATATTGTACATTTAAACTCTTGTATTATTTTGGAAGAAACCTCTTTTTCATGGGTTGATTAAAATTAAAATCATCTCCAGGATATGTTTTAATACTTTTATTTTTAAAATTATTAAAATAAGTAAAAAAAGTTCGCATTTTCTTTGAGACTTAAAAGGGGGGTGGTGAAAGCTGTTAAGGAGATTTTCTCGACACTAAAGAATTAATCCTAGCTTTTTTCTTTTCTTAAACGTGATTTTGGAGCCATATTTTGTCGACAAGTTGGTGTTGCGATCTCAGATAAACTTGTGCAGAATCAAAAATTGGATCAGCATCATCAATATCAGAATTTTAGAATTCCTTCAAATAAACGTCCCGAATATTGTAATAGAGAACGAAAAAAAACCATCCAAGTAAGGTTGATTAGTCTTCTATTCCATCGTAGCACCAAGTTGTTGACAAAATATGGCTCTAAAATCATATTTAAAAAACAAAGAAGCTGGGATTAATTCTTTAGTGTCGAGACAATCTCCTTGACAGCTTTCACCACCACCACCCCCCCCCCGTTTAAGAGATCAAAGCTAAAAACTTTCAAACAAAATGTGGGGAAAAACGCTCCGCTTACCTTCATAAAGTCCAAATTAAAGTATATCTTTTCTAGGTACCGAAAATTAGCACTAAAGTGGCATCCAGACAAAAACCCAGGTGACGACAACAAACTCAAAGCAGAGAAAAAGTTCAAGCAAATAGCACAGGCATATGAAGTACTTTCTGATGGTAATCTTTTTTTATGGTTATTAACTGGACTTGAGAAGTTACTTTTACGGGATGTCAATCTTGTCTAAAGTTTAGTTTTTTTTTGCGAAATTTTCACATTCTTTTCTTACCAAAAGCTATTTTGAATAAGTAAATTTTAGAAATGGCCATTTTTAGGGATCCAAAAATTAGGGCTGGGAAATTCGGAGTTCAGTTTTTTTTGAACCAGGCTTGAAGAGTCTAAATAAATTCAACTCCATCTCCAGTAAATTTGACAAAAAAACCCATAGTTTCTACCAATCTATTTGAGGCTGTGTAAACAGTTGTGTAATTTTTTCCACACAGCTTGTTTAGTCCACTAAAGTGCACCATCATCCACTTGTGGAGCAGTAGTAGTTTTACACTTGACCCTACTTCTCACATTTTGTGTAACAAATTTTCTCTCCAACAAATATCTCCAATGGCTATTTTTGAAGATGGGGAAAAGTCCAAGCATGGGAAAAAGGGAGGAAAAGCAAAAGTCTTCTAGGACCAGTCAAATGCACTTGTTTAACAAGCTAATGCACACACACAGCCACTTCTCAGCTGTTTCAAGTGTGGATAGAAGCAATTAATTTGGACTAGTTAAATTGGATAAGCTATACGCTTTTTGCTGATTTTACTCAAATAAAATCTTTTTTGATTTGATAAAAGAAGACTTTATGCAAGAGAAATAAAAACAAGTGCTAATTTTTTCAAGGAAAAGGTTGTAAAATAATTATGTTTGTGTGCAAAAGATCAAATTGATCTTTGTCTAAACCTGTCCCTTTTACAACAAAATAGAGTAAATTGCACCCTTTTGCCAATTTTCGACTAGCTGACCATATCTTAGCCAAATGTCAGCGATACAGCGAGATCTCAACGGAAAAGGCTCTCAACGGAAATGCGAGCCAAAGGCTGTGAAGATGTGAACTTCACTATTCAGAAAATTTTTACTGGAAATCGACAGTTTTTGATAAAATGGGAACCGAAATATAGTCCTTTTATTGTGATTTACAAAAGAAATAGGAAGAAGAGGCGAATAGGCCAATATGTATAGACAATTCAGTTAAATGGGTAATGAATAGGTAATTCAGTTATAACCGTGTTAACCAATATAACCAATAATTAAAGCTTTTGAGTATAGCCTGTTTAAAAAATTACCAATTTTTTTCTGAAACACCTTTTCATAAAAATACTTCTAATTTATTTCTAATTATTTTAAAAATCTAATATAGCAAAATAAGTCGATCCGTAAAGGCAGATTTTCGTAAATGCCGAAAAAGTTACAGCCTGTATTTTCGAAGAAAAAAAAATTATGACACAAAAAATGGCACCATAAGTAAACAATCATTATTTTTCAGTTAAACGGCGCTCAGAGTATGATCGCTTTGGATTGGCTGGAGGAAAAAGTGATTCTCGTCGACGACGCTCCTCCAATCCTTCCTCTGCCTTCTATGCAACTAATGGAGGTGGAGCCTACTTCCGGTCGCCATTTGATGTCTTTCGAGAATTTTTCGGTGATCCATTCAAAGAGTTTGACTCAGATTCTCCACTCTTCAGGCCTTCTTTCATGTTTTTTGACTCTTCCTCCGATGAAGACAGTATTTTGTCAAGAAGTGAGTTTTTTTAGAACAATTCCAACACCTTGCAGCATAAAAATGACCGATGTCGCTAACTTTTTTGGAACTCTTCCTTTGAAAAAAAAAAGCAGCAGGTGGTGTTACCAGGTGGTGTTAGCAGGTGGTGTTACTAGTATTATATTCATATATTATATTTACTCACGGAAGCAGTAGTACGGCTTTTTAAGCAAAAACGTTTTAATAAATAAAACATCGGCGGTATTTTCTGGTTTCACCTTTTTAGAGAGAGAGTGTTTATCTGGTAAAATGTATATCCTTGCAATATTTGGGACTAGTCTGACTATAAGAATTAACAAAATGCTCTAAAGTAGTCAAAATCGTATTCTTGACATTGTGTTTATTACATATTATTTGCATAGCATTCTTAGGCGATTTATCGCGAAAATTCTAGCAAGTCAGATAAGCTACAGAACAGGTGATAAATTTCTTGAGAATGGTCTGCAAAGATGGGTCAAAAACTCATTGCGGAGAACACAATTTTCACCACTGCAGGGCTATTTTGTTTTGAAAAAACGTCTTTGAATAGATGATGAAAATGTTGAACCGGTCAATCTATCCCATTTTAACAACTACTTTACAGGAAGAGGACATTCCAACAATCTTTTCAATTTCAATTGTCACTCTGCTTCCTTTGACTCATCCTCCTCTTCATTCGATAAGGATGAAAATGATTGGTAAGCATACCCATTTGCAACCATAACCAACCCCTAAATAATCCATTTTAGTGAATTCTCCTCTGTAATTCGTTTCACCGCCTCCCATGAACCTGGAAAAAATGCCAAGAAAACACCACCTGTACCAGAAATGTGGACGGCAAAAAGATAGTTACTAAAAAGATAGAAGACAACGGCGAAGAGACTGTTGAAGTCACAGAAGATGGAATCCTCAAGTCAAGGCTAACCAATAAACGAATTGAAGTTGTTTGAGGCCTCCTGTTTTATTTACTAGTTTCGTTCCTATTTCTCAGTTAAATGTATTTGCATTGCTGCATTTTCTATTTCAAGTCTTTTATTGTGTTGTAGATTGCTTTTATCTTTGCTCCAGGAATGATATGAACAAAATTTCAAAAGCTTTTGCCAAATATTGTTTTCCAGACGCAAAAATTGACGCTACTGGAGTTTATACCTTGTTCTCAAAAAATACTTTGGTATTCCCTGTTGATTTTTTTTGGTTTAGGCAAAAAAATCACAAAAAAAAATCACAAATTGGCCTTTAAGTAGGCGAGCGTAAATTAGAAAAGACTCCAACATATTTTTTGTATTTTTTGTGGTTCGGAAAACTGTTTCAACATGTGCTGCGCCTATGCTGAGCCTCAGCAGAAGTCGAAAAGCAGCACGGGGAATCAAGGTAAACAACCTCACCCATCGTTCAACAGGGCTAAATTTTAAGTGAATAATAGAAAGGGCGGTAATAGAATAGGCGGACAATCTAGTTATTTGTTCTGGGGAAGAGGTATGAACTGCGGTAGATCCAATGTCTTTTTCAACTGCCGCCATGTTGGTTTGGTAATCTACGAATTATTTCTGCCAAATATTTTCACCTTTATGTTTTTCTCGAACAACGAATTTCCGCTTCTGCCTTGGTCAATGAAGTTTTCCCGTTCTTTCAAAATGCAATTATTTTAGGGGAAGGGAGAAGAGACAATTGTTACAATTATCAAAATGTTCAGTTCGTTCTTATCGCCTTTCTTTTGGTAATAAAGAGATTTAATTGTTTGGAATTGACTGCAAGAACACAGATTTTGTTAGTGTCGAGCACACAACTGAAAAAACAACAACATAAATAATGTACATAAGTGAACCGAAATAATTAGAATTTTTTGATTTCCTAGAAATTGTGTTTGAAAAATTAATATAAAAAGACATAGATTGCAGACTAACTTTTTTAAAATATTTTTTGGGGAATTAGTTCTGTGCAGGGTTCACAGATGTCCTGCTTTAGCAGGAATTTCCTGCTTTTTTATTTTAAAATCTGCTTTTTGTCCGTGAAAAAGCAGGAATTTTCGCACATCTCATAGCATTTTATAACAGCTTATTCCTGCTTTTTGTAGATTTTTGGTTTAAATTCCTGCTTTTTGGAAACAAAATCCTGCTTTTGGCGATTTTCGATCTGTAAACCCTCGTTCTGTGTACAAAATCTTAAGGTGTTTAGGAAAATTTAGAATAAAAATGGAACCTGCAGAGCCCATAATAGTTAAGAAAACTCAATTAACGTCGATGTTTGTAATATCTTGGATTAAATCTGTTTTTCACTAAACGTGTATATACATATTTTGTAAGGCTGGGAGTCATCTACAAAATGTGTTTTTCACAAAAAATTTAGCTACCATATTTTATCTATTAAAAGGGCATACCCGTTTTTTTTTCAGACCATAAAAATCGAAAAATTATCAATCAAAATGGCCTTAACTCTGAAATCTTTTAAAAATGAGGGCATGCCCGTCAGTTAGAGAGTGACCTTATAATATAAAAAAATACGCTAATTTACTTTTCTTTAATATATGGCCCAAAAGTGTTTGAAATCGACCGGAGTTCATCCACTTGTTTGCCCATTCGCACAAGTCACACATTTGCAGAAGGTCATCGACAAGATGTGAAAAACAGCTTCTCACTGATTGAAAAAAATCATGCCTGTCTAATATAACAGATAGAAAGTGTTTATTGTAAGCCAAGGCATACTTTTTGTATGCCGTAATTTGGCAGTAAATTATCGTGGGGTGGCAGACGATTCAAACGATACCATACTAATTTATGTGACTTTTAATAGCACTTTATGCGTGGTCTTTTAACCTGGTTAGCTGGTATCTTTTGTTTTAGCTTGCAAATGTGCTATAAGAGCTTGATTTATGTAAAATTGGTGTTTGTAAATATGTGGGTCCTTGCACGAACAGCTTTGATTAATTTTGAGAAAGACAAATGTACAAAGAGAGTCTTTTTGATGTCGTGGTTTAGAACGAACATAATACGCCTGGAAATGCTTTTAAAAAATAATAGTATGAAAAAAACTTGTGATTTGTTTTCATTGTTTCTTTGATTTTTTAAGATTACTCTCATTTTGATTGCTTTTTTCGTGTGCTCTTGCTTGTAAATAGTCAAGCAAGAATTTTTTTTTGCAGATTCGCAAATGGGCCGAAAGAAGATTAAGGGCAAGCCGAATTTCACTTTGTTTGATGAAAACAATGGCAATACTCCACCACCTGAGCAGCCCTTAGCTTCAAGACATGTTCGATTTAACGCTTCATCGTAAGTTTCTATACTTTTAGCTAAATCTATTAAAATAGTTTAATTTTATCTAACAATGGAACGTATCAAATTGTCCTACCCTGAGTAAATTCCATTGTAAAAAATATCCCTTGGTTTCTCTTTTTTCACTACTTTTCCCAAAAATATCGTAATTGATAAATTCGGTAGACATTTAGGCAGATATCAACCTAATATTTTCGAGAAACGTCTATGCCAGAAAATTTTCCTATTCCCTGTAAGCAGCTGTGAATTTATCGCAAGATCGCAAATTGTCCGCACTTGTTTTAGGCATTGGGGCTGCTCTTCCTATCAGTTTTTAGCCATAGACAAATATCTCTAGCATTTTTACTACAGGGCCCATTGCAACAGTTGAAAGTTGGCAGTAGAAAAAGATAATAGAAAGCTGAAAGTGAAAGTGGAAAGTTGATGGTGTTTCAACAAGTTGAAAGTGACTCACTTTCAACTTTCATTTCGAACTTTTATTTGCACAACTTTTTTTAATTTTTATCGCTCACTGCAAACCCAAGTTGGCTTAGTGCTTTATGTAATTTTTAGGTGCACCTAACAATAATTTAAACTACCTCGAACTACCCACCACTCCAAACCACCCGTAACCACCTAAAAAAACCCAAACCACATAAAAAACCCCATACAATCCGAATCTCTTCAAACCACTCTAAACCACCCAAAACCATCTAAAATTAGCCCATGCCAAGCCAAACACTCCTACAACCACCACAACACCCATCAACCATCTCAAACTATTGATTCAGAGTGGTGTGAGTGATTTTCGTCGGTTAGGGACATTTGTGAATGGTGCAGAACGGTTAAAGATGTTAGTGATAATTTGGGTAGGTATGGGTACTTATTAGGTGGTTAGGGGTGATTTGCAGTTGTTTGAGTGGCTTTGGGCTAGTTTGAGGTGATTTGAACTGGATCGGGGTATTTTAAAATAAAATTAGTCGTAAAGCATATTTAAAAAACAATATTATATTTAGTGGCGGAAACTCAAAAATAGGAAGGAGTACACTATTTGGCCAGAGCCAAAAATGAGTTTTTATGGGGTCTAAGTATTTCATATGCTCTAAAAACGATAGAAACGGTAAAAAAGTGTGGGAAGGCCATTTTTTCGAAAAAAAACATTTTTTCGACTGCCTTGGTCCCCTTGTGGTTTTAGGTCATTTTTTGCCTTGATCACTCTTATGGTTTTGGTCATTTTTTGGTATTTTACCCCGTTTTGGTCACTGGAGCTTTGCAAAAAGAGCTTCTTTATGCATTTTTGATCATGGATCTTGCTCGGAATCATGTCTAAGGTAAGTGAGTGCGCGCATCTCTAACTATCAAGCCCCCTGCGCCCCCTTCGTGAGTAAAGAGATCGCACAGAGTTATTTTACGATTTCAAGACTGCAGCATTTATTCCTTAGTCCCCCTGTCAAAATTTTTGGACGCTCAAGATGGTTTTGGATATTTCTCTTACTTTTCTAAATGAAATATGACAAACGAAAGTGCATTTGAAAGATGAGATTTAACAGGGTTCGAAATGAAAAATTTCGAAAAAAGGATATTTTGGATAAAAAAGGTCATTTTGACCATTTTTGAAGAAAAAAGGTCATTTTATCCAGTGCTCATTGCTATTTTGGAGCGAAAAAAATGATTTTGATTAAAAGCTTTAAAAATAAAAAATATTTCGGCTCCCCAAAAAAGACAAATCTATTTAAAAAGGACGATTGCAAACCCTGGATTTAGGGCTAAACGATGACGTCTTTTTAAAAAATGTTGATCGGGAAATTGCCTTCAAAAGGTTGTTTAATGATATCTCCAACAATGCTGCAGTACTTTTGAACCACCTTCTAGTAAATGGACAGGCCGAACTCGATTTTCACCGTAGAATTTCATTCTGCTTATGACAATTTGATCCGTTCCCGAGTAAGTGAAATTCATTTTAGCAGCAATGGTACTCACTCAAATGGCAAGCTAGGAGGGCAGTCTGGAATGCACAAATCTCCATCTACGAATACTCTCAACCGTTTAGACCGTGACTCTTATGTCTTATGGAAACGACCATTTTGGACAGTTTTCTACTGTGTCTGTGAAATTGTTTGTTTAGTCAGAGATTTTCTCAAGAGGTTTAATTGTTTTTAAATGGTTATCTACATAAACATTTGTAACTATTTCAGCTTGCTTCATCTGCAGCGACTAATTCCATGTATTGCTATTGTGTCAGGCCTTGTCTATCTTTATTTGTCTCCTGGGCAGCACAAGGAAATTATGCATAGATTCGAAAAGCCTGTTCTATGGTCTTTGTATTGGATGTGGTTGGGCGTTCTTTCTTCAATAGGGCTTGGCACAGGCTTGCATACCTTCGTAAGTTTTTTTACAAACTGCGTAGATTGTACGACCACCTCATAATTAACGCAAGTTCGATTCGACAAACTCCGTCTCCTCGTTGATTTCCACCGCCTTTGACCTCAGTTTGTTGTTTATCCATATTGATGATTTTTTTTCAAAAAGGTCGCACGTTAAGTAGCAAAATTTGGTGATTCATAATCTTATACAGGGTTCCCAGATCTCCTTTTTAAAAAGGCATGTTTTTGACTAGAAAAAAGGAGATTGCCTCAACGTCACTTTTATCACATTTTTGAAGGAAAATAGCAAAAATTCTGCCTTACGGGAACACAGTGACTTACTTTTTAATGGCGCATCTTTCTATTCAAAATAATTTGAAATTTTGAAACAAATCAAAAATTACGTTTTAAAATATTTGTTAAAGGATATATTTTTTTGAATTTACTGACATTTTTAAAGTGTGGTTTTTGCCACGATTTGTTTCAAAATTTCGGATTCTTTTTGAATAGAAAGATGCGACATTAAAAAGTAGGTGACTGGTTAGCCCTAGGACACAATTTTTGCTATTTTCCTTCAAAAAAGGTGATAAAAGTGACTTTTAGGCAGTCTCCTTTTTTTCTACTCAAAACATGCCTTTTTAAAAAGGAGATCTGGGAACCCTGATCTTATATCATATGATACATAATTTTTCTCGAACTTAAACATCTTGTGGTTTCATTTACACAAAAAGTTTTTGTTGAATTTTTTTAACAATTACGTTAAAGATATGGAAATTGAAGACTTAATTTTATTCAATCGGTCTCGGGTGCAAAAAATGCTTGTTATCCACCTTCTTTGGGATGAAGACCTAGATCCAACAGATGATAGTTTCTAGCTGATTGCGAAATATACACCTGTTTGAACATTTTCAATGGTTTCTTCGTGAAGTTTTTTGTTTAGGTTCTTTACTTGGGTCCACACATTGCTCATGTTACTCTTGCAGCCTTTGAGTGCAATTCAGTATGTTTTACTCTGTATTATTTAATGAGTCCCAATGTTTAAAAAAATTAGATTGATTTTCCTGAGCCGCCATACCCTACTGAGTAAATTTTAGTGTTATATATCACAGTGGTTTGATAAAAATATTGTTTCTTATTTTCAGGATTACTTGTCCTACTAACAAACCGTTGATAGCGACAGCCGCTATTTCCCTGTGGGATATAGTTAGCAAGGTGACTTTTTCGGTTTTCGGCAAGCAGTTAATATTGATTTCTAGGTGCGTTTGGAGTCTTTGATGTGGGGTGTGGGAACTGCATTCGGAGAACTGCCACCGTAAATTTTTTTCATTAATTTCTTAGCAAGTAATTAAGCTTAGAATTATGTTTAGATATTTCATGGCCAGAGCTGCTAGGATTTCTGGTCAAGAAATTGACGATGAAGAATACCAAGAATATCGAGCTTATGTCGACGGTATCAACCCAACTAATGAGATGGTACTTTAAAATTCAATATTTTATAGTGTATTCCCTTAACAGCTCACCAATAAGATGTGAGAAGAATTCTACCACGCTAAAAAATAATTTGGGATAAATGATTGAAAAATTTGTTCGAAAACATCCAGATCTGGACAATGCTAATTAACCTTTTCTGATAATATGGCTATATATTTCAGGGTATTTTTACCAAGTGGAAGATACGCATGGAAAAATTTATGGAAGAAGTCATAAAGAAAATTGGCTTTCCCGGCATACTGTTGTTTGCTTCAGTTCCAAACCCATTTTTTGATGTTAGTTAGTTATTATTATAGGCTTTAATTTATATAATTTTTATGAAAATTTAAGTTGGCCGGCATTACTTGCGGTCATTTTCTGATCCCGTTCTGGACTTTCTTCGGTGCCACGGTCATTGGTAAAGCGGTTGTGAAGATGCATTTTCAAGTAATTTTTTCGTGTAATCAATTATACCTATGGTAAAAGTGCAAAACCATGTTTAGATGTTGTGTGTGGTGCTAGCCTTCAGTGAACATCACATTGAAGATCTCGTGAATCGACTGAAGTTTCTTCCCCACATTGGCGAGTATGTCCAAGCACCTTTGAAAGAGTTCCTTCGAGCTCAGAAGATTCGACTGCATAGAAGACCGGAAGATCCTGTGCCAGATCAGGTTTTTCCGATAAATTTATTACTTGTTTTATGAAATAATAAAAAATTTAGGCAAACAGCATGGTTGGTATGTTGATGAATTCAATCGTGATTTGCATGTAAACATTTTTGTGTTTTTTCAATAGTTTTCGATTAATCATAGTGCTTTTCAGGGTGATGGTGTTCCTTGTTAGTCTGGTCAACTCTCTTGCTCAACGTTTTCACAAACGAAAATGCGATGGACAAAAGCTTAAGATCAAATAAGGCAACCATCGAGTATCTTAGTGAAAATCTTTTTGACTGTGATATCTGTGTAGCCAGTGGTGAGAAAGGGTGTCTGTATCTGTATTTCTGTCTAAATTTTATTTCTGTATCTACAAAACGGAAACCTATTTGCTTGTTGTTCGTGAATTTTTTTAAGCTATAGTTGATTTCTTGCGTCAAAAGGTTCAAAAATCCCGTTAAATTGATTCTTTATTCCGTCAAAGCATTCTGTCTTGCGAGTATCTGTTTAATTTAAACTTCTTTTATTGCCAAAATATTTTTGCATAAAAATGTATAAAATAAACAAATACTCGCAAGACGAAATGTTATGAGGGCATAAAAATGAAATAAGACAAAAGATTTGAACTTTTTGTGGAAATTTTTTATTCGACTGGATAAGTAACTAATTTAGCGTGATTTTTCAACCTTTTGACCGAAGAAATCACTTTTAGCCTCTTTTTTAAGTGAAGACAGCTCAGTTACACCTTTATTGAATTGGACGCTAATTTTTCTGGTGTCCTATTAAATAGGATTGAACCAGTGCGTGCTTAGAGTTTGTCTTGTTGATTACATTCCTCACCTGTTAGTCTCCCTGTTTTTCGACGAACCACTGTTGGGTGTAAATTTGTTTTCCAAATTATCATCAATTTTTTTGTCTCAAATGACCGCTTTGAGTTACGTAATTGTTTGCTTTAACTTATTTCAAGACAACCAAACAAATAAACTGGCGAGTGCTCACAAATTATGATTTTTACTGTCTTTTCTTGTATAAAAGATTTAAGCGTCATAATTTTTTTTTGGCGCAATAAATAATAATCCAAAACGAAAAAATAAAAACAAAATATTCGTGAGGTCAATGCGTCACTGGTCGGAAATAAATGAAAGTGCCAAAAACGAATTTTCAGTGTAATCTCTAAGTAAAACAAGGCAGAAGTGGCACTTAGACTAGACATATTTTCTATTTATTTAAACCCCTTCACTAACAAAAAGAATGGCAAAGAAACGAGGAGGATCTGCAGTCGTCGATAAAATAAAGGCATGAAAGGGGATTACGTGCTTTATGAGTTGAGCAAAAGAAAGAGGCCCATCTTTAAAAACCAAGAATTTGACAATTTTCTCCTTCCTTTTACAGTAGCAGTGCTTGGGAATGAGCAAAAAGCAATAAGAAGGACATGCAAAGCCACACATTCATAAAGATTTTGGAGTTGGAAGAGCACCAGGATTAAAATACTTTTATTATTTTTGTTTGGAATAAGCTTTTTCCAGCAGTAGCAAAAAAAAAGAAAATTGCTTTTTTATTCTTGGTGTTCTAATATACGAACACCGATTTCGGATTTATTAGACGCCACTTTTGATTTGATCATGAGTCAGAATAAAGCTATGGAAGAGAACGGACACCTTCACGCTACAGGTACTCAAATTCGCTAAGGATAACGCTGAAGTCGAAATTTCGATACAATTTGGCTCTGGTCAAGAAAGAACGGCTTTTTGCCTTGGCCTCCCTGTTGTTGTTTTTTGGTGAAATTTAATTTTTTTATGATCAAAATATTATGTTTTAACTTATATATACTTGCATACTGCTTTGTTTACTTATATGTGAAAGACAAAAAGCAAAAAAAAATCTGTAGGTTAGTTTGCAAACTTTTTCATTTGGTTAAAAAACATTTACAGTCAATTATTTTTTGGTCGAATCTGAAAAATGGCATCTTTTTTCATTTTTAGAAAGAAAAGTTGAAAAGTGCCAGATAACTAAACAATTTTTTCAAAGTGATAACATTATCAGGTAGCCTGTGACTCTAGTTTCCAACAACGTATCATTTGCTGCAACAGCTTTGCGAAATTCAGCACAAAAACGTCAAAATGTGAAGCAAGTCGAAAAAAATAACTCGATTCATACTTTTACCTTGTTGTGGTAGAATTTGAAAAAAATGTTGCAACAAATGATACGTCGCTGGAAAATAGAGTTGTAGGGCTACCTGTTAGTGTCATTACTTTGAAAAAATTACTTAGATAGTTACTTTTTTAACTAAAAGAGAAAAATACGGCATTTTTCAGTTTCAATCTTATTTTTTCATGGCTCTATAATTGTGTCAGAATAGTGTGAATGATAAATTTTCTCTTTCAGCAAGAATTTCACAAAAAGACCAAAAGTGAGCCCAGGAAAAAAAGCCTTTCATTCAGTAACGGGACAAAAAGATTTTTTTATGCATTGTGGCGCGACAAAAATGAAAAAATATATATTATCGCAAATATTCTGTCGCGCGACAAAATATATTAAAAATCTATTTTGTCCGGTTGCCGTTCCTTCTTGAATTGGCCCACAATTTTTCTTTAGATCTTCTACCAACAAATTCTTCAAATAAAAATGAAACGGAGTGGTTTTTACAACAAGTTGTGAAAATTTTAATTGGCTATATCAATGATCAAAATGATAGGTCATCTAAAATTCTGGAATTCCACCATCCGGCTGAAATGTCACAGGTATTAAGTCATTTCAAATAGTGATTGAATGAAATTTGGTTTCAGATCATCGACTTAGGCATTCCAGGTGGTGATAATATTTTAAAGAGCTTTTGACTGAGTTTTATTAATTACCACGAGCTTTTTTCAATCCATCTTTTCGTTTACACTTTATACCAAAAAAATCTTGAGATCAATCCGAGCTTTTCCTGATTTGCAAAAAACTTAGAAAAAATGCCCTCGGGAATAGGAACTTTATTAGAAGAAAAACAATGTTCTAAATAATTTTTAGATTTTTAGAGATTTTAGTATTAGGGGTGACTTCCCCAAAACTTTCGCCTTGAAAATTGACTATTTTTTGATAAAAATTTGCAAAAAAATTCAAAAAGTGTCGCTAATCGATAGCCGTTCATAACTTTTTGGACAAGGAACCTTAAAAATATAATGATGTTTTTGTTAATAACTTTCTAAGTGTACTTCAGAAAAACCGATGAATCTTTCACAATTGCTGAAGGTAATTGTATAATATTTACAAACATCAATAGTCGTTTTCTAATTCAGTGTTGCGAAGAAGTGCTTAGAGTAAATTTTCGCCTACTTTTTACCTTTAGTATTAGCTTTATTGCAGCTGGGAGTAAAAACTGGACATCCCAGATTTTTCAACCAAATATCTTGTGGATTGGACTTAGGTAATTCATGCTCTCAAAAACTTTTGTTAAAAATTTTGATTAAATCAATTTAGTCTCGATGGCTGGTGAATGGTCGGTTTTGTTAATTTTATAAAAAGATTTTGTTTCAAGAAAGCATTTCTGTGCATGAAATCGATACTTATAACCTCAGATTATTTTTAAAAACTAGGCAGAAAACTTCAGACACACTAAGGTGTCGAAAAGTTTCTTATTATCCAAAGCTACGAAAAATTATAAAATTTATTTCTCTACCACCCATAACTGTTACCTTTTCAATTTTTCGGTCTGATGCCTGCAACTAGAGTCGGCTCGGAATCAATATTTGGACCGGAACCGGAACTTTAGATTTGTGAAAACCGGAACTGCAACCGGAATCAGAACCGGAATAACCCTTTTGCCGAAATTAAAATCGGAGTCGAGACAAATAAGTTTTTGAAAAAATCGATGCCGGTTCGCATGATTTTTGTATATATTTAGGGTTGTCGAGTACTCGAAATTTTCGAGCACTCGACTCGATACTTAAACTCGAAAAATTTCGAATAATACTCGAAATTACTCGATTTCGAGTACTCGACTCGACAACCCTATGTATATTAATATTTAACACGAAAAATTCGTTCAAAAGTTGAAAATACGCGTTCAAAATCAGCCGAGCAAGAGAAAAATTATGATAGAGTTAGGTTTGGAATCGATATTTGGACCGGAACAGGAATTTCAGTTTTATTAAAACCGGAACCGGAATTACATATTTTTTCGCGATCGGAACCGGAATCCAAAAAAGGACCGGAAAGTCTGGACCAACTCTGCCCGCGACTATGACCTGGATCACGACTTCGGATGTTTTGAGCAGGGGTGAATTTTTCTGCCTAGTAATTTAAGGTCATCAATACAAAATTTGATGCAAAACTAGTGAAAAACGGAACGATGAACCAAAATTGTTTGGTCCCGCCATTTTTACGGTGTCACGCTCAGCAATGCCCTATAAGCATTTATAATTCAGGTTAACAGCAACTTGTAACACCAACATGTGGGTGGATTTGCAATTTGCAAACACAATTCATATCTATAATTTAGGTTCACCTATGAAATCTCACCAGTATGATTTTTTTCCTGTAGCTCAGATCTATGAATTTGTTCTATTTTCAGGTGTTCATTTTAATGGAAAAAGAAATAATTCGCCGAATGATTCAGTTGATCGGTTGGCCGGTATGTTGCAAAACACCAAAAACACTTGGCACTAGTGGAGAATCCGTTCCCATTTTTCTTTCAAAAACATAAAGAGGGAGGGGGGGGGGGAACTAAGGCATATCTTTGAAGAAAATAACATGAGGACCGAGGCAAAAAATGGGAACGGATAGTGCCAAACACTCAAATTGACACTCGCTTATTATAGACTGGTGAGGGGGATGCCATTTTCTCTCCAGGTTTTTTAATGGGATTATTTTTTTACCTTGTAGCACTAAATTTAGGTGGAGCTCTAGCCAACTTGTATGTCTCAAATTGTTATAAACCGAAAATCTCAACATTGCCTTTACCAGGTACGCTATGAATGCAGCCAGACATCACCATTTCCCTCGTGTCAAACCATTGGTGGGCGGATAATCTCGAAGCTATAAAATATTTGTAACTTTTAGGGCATGACCTCTGTTCCAACACTGTGCACTTTCACTTCCGAAGATGTATGCCGATAAAATAATTATATAACCAAAAAAACTTACACACTTTTAGAGTCATTACTCCATCAAATCTGCCGGTGTGTTTTATTGAAGGCAGTAGATTATGATTCGGTCGAAAAATGTTTTTTCCGAAATCGATGTTAGTGTTGGCAGTTAAAGTATCGAGCGAGAAATTGAGACAATAAAATGGCAAAGACAACTGGACAAGAGAAACTAAGAATTCCTGACCGAAACTCGTCTCGACGACACTAGCTTTCTGTTTTCCGGTTATCGGTTTACTGGTCGAATACCTGTTCTTCGGCCGGTACCTACTGACCAGATTTAAATGTATTAACTCCGTTTCGTCTTCCAGCCGCTGCTCTAGGCATAGGCACAGACAATTGTTTCATTATTGCCACAGACAAGATTGGCAGAATGATCCCCGAGGCATTGGAGCAGAAGATTATTAAGTGCAAAAGTGAAGGTAATGTCCACATCAACTTCCATAGTTAATGTTTAAGTATGGCTAATTTCAAGGACTTTACCCCTTCTTTGTGTGTGCCACAGCTGGAACAACTGTGTATGGGGCTTGGGGTACGGCTGAATCAACTAATTTTTCGATTTTATTGCTATCTTTCGAATTAAGATCCACTCCCACAGATTTCGGAGATTTGCCAGCGACACAAGGTGTGGATGCATGTGGATGTGAGTTGGTTTAATTAGTTTGCCACATTATTTGACAATATTGAATAGGCTGCGTGGGGAGGAGGTCTGCTACTAAGTCCTGAACACCGTCACAAACTGGTAGGTATAGAACGAGCACAGTCAGTTACTTGGAATCCTCACAAGTATGTATTGGTTGGGATATATAACAAACAAATAATTATAATGTTTTACTAGGTTGATGGGTGCCCTACTCCAATGCAGTGCTTGTTTTATACGACATGAGGTAACGATAATACTTATATGTTTTTGTTGACTTTACTTTGTCAAAACTATGAAGGGTCTTCTATTTCAAACGAACCAGCAATCTGCGGACTACCTATTCAACAAGACAAGCCTTATGATTGCTCTTATGACACTGGAGACAAGGCTATGCAGTGTGGTAATGTTTGGAAACATGAATTGACCAACTCAAGATATTACAAAAAAACTTTACTTTATCAGCGCTGTAAAAAGATTTTGGGGTTGACTGAACTTTAAAAAATTTAAAGACAGAACAAACAAATAGTTTGAGGTTGGATATTTTGAGTATTGGGTCAACTTTGAGTGAAACTACCGTATTTTATCTAATTATAGACCCCCCCTCCTGTTCAAAATCGCGTTCTTGGCATTGCATTTTTGACCCAACTTTTGAATGCTTCTCTTAAGCAAATTACCCCTCATTTTGTAGCCAGTGAGATGAGCTATAAAATTAGGGGTAACTTGCCTGAGAGAAGTACTCAAAAGGTGAGTTAAAAACACAATGCCACAAACACGTTTTTGAATTTAGAGGGGGGGGGGTCTATAATTAGAAAAAATACGGTATTTTTATTCGGTATTTGGGGTCAAGTTAATTATTACAATTGGGTATTTAGAGGCTCTTTTTGCCAAGGCTGTTCGGGTAAATATAAACTTTCTTCTCTAACCCAATCAGCACTTTTGGCCCAAAAGTTCTAAGTAAAAATCAGCAAATGCTAAGAAATCAGCCCATTTACTAACCCTGTCTTACATAAAAACTCAACTGTAACTCAAACTTCAACCTCAATAAAGTTCAAGTCATAATCTGTTTCTTTAGGAAGGCACAACGACATTTTTAAATTGTGGCTAATGTGGCGCTCAAAAGTTAGTTCAACTAATAAAAAGTAAAAAAGGAGAGATAAATGCATAGAAATTTTAGGGAATGCAAGGCTATCGCAAACAAGTACTTTTTCAATTAATATGCCTTTAAAATATTAGTTTTACATACTCAGGTGAATCGACTCATGCAATTAACACAGTACTTCACACAGAAGATAAAAACACTGAAGGGTACGAGATGGTCATTGAACAGGTTGAATCAATAGTAAATAGCTCAAAAAAACGAAAGTTGTTTCAGCCTGAGTACTTGAATGTGTGCTTTTGGTATGTCCCGCCCAGTTTGCGCCAACTGGACCCTAAGGAAAGGCTGCCCGACTAGAGAAGGTGGCTCCTAAGATTAAACAGAAAATGATGGAGAGGGGTACAACCATGGTGGGCTACCAGCCAGACATGGACAAGCACAGACCCAACTTCTTCCGCATGATGTAAATGACCAATTGAAATTATAATTAGTATAAGTAATTACTTGCACCTTTGTTTTTTTAGCATCTCCAACCAAGGGATCACTGAGGCAGACCTTGACTTTTTGGTGGACGAGATCATTTCTATGGGAAAAGATCTCTGAGCTCAGAAAAATAATAAAATGACTTTTTGTATCTTGCAATTGTGGCTTGACGAAGAATTAGAGGATCAAATTATTTGCACATAAATGCTTTTTTCTTGTTTTTAAATCCGCAGTTAATATATTCCAAATAATTGTAAAAAGTTTTAATAAATCAAAAATGTACAATGAGCGAGCATTTTTAATGAAGCAAGGAATGTTTTAAATGAAATTCAAAAGAATAATGAGAAATAAGAACACATTTAAAGATTTTAATTTCAAATGTGTACCAGATGTTGTCACTGCCTGTGCTAAAGGAAGAGATTTGTTAGATGTCCTGCAGCAAAATCTAGTATTAGCCATCAGTAGTAGTTGATTGTGCCTGTCTTTGTCGGAATAAATTGGCGCTGAATTGCTCCAACCCTCCTGCTGCTGTTGCTGACATTGTACCGTTCACCTTTGAAGCGATTGGCTGGTGATAAGGGCATTATTTTTAGTCGTGACTGGTACCTACAAATTTTTAATTTTTTATTCATTTTTTATACGAGGGCCAATAAACTGGTGGCATAAATCAGCTTATACCACGGTTTGCATGAGCTCACAACATCGTGAGCTCATCCTCATGAGGACCGATTCTCACGTTAGCTCACCTCACGTGAGGAGACCTTTTTGAAATTCTCACGCAACCTCATATTTCATGAGCTCATGTCGTCCTCATCCTCAAGTCCGAAAATTTGTCCTCACGCAAACCGTGGCTTATACCAGCGTACTAATCTTAAAATAAAATAAAAACAGAACATTTCGGTAAAAAGAACATTTTGGCCATTTTTGAATGCAAAGGGTCATTTCATCCAGTGGTGATAACAGAAATTTCAGACAACTTGAAGCTAGGGGGGAGGGTGTTGGTGCGTAATTAGAGAATGGGGTTGCATTGACGAATCTCCCCCCACGGGGAGTGATCAGGTGGAGGAGATAACTTCATATTCGTGTTTCTGGACTCCGATTTCATGAGAAAACCGCGCGTTTTTTTGATTCTGAGAAAAAAATATTTCGAACCACAGGGAGAGGGTATCATGGTTTTTTAGTCAAAATTTGAAAATTTTAAATTGGCGCCTTTTGAATTTTAAAGGGATTAAGGGCTGTATTGGGAGGGGAGGGAATAAAAAGGGGCCACTAATGACTCAGGGCCCACTAACAAAAAGATGTTGAACATAGTTTTAAATACTGGGGCCTACCGCATAAATAAACTCTGGTATGCATGCTTTTTCATGCATCCGGAGTCACTTTCGAGTGATTTGTGTCTAAGGTATGTGGGTGTGCGCATTTCAACTCCAAGCCCCAAGCCCCTGCGCCCCGAAGAGGGCGCAGGGGGCTTGAGAGTTAGAGATGCGCGCACACACTTACCTTAGACATGATTCCGAGAAGTACTCTTGATCGAAAAATGCGTATAGAGTCTCTTTTTGCCACGGCCCAGTTGAAAAACATGGTGAGGCAGTCGAAGAATGCAGATATTTGAATTTCTATCGTTCTGCCATAAAAGTGGCCTCCTTTTATTCCCTTCCCTCCCAATACAGCCCTTAATCCCTTTAAAATTCAAAAGGCGCCAATTAAAATTTTTCAAATTTTGACTAAAAAACCATGATATCCACCCTGTGGTTCGAAATTTTTTTTTTCTCAAAATCAAAAAAACAGCCAGCTTTCACATGAAATCGGGGTCGAGAAACACGAATATGAGGTTATCCCTCGATCTGATCACTCCCCTTGAGGGGGGGGGATTCTATACTGCAACCGTTGTTAAAATGTCATGGATTGAGCGGTTTAGCATTTTCATCATCTATTCAAAGACGTTTTTTCAAAACAAAATAGCCCTGCAGTGGTGAAAATTGTGTTCGTCACTGCAACCAAAATCTAAACGCAAATGACCTCACACGAATTTTTTTTCCGCAGAGCTCGCTATGCTTTGTTGTTAAATTGCGGAAAATTGTTGTTATTTTATCAGATCTTTTACTAGAGTGTCCAATAAAGTGTTTTCATGCAAATTTTGTACCATTCGAGTGCCTAGATTCTCCTTTCGAACAAAATATTTTCGGTGAAAATCTAGCCCAAACAGGTCGTCAGACAAATTTGGGACATTTTGTATATTCAATAGAATTTTTATTATTATTTATTTTGAGGTATAGTTTCTTTGATTACCGCATTTCTCTAATAGGCCCTCACGTGGGGTTATATTTCAAACCCTTATAAATCAGAATTTTTTTGGTCGATCATGAGATTTTAAGTGATTAACCAAAACTTTAAAAATGTAATCGGTAGAGAGCTCGTGCAAATTAAGAAAAAAAACCATAAAAACCTGTGTTAGCAAGTTAGTTTAATTTCAAGCATCTGGCCAAAATTTAAGAAATTTAACTAGATTAGGTAAAACCTACCTAGATTGCCTTTCTTTCCGTGACAAGGTCCACTTTCTGATAATGATCTGAGCTGAAGAACTTAACGCTGAATAACTCCTGCAACCAAAGTAAGGGACTCCAAACAATCCACATATTGACTCTTGAACGCATTTACAGCTTTTTTGGGTCCTATCAACTTTTTCCTTTCCATCCAAAACCTGGTGTATCTGCAATTCTGCGTTTGTGAATTAGAAAACTAATGAGACCACACAATGAAGGTGCAAATTTACCTGCTCTCACAAACAAATCGCCCTATGCCGCCACATACTTCTGGATTACAATCACCAGGTCTGCCTACAAATTTTATTCAGCAAAGACAAACACAAATTGCCGCTATTCCATTGTATACCCCCCCCCCCCCAAAGCTATTCCAGTGTACACCCCCCCCCCCAGTTTGATAAAGTTTGATAAAGGTAGTTTGATAAAGGACGCGAACTTTCCAGGACATATGACAGTTCACATCGATGCGAACTGTCCACCTCGTTATGTTTTGATGACAATACTTGTTTTTAACGTTACTTCTCATTTGCGCTCAACTCATTTGCGCGCACTCATTTGCGCGCAACTCATGAGCGTCTGCCAGATTGTTTCTTTAGATTCGTGGTTTAAATTTATGGGATCACAGAAGCATTATTCACTGTTATTTTACCACTCTTCGGTATTTTCGCTTCTATTATTATTGTGTTCAGGTACATTGATGGCTATTAACGTGGATAATGTCCGGCCAGTTAATGTCCAGGCTCAAGCTCAAAATCCAGTTCAACCATCTAATCATGTATGGTAGTGTTGTTAAGCTTTAGATTTTTACTCTAAATCCTGATTTCTACTCTTTTCAGGGTGTTGCATCGCTATCAGACAGAGAAGGGCAATGCTTGGTCGTCAGCTGCTATGAATACATAATGTGTCGCGTCCTAAATTCAGGAAAAAATTCAAAACTGGAGATGCATAAATCGTGCGTGTGACGAAAGCTTTCTATAGCGTGTCCGGAACAGCAAAGCGAATTTGGCTATGTGGAAAATCGGCACCTTCTCATTTCCACGTCTGTCTACCAACTGCAGTCGCTAAATTTGGACCTTCCCAAACAGGAATTGTCGTTTCAGGGGGAAACTGGCTTAAAGATTATCAGTTACTTTCGCTTCTAACTGATAAGGCATTGCAAGACGATGTCTCAAGGCCAAAGAAACCAGTGTCAACAAGCCGGTGAATAAAATTGAATGGTTGGAATGCATCACGCAAACTGAGAATACTGTAAGGTTTTTGCTGCATGACTCTAAGTAAAATTTTTATTGATCGCTTTTATTGATTTTGTAATTCTAGAGCGACTGAAGAATGCCTCCAATTTTCACTTTCCTTCTCCGCCTGGTCTCTGTCTGCTGCGGGTAATTAACGGTCGGGCTACTGATGGGGTCTTTTTAACCCTTTTAATGAATTTCTCGAGAGCTTCGCAGCATAACCTAGTCAAGTTTCCATTTTTGCGACAGGAAGAAGAGGAAGGCCATGGGGAATGAGAAAATATCTAAATTGATGTAATTTGTCTCTTATCGTCATTGAGTTGCTTTGTTTTAGAAATAAAAAAATGTTATTTTAAAACGACTGACTTTGGGGAAAAGTTTCAGCCTCAGCTTTTTTCAATTCAAGTTAATAAGAATCTAAACTTAAGAAGACCACAACTGTCCTACTTCCTATTTACCAGAATTTCTAAAGTTCTTTTTTTTGATCGTTCTCAACTCGATAAATAATGATTATTCTCAATCAAGCCACCAAAAAATTATTATAATTCACCAGTGCTTTTTCATAATATTTTATGTAAAATGGAGGCGGGCACTTATGAATTGCGCGCAAATGAGTGCGCGCAAATGAGTTGCGCGCAAATGAGTACGAACCGTTTTTAAAGGACCATAATTTTTGCGCGCAGCGTTTTTTTTTGAACCATCATATTTTTCACTCGTTTCGCGTTCAATCTGATGTTGATGACCTTATACTATTTTTAAAAGTTAGACAGAAAAATTTAAAAACACAGAAGAAAGCGCATGAAAAAAAAATGAGCAAGAAGAAAAAAACTAATGGTCCCCGCCTTTTCTCCGTGTAACGCACGGGCATGCTCCTTTAATTGTATTTTTTTTTCATTCTAAGCAGTCATAGTATTTGAAATTTCCTCTACAATCCGAATTACTGAACAGAATTTTGAAAAAATACTTGGTTATTGAGATATAAGCTAAAGTTGGAAAACAGACAGTATTTTCCTCTATTTTCTAACTTTAGCTTATATCTCAACAAGCGATATTTTTTTTAATTCTGTTTCGTGATTCAGATTTCTTAGGAATTTTCGGCTACTGGAGTGGCTTAGAATTAAAAAATTACTAAAAAATAGGTATTGCCATCAAAATATAACTAAGCTGACAGTTTGCATTGATGCGAAATGTCCTTTTAGCGACTTTCTGGACGTGGACTTTCCCGACTTTCCGAGCAATCTAATATCAGACCATTACCAGCAACTTGACAAGTATCAAGATTCCTTCCAGAAGCTATCAGGTTCTTCCCATAACCAATTGCATTGTGACTAGTAGAACATTCAGCAAACTTTAATTCACCGACAAATATTAGTTCAAAAACGTCAAATATGCACGAAAGGCGACATTTTTCCGTCTCATTGAGTGGTCAAAAATTAGTAAACAAAGAGAGCAAAAATTTTAACTGGCCAATGCATTTTTAGTAGAAATCTTATTTTAACAACTGTCTGTGGAGAACTTCCTTTGCCTACTTTTTACACTTGTCAGTGCATAAGCTTCTGGGAGATGGCTATACACCCATTGTTATATGAGGATAAAAAATTAACAAATGGGTGTGATCGGACAATTAAAGGGTGATGTGTAAACAAAGGAACAAAGAAGTTATGATAAAGGTGGTGAGATAATTCTATGGTTGTCGGATAACCAATTGGCTTGGACAATTGGCGCCAATCGGCAAGAGCAATTGGCTCATGACAGGGATGGGACGGAACACTGAAAAAGTCCGAAATAAAACCGTAACCGGAAATAAAAAAATCTAAACCGAAAGTCGGGAATCGGAAGTAATTCAAAATAGTTCCTTCAAAAAGTTTCCGAGTGGGCTTTTCCGAGTGGACTTTTTTTACGGAAATCGGAAATTTATGTGACGAAATCGGAAGACCAAAACCTGAATTCCGTCGCAACTCTGACCAATAAGCATGGTTCTCAAAACTACGAAAAATTAAAATTCTACGAAAATTCCACAATTTAAATCGATTTTGAAAACTACGAAAATTCTACCAAAATTATACGAAAATTCTACAAAAATGCTTTCGTAGAATTTTCGTAGGTTTTTCGTAGAATTTTCGCAGTTTCTCAAATGTGCTCGATCTGTTTCTGTTCTAAGTCTTTGGATATTTTGGTTCCTTCTAAGTTTATCGGTTTGGTTCAGGCTTAGAAATGCAGGAAACGCAGTTTGTGGATCACTCGGAAGATATAGAAAGGCGTACAAAGGTATCCGTATTGTATCAAATTTTTGTTATTGTCTTGTTATAGGTAAAGTTTGATCCTTCAGTCCATTCCGTCCAAGAGCTGAAAAGCAAAAAGTTCAAGTTCCAGTTTGAACAGCTGTTGATGGAGGGAAAGCCAGCTCCTATGGTAGTGTGCAAAGTCGAAGAATGTCGAGCTATTTTGAATTGGAACGGAACTTCTAGCTTACAGGGCGAAAAACTTCCGTCCACAAACAAGGTCATTGGACATGTAGCAACAATTTGGCTGGAACTAAAGTATCTTATGGACCTTTTGATGGAAACTCTCTTTTGGGGTGGCACTGGCTAATGCTGCTATGGAAGCTTTTGAGCGAAAGATCGGGAATCTAAATGATAGCAATTGGGTGAATAGCTTCTCTGGCCGACTAAACAAGAAAGTGATTGCCTCCTCTGCTTTCCTAGATCCTTTCGAACATGGGCAGCTAAAAAGTATCGGAGAGCTTGTACCTGGAATCAACTATAATGAGGTATTTATTGTTTATTTAGCTACTTTTTATAGTAACCATACGTTTGTTAAGATAGAAAAAATGGTGAAGCGTGAAGCGCGATTCCTGTGCTCTGATGTGCTTGAATCACCTCCTGCTAAAAGATCGGCCAAATTTCCGTTAATACAGGTTTCACAAGTGGAAAAGAATTACACGGGTACATGTCTCTACCAATTTGCGAAGATGAAGATCTACTCACTTTTTGGAGCAACAACGAAAAAGTTTGTTCTCAAACTGGCGCAGTATTAACCAATAAAATTTTTGCAGTACTTTCCCCATCTGGCCGCTCTTGCAAGAAATTTTCTGGCCGTCCAAGCTTCCAGTGCGTCGAGTGAAAGGGCATTCAAAGAGCTTAGAAGCATAATGGGGGATTTTACTCGCAATCGACTGGACTCCAAAAAAGTGGCTGCGCTAATTCATCTAAGAATCTTGTACTTAAAAGAAATTTCATGAACGAATATGTTACTTTCTGCTGTGTTTTGGATTTGGAAGTAAATAAAACTTACTTGGTTTCATTGAATTATGTTTCTGATTGGATTTCTTTGCTTTGGGTTATACTTTGATAAGTTAACTTTTGTTTGACGGAAAAGATCGCAAAGTTTGACTCGATATAGGTTGAAGCTCTGGTTTTAATAAAGTCCGAAAAAATACAGTTAATCCTCGATGAACTTGCACCCTAACGGACTGGCATTTCGCTGCCAGTTTATCGAGAGGTCATCATTTTCTAATTCTTTGCTCACCATCCAAATGAGAGAAAGTGCCTTCAAAGTGCCGGTTCCAAAGACTTAGAACAGAAACAGATCGAGCACATTGAGAAACTACGAAATTCTACGAAAAAACTACGAAATTCTACGAAAGCATTTTCGTAGAATTTTCGTATAATTTTGGTAGAATTTTCGTAGTTTTCAAAATCGATTTAAATTGTGGAATTTTCGTAGAATTTTAATTTTTCGTAGTTTCGAGAACCATGCCAATTTGGACAAATGCATATTCCAAAAAATTTGGAAATTTTTAAAATTTTGACTAAAATTTTGCAATTTTTTAAAATTTGGTGAAAATTTACCGAAAATATGAATTAATTATATTTTGATTTGATTTTCTTCAAAACTAAAAATTTGAAAACTCAGTTTCTTTGATTTTTTTTTTACTAAAACAATGTTTTCGGGCCGCGGGGAGCAAAGCATAGTATTTGGTCGACATACGGCCGATTGGTTGTCGAATTGGCCGATTTGCAATTTACCAGCCAATTGAAAACCCTAGATGAGTCTACCTCGCTTCATTTTTGAGTTTGTATTTCCGCCTGATTTCCGAACAAATATTGTCTGGCATTTTGCAAAATAGACAATACATCGGAAATTGTCGCTTTCGCTAAATCTATAGTTTCGCTAATTTATCGAATACTACAAAAGATCAAATGATTAGTCATTGATTTCCCTATATTCAGAAATATGCATTTGTCTGCTCTACGTTGCTCTACACTCAAGTTTTTCAAGCACAGGAATTTCATCTTCACCGACAAGAAGTTTGCAAAGAAAGCGTTCTTCAAATTATATGTTTCTTTAATGGCTGGTTTGATTCCCGCTGTCTATTGGATTTAGTGAGTACTTCTATTTGAGCGGTTTTCGAGAAGTTAACTAATGCAATTGATGATCCCTGTTCTACAAGCTCTAATTTTTAGCGAATTTGCAACGCCCACACCTGATATTGTCTACGATCTGAAGCGCTGGCTGCATCCCGAATTTGAGGCATATGTGGTGTCAAAAGGTATTCTTGGATGTTTGTTTCCATATAATCCCAGAAAATTCAGGGCTTGCTACCTATGATCCACTACACAACGCTGCCGTTCGGTAAGTTATGGAAAAATTATTTATTAGTCTTAGGCACTTTTTCTAGGAATTTTCACTACAAGCACAAGTTGGCTGAGGAAAGGAAGAATAGGGACCAGAGTACTATTTTTACGAGTTCTTGATTTTCTGAGCGTAATTCTGTAGATCCCTTATTTTGGTCCGCTGTTTAGTTGATTGTGTAATAAAGATTGTATTTGGTGTATGTAAGAAGTTATTCTGTTACTTATAACTTATCTTATCCGATATATCTGATTGATTCTGCGCGGTAAAAGAGGAACAAGCTAATTACATCATTGTTTCGCTCGATAGACCCGTAAATATGGCCGACCACCAAGACACTGAAGATGGCTCTCCACTAACCGTAGATTTATTTCGGCGCAAAGGAGATATGACGTGATTTTTTTGAAATGTCATACTTATAAATAATTTCATGTCTGTTTTTTCAGAATGTGCGTGTCAGAGATGCCGAAATAACAAAGCGTCTGTGTTACGAGTGTGGGGATGTCATCGTGGGTGGTGACAAAGAGTACCAGGTAATTTTTCCATGATTTCGGTTTTTTAAAGATATCCTGATTCAGGAGCATATACTGTGGCACGAGGCTACCTTCCTAGTTTACCAGGTTTTTTTAATCAAATTTTTATGGATGTTTTATTTACCGTGTGGGCTATTTGTAGCTTTACCACTTTGAGAGTTCAAGTACCTCTGAAGATGTTCAAGAAAAAAGAAACCTCCCCGCTCAGGTAAATTTTCAACTCATATTTTGGACTATGTGCCTTTTGCAGAATGAAGATCCCAAGAGCAGCTAATCCCTAAGTTAGCAGTTTCACTGCGAGAGGAATGAATTCCGAAATCCAACATAATATTCCGAGAAGATGTGTCCTAGCATCTTCACGACTTCTTTTTTATTTTTTCATATGTTTCTATTCATTATTTCGAATGTATAAAGTTGATTCTTCCTGTTGTGTTTTCATGGAATTCTGAAATCATCTAGTGATAAAGTCGAATTAAGGTTAGATGTTATAACACTACTTTCGAAATGACTGTTTTTCGTCCGCACTTGCACCGCCTTTTAGTGTTCACAATGGTACGTGTATACGGATTCATAAGCGTATGCACAACTAATAACGTGGAGGATCGGAATCGACTGACTGCATAAAGATTATCAAAATGGCTAAACAATAATTTTAATCCAGGGTTCTCATCTCAAAATTTTGAAAAAAACATTTGGATAAAAAAAGACAATTTGACCATTATTGAAGAAAAAGGGTCATTTTATCCAGTGCTTATTGCTATTTTGGAGCGAAAAAAAAATTGACTAAAAACTTTAAAAATAAAAAAGATTTTGGGTCCCGAAAAAGGATAAATCTTTTTTAAAAGAACGGATGAGAACCCTGTTTTTATCGCATTTTTATCACTAACAGTGGTTGATACAGTCGACTCTCGATATAAGGACACTCAGGGACCGGCAAAAGTTCGTTCCCGCTTGGGTCCGACACTTTTTTTAGCCCGATTTTCGAAAATTTTCACCGGCTTTGTTTTGACAGTTTGGTTCCAAATATCGCAAGGATTCCGATTTTGCCGATCGTTTTTCAGAAATCCAGATTTTTTTCCTATAAAAAAGCAAAAACTTGATTTAAACACAGGCTTTTTCAAAAATCCCTGTCCTTATATCGAGTTTTTGCTTTTTTAGAAGAAAAAAATCTGGATTTCTGAAAAACGATCGGCAAAATCGGAATCCTTGCGATATTTGGAACCAGACTGACAAAACAAAACAGGTGAAAATTTTCGAAAGTCGAGCTAAAAAAGTGTCTGACCCGAAACGGGGACGAACTTCTGTCCTTATATCGAGTGTCCTTATATCGAGTGTCGACTGTAGTGAAGTGGTGAAGCAAACTCACCCACGTCACCGCCAAAGCTCTTACAAATTAAAATGTTTTTAGCTTTATCCTGTTATAGCCATAAACTGCTAGGCACCATTATTTTTATTTATATAACTATTTTGCTACATGTTCACTTACGTCGAACAATTGTTCTGGCCTTTACTGTTAAGTAGATACTTTAGTTTGTTCAGTTAGATTTGTTCTACACATTTGACGTGGTTTCAAATCTGGATGAATTTTTAACGAAATTACTCGTAAACAGGGGCGTACGCAGAGGGGCACGTGCCCCCCCCCCCGTCAGATTTTTTTTCAAAACGGAGTAGATAAAATGGCCTCGAACATTTGAAAAACGGTGTAGGTAAAATGGCCCAAAAATGGCCTGGTGCCCCTCCGTCAGAAATTCCTGCGTACGCCACTGCTCGTAAACCTTGTAACCCGTTCTCGGCACTTATTCGAATGGGTCCTTTTAAAAAATCTGACTTTTTATCAATTGTAACACGTCCTTCTTTTGGACTTTTTAGGCTAAGGCCTGACGCTTGGAGGAGGCCAGCGTATGATATCCAGGACTAAGAAGTGTTTTACGCACTTTTCCAGGGTCTGGATATAATATTTATAGTTATGAAAATAGGGCCCCCAGCCGAACAAGTTCCCGTTCTCATATGAATTTTCACTACACTTTTTTGTATTCAAGACGATTCACCAAAAAATTTATATTATATGATAAAAGTCAATTTTTTTCCAAACTACCAGAATCACCTGAAGCCATCCTAAACACCCTAAACCAGGGCTCGCATATCGCAAAAAAAAAATAGACACAAATAAGAGACTCCAAGAGTCCACAACTTTTGATTTACTTGACGAAATAGTCTGATTTTTCTGTGGATAACTATAATCCACAGCTACACCCTGAAAAAAGTTGGTTTCAGGCCGAAAACAGAAAATAAGGTGGTGGTTCGCATCCGTCTGGGCGCACACCTTGTTTTTTACCCCATTTCAATGAGTTAACTTAGTTCTAAGGGGTAAGTATAATTGAGAAAAACATCTCTAGATCTAGAATCTCAAGACGGTCAAGAATGTCAATACCCTGGGTAGGCACCCACCAAAAGTGAGAGTCAAAAAAGTCATTGGGTACACTCCCTACCTGGAGACCGACTCTAGGTGTAAACTACATATTTTACCGTTGAGTGGTAGATTTTTTTTTTAATTTACTATATCACTAGATTTATAATTTTAGTGCTAAAAAGTTATATTCCTTCCTTTTTTACAGTGTTTCAAAAATAACGTACCTACCCTTTTCTCATAAATTCTGTTTTTTGTAACATTTTGTAGCTGAGATATATCTCTATTTGACCAGCGAATCGATAGAAAATATCTCAGCTACAAAACGGTACAAAAATGTTCGAAAAAATAGAAAACAAAATTTATGAGAAAGGCGTAAATGAAGGTAGTGTGACCCAAGTGTGAAAGTGTGATTTTTGAAAACACTGCTTTTGTACCACATTTTCATCTCATTTTTTGTTTAAAAGTACCAACCAGCCAAATTCTGACCAGACTAACCAGGAAAACTTGAAATACAGGAATTTATAAGTGATTTTTCCATTTACGCAATAATGATATTTGTTGTTGTAGTGCATGTGCTCATACCAACAATTTGCGTAATAATGTGGACAGCAGAATCCACCAACAATAACAACAATAACCAGCATAAATGTTGTAAAACAGAAAGGGCAGTCCTATCGGCGATCCATCCTCTACCAATCAATCCCTCCTAGCACGCACCAAGTGGATTGTTTTGAAGAGGTGAGCATCGTCGCCGCCGCCGCTTTTTTCCACACCAAAAATTATAGCGGAAATAATTTGTGTTGAACAATGCAGGTTGGATGTATCTGATCCATACTTCGATTTGTTGTTGGTGGAGGAACACTCTTCTCTCCCCTTGTTAGGTGCTCTTGTTAAGTTGATGGTGAGTTGACCCAATTACCACTGGCTCATGGTCTCCATTTGAAAGCTGGTTCAAGTTCTCCTACTGCTCCATTGGTTTATTGAGTGGGCAGGGGCGGGCATTTCAAAGATTTATTTGTTCCGTTGAAGCGCCAGATGAAGAAGACTGTGGAGGTGTCACTTGACTTGCTAGGGCACTTACACACAAGGTTACAAATTCCGCCAGCACTGCCACCTTTTGGTTTGACCTAATTGGGGAGAGACGAAGATCACAGCAAAGACAATTGGTTGGTTGTATGCCACCTTCAAGGTCATTAACTAAATACTGGAGCTCATATTTTTCTAATTTTTCGTAATCAGTCAGAATTCAGAATTTTGAATTTATTATCAGAATTTTGATGTATTTTTTTTTGCATATTTTTAAGCCCTTCTCAGACTACCGCGAGACAAAAGTCACGAGACAAACTTTATCCATTTGTAATAAGAACATTATTATTTTTATACTTTTGATACTTTTCACATCTGACATTTTATGCTCAAAATAATCAGCGTAATCTAGCGAGAATGTGGCTATAAATAAGGACAAAGCTTGTCGTTAGAGCTTGTCTCGTCATCTTGGCAAGTGTCTTGCCAGAGACGACATCCAATTTTTCTAAATTGCCGGTTGTGATGGTATCATATAAAAAAATTATTCTTATATTGACAAGATTTTTAAAGACAAAGTTTCATAAAAAATACTGAAGCCAATTTTATTCGACTCAGCAATCTTGGAAGACATTACGTTTATATTAGGGTTTTCATTGAGTTTGATTAAGATCAGAACAGCTTCTGAACAGAACAGCTTTGATTTTGAAGGGCTCAATGTTACATTTTTTGAAAAGTTTGTTTAAATTTTTTTATTTTCGATGACCATTGACAAAAAAATATTTCGCTCTTACACGGGAAAGGCACGACCGCATCGTAGCCTATCGAAGAACGTTAGACGCTACTCGGTAATACCCCCCCCCCAAAAAAGCTACTCGGAATACCCCCCCCCCAAAAATCGGACCTACTCGGTTATACCCCCCCCCCCCCAAAAAATCAAGATTTTTAGGAGTGGTCAAAACACATTTTTAAGCAATAATTTCGCCATAAAAGGTCCAGAAAAGCAATTTAAAAGGGATTATGGGCTGTATTGGGAGGGAAGGAATAATACAGGGGCCACTTTTTTTAGCTGCTTTACCATGTTTTTCAACTCGGGCCGTAGCAAAAATAGACTCTATATGCATTTTATGATCAAGTGTACTTCTCGGAATCATGTCTAAGGTAAGTGCGTGCGCGCATCTCTAACTCTCAAGCCCTCTTCGGGGCGCAGGAGCTTGGGGGCTTGGAGTTGAGATGTGCACACCCACATACCTCAGACACAAATCACTCGAAAGTGACTCTGGATGCATGAAAAAACATGCATACCAGAGTTATTTATGCGGTAGGCCCCAGTATTCAAAACTATGTTCAACATCTTTGATTTTTCGGCCGAAAAGGGTCTCCCCCATTTTCCGGCCTGAGGCTACAAGCCAGAGGCTCAGCCGTCCAAAAGTTACACGACAACCATCGGGACCCACCCGGCTGATCGGTCCGATCACTTCGAGTCCTTATACTTTTACGTGCACCACAAGTGGCTGGGTTTGAAAGTGACTTCAACGCTAAGAGAATTATTACTCTTTGGTACTTATAGGCACTATAGAAGTGGCCCCTGTTTTGTCCCTTCCCTCCCATACAGCCCTTGAACCCTATTTTAATTGCTTTTCTGGTCCTTTTATGGCGAAATTATTGCTTAAAAATGTGTTTTGACCACTCCTAAAAATCTTGATTTTTTGGGGGGGGGGGTATAACCGAGTAGCTCCTAGGATTGGGGGGGGGGGTATTCCCGAGTAGCACTTTTGGGGGGGGGGGGTATAACCGAGTAGCGCCGAACGTTATATTCCGAAAAGAGCTCTAACCGAGCTTGTTACTGGACTGAAACCGAAATTTAAAAAATATCCGTGTTTTTTTATAAAACTTTGTGTCGGTAGCCTCTTACCCCGTAGATTACCGACCCCACTCCCCACCCCCAAAAATGGATGAAAGTAGTTAGACTAGCTAGGGTCAGACAAAATCAAGAGCTATAGATGAAAAGTGTTAGGATAAAATCGAAAATAAAATGCAAAAACAAATTTCAATTCAAAATTTTCAAAAAATGCCCATATTTTTTCGAAGCATCTTAAATCTTTATTTTGCTTAAATGCTATCTACATGTCTGTTCAGAACAGTAAGAAACTTTAAAATTACAAAGAAGTATTATGAGAAAGACACAAGGTCAGAATATCCACATTTACTTAATTAACCTCATATTGCTCACAATTGCTAAAAATAGGAAAAATTTGTAAGTTTGAAAAACAAGTATTATGTAATAAAGTAGCAAAAACAGGGCTAATCTATTTTCTCTTGTCTTTAGGGTGTATGATGCACGGTGTATCCCTAACCAACGGGATTTCACATACAAACCACCCTGCTACCTTTGAGTCAGTAATAAAAGTGGGCTGCTTGTTTTGTAGGGCTATTGGTCACTCATATCCTTCTCCTTTCCTGGGTGGATGGGAAAATACTCCTGTTTTGCTAGCGTTCTACCCCTTTTTATCCACATCAGATGTGAGGGGAGGGGTGTTTAATTGCTGTTACATGCCTGTTTTATGCAATACTTTTGTGTAAGTAGCCTACTTTATGTTTGTGAAGGCAGGTTTTATACCTGTTGTTAGATATCAATTGATTTGTCCTGTTTGCTTACTACTACTCCTATACATCTTCTCTTTGATTCACTGCTTTTGGCACCGTAAACAACATTTATTCGTAATTTTTTCTTGAACCTCAAAATTCGGTTGTTTTTTTCCCAATTCAGATCACCTAATAATGTAATAACCATAGAATTATATAAGGTTGTCTGGAAAGTTCGTAGACCTCCCATCTCGTACGAGATCTAAAATCAAACTTTGAAATATAGCTCATTTCGTATATTTGAGTCTGAGGATCTCAATAAGTGATCATTGATGTACAAATGATGGGACAACTTCAACGCGATTTCTGATACAGTTTGGGCAAAAATGTGACATTTTAATGAAGCCAATTTTATTCAACTCAGCAATCGTGGAAGACATTACGTTTAAATCAAGGTTCTCAATGAGTTTACCGTATTTAATCTAATAAGCGCCCATGCTCTATAAGCGCCCACCCCAACTTTGAGAACCTATATCTCAATATTTCACAAAGCTGTTTGATGCATTTTCTTAACTCCCACGAGTTCTACCGATTCTCCTTTTGACATTTCTAAATTTCACCCAAAAATCTTGAGATGGAACTCAAAATTTTCAGGTTTTTAGGGGTTTGAAAAATAAGCGCCCATGGGCTCTAATTAGAGAAAATACGGTAATTAAGATCAGAACAGCTTTGATTTTGAATGGTCCAGTCTCACAGTTTTTGAAAAGTTTGATTGAAAGAAGAAAAATTTCGATTTTCAATGATCATTGAAAATAAAAATATTTTGCTCGTATCCTATTAAAGAATGTTATATGCCAAATGATAGCTCTAATTTAGCTCTATATTAAACAATTACACGCCACTAATATGTACTAGTATGGCCAGTGGTACCGATTGAAACATTTGGTGTTCGTGTCGCGGATCAACCCTCACTCGAAGCATTCATTTGTTTGTTTTTTTCATATTATTTTGTTTATTTTTTCATAATCATATTTTTCATATACAGTCGGACCTGGATACAGCACAACCTCAAAGGACCGACCCTAGGGTGGTGCTGTATCGCGGTGGTGTTGTATCAAGGGTCAAAGCTGACAACATCGGTCCATTTTCGGGTGGTGTTATATAGGGGTGGTGTTGTATCCAGGTTCGACTGTATTAACATCTGTAAAACCGTAGAAATACGATAAAAAGTGAACTGCAAATCATGCACATGAAATGTATTTGTGGGCAAATACGAGTTAGTATAAATCTGTTCCGACATTGGCCAGGGCTTCAAAATATTTTTGTAATAATGTGCAAAGACTCTCCGAAAATGCACCTAATGTGTAACTTTTTTATTTTAAATGGTATTGATATTCGTGATCCAATTTTTAATTTTGCACAACTTTGTTTACATTGCAATACCGGTTAGTATGCAAAATATTGCTATAAAATAAAGGTTGAAAAAATAAAAATTAGGTACATTTTGTCACTTTTGGGGACAGGCTATATTTAATAAAAACGATAATTGAAGTCTGTTTTTTTGAAGCATAATCTTTTTGGTAGTGGAGAAAAATATGTAATTAGGCTGGAAAATTCGTCTTTAGGCGATATAATTCAGTTACCTTATCATAATCTCTGTTTTTACTTTTTAATTTTTAAGCAACTTAAATGTAGTACTGTGCCATAAAAGGCGAAATTAAAAACTTTCGTCAAAAAATAGAAAGCTAAAAAAATACAGCAAATAATTTTCTGCTATCAATTAGATTTTAAAAAAGTCGCGCAGCACAGGTTGCGATTAACCTAAGGCAAACCCAGTTTATCCTGTATTTATTTTTTGTACAGTTTCTGAGCCTGTCTTTTCTTGATACTTTTATATCTTTTCCTCCAGCTTTGTATGGGGGGGGGCTTTAAGGAGAGCTAATTTGGAAGGCTGTAGTTGAGCCAGCCTCCCTTTCTGTCAGACCTTCTTAAAAAGCTATAGGATGATCATTCCGCCTGTTTGGTAAAGTCAATTTGGAGTGGAGGAGGAAGGAATCTGCGGCTCACAAAAGATGGATTCATGGATTAGTAAGGAGGGAGAATTGGATTGGAAACACTTTCCATTTCAATTGGATCAAAAAAGTGTTGTAAAAAGAGAATTTGTTGATGGAATGACCAACTCATTCAGGTTAATGCCCAATGAGTAGTAAATGATTTATTTTTTCTTTTACATAAAAATAGGGTTCTCTTCATCCTTGTTTGGCCCTTTCCCTTTTAAGTGGATAGAATTTCTGGCATGGAAAGTTGAAAATCTGGTATTAAGTTTGTAAATCTTCGCTGCTACTAAGGTGAGTAAGGGTGATATTGCAGGGTGAAATTAGTAAAATTGCTAGACATTCTTTAAGGGTTACATTTTATGAGAGTTCTTTTACAATATTTAGTGCCAGATTTTGAACATTTAGTGCCAGAAACTCGATCCAGCCACAAGTACCCATCCGTCCTTAAAGGTCCATAACTCTTGCTAATCATGGTTTGAACACGCACAAGACTATCTACCGTATTTTCTCTAATACAGTCGACTCCCTCCATAGTGTACACCGCCGCCATAGTACATACCTGGGCTGGAACGAATCCAATAAACGCCTCTCTCTATAGTGCACACTTTATATTTTTTTACGTCAACGTTCAAAAAAGTAAATGTTTTAAAGCAGAAATTGATTAGTTTTTTTTAATTCATTACGACTTGAAAATGACTAACGCATCATCGTTGTTCTATTCATGTACTTTTGCGAGTGCTTTTGTACTGTTTGTGGTTTTCACTGTCTGTGGTTGTTGTATTCTATCTGCGCTTGTCAAGTTACAGTTTCGTTTGGCTAATATTTGTTCATACAGTCAACCCTCAATTTAAAGTCCCCCTTTTTAAAGGGCCGCTGCCACCTGTTTTGAATTGTCCCCCGCCAATTCAAATCGAGTGCCCGCGGGTCTTTTCGGCAAAATTTTTGTCATTCACAAAACCGATCGGCAAAATTAGAATCCTTGCGATACTTGCGACTAGACTGACCGAAGACAACTGGCAAACTTTTAAAAGTGGGGTAATAAAAGTGTCAGGTCCTAGGTAGGAACGAACTTAAGGGGGTGAAGCTAAATCGAGGGCTGACTGTATACAGCTGGTTTGATAACTATTCTCTGAAATGGCTATTTATTTAGTGATATTTTCGAGGCTTGGCTCAAAGATTGCGACCGAAAACTAAAACAAGATTAACGCAAAGTGCTTCATGACAGCTTCTTCCAAACAAGACACTTATTGAAAACTTTTATTCTTTTTTGCTTTTCATCAGTAAGATGTGCATCTATCGCCTAAAAAGATGTCGTAGAAACTATCAGAATACCAATGCCGAATGGAAACCTCTAAAATCCAGTGTTCAAGCAAAATAACTCTCACCATATTGCACATCCGCCATAGTGCACCCCCGCCATAATGCACACCTGGGACCGGTCCCTTGGGTGTGCACTATGGAGGGAGTCGACTGTAGCTCTACATTTCAAGTTATTTTTCGATCCCCCGAAAATCTTTAAAAATTTAAGGTCAATCTCGAATTTTTCGGGTGAAAATCCAAAAACCGTAATCGGTACAGCTCGTGGGAGTTACGGAAACGCAATGAACAGATTTGCAAATTAATTTCTCTAGTCTGAGATATAGGTTTTCAAGGTCAAGGGGTGTCAAGCTATTGGAGACTGCCGAGCTATTAGAGAAAATACGGTAGATTATGTCAATAATGTTTTCGAATTGTTTTTTTTTAAATTTGAATTTTGCGTGTTATGTTCTGTTATGATATAGATCACAATATCACACTAAAAGTCGTAAAGCCGTAAAAGTTGTATAACTTGTTTTGACCTGGCTTTGTCAAGCAATATTATGGTTCAAAATTTTGACCCTTTTGTGCCTCAGGGTGGCCACCGATTTTTTCACTGGATTTTTTTGTTCGTTTCTTACAAAGCTAAACATTAACGCTAAACATTCAAACATTAATGTTTAAATGTTGATTATGATAATTGTAGTACAGTCCACCCTCGTTAAACCGGCACCCCCTCAAGTTCGTTCCCACCTAGGGTCCGACACTTTTTTTACCTCGATTTTTAAAGCCTTTTGCCAGTTGTCTTCGGCCAGTCTAGTCCAAAATATCGCAAGGATTTAGATTTTGCCGATCGTTTTTAAAAATCTGCACAGTTATGCCGTAAAGACCCGCGGGTACTCGATAAACCGGCACCCATTTTTGAAAGAGGGGTGCCGGTTTATCGAGTACCCGCGGGTCTTTACGGCATAACTGTGCAGATTTTTAAAAACGATCGGCAAAATCTAAATCCCTGCGATATTTTGGACTAGACTGGCCGAAGACAACTGGCAAAAGGCTTTAAAAATCGAGGTAAAAAAAGTGTCGGACCCTAGGTGGGAACGAACTTGAGGGGGGTGCCGGTTTAACGAGGGTGGACTGTATTTGCAATTTCGATAACTTGTATGAGTACCATATTTACTCTAATAGTAGCCGCGGGGCTACTAATTTTCAACCACCTTACTAGGGGGGGGGGGGGTGCTAATATTAGAGGGGGGGGTACAATTAGAAGGGCGGCTATTGTGAGAGTAAATACGGTAGCTTGCAAAAATTATGTCGATCAAGGTAATTATGGTTAATTTAATGATCATGGTTAATTTAATGATTATAGTCAACTTGATCATTATGTGATCTTTTAATCTGTGAATATATTTAGCCTTCTTTTTTATTTATTTTAAACTTTTTCTTTTACTTATTTGCTTGTTATAAAGTGTTTTCGATGCTAGCGTCTGGACTACAAGCTAGTCAGACCGATCTTTTTACAAAAAAATCAAATTTGGAGTTGACTAATTTTTTTTAACAGGGGCTCGGATTATGTGAAAAAAAGATTAAAGGAATGTGTTTATTTGCCTCTCTTGCCCCGTATAAATAGGTATTTTTCCGTGGATTTCAAAGTGAACATACACATATTTGAATGAGTTCAATTCCTATAATTTATGGGGTGGAGACGACACAGGTAATCAAACAATTGACCACTCTGGTGTATATATCCTTCTCCAATCACCTAAATGATGACCTTTCTTACTGGTTTCAACACTTATTCCCCAAGTTTCCCCCTTTCATCACTGACCTAAATTAGTGTCGGTGGTTGTTGTTGACGTCAAGCAGCCGGGTGGTTGCCTTTACATCACTTATCTAAATTATATTGTTGTCTAGGTGCTGGCAAACATGATTCTCAGACCTGGAGCAGCACCTACGTGCTATACATTCGTATTACTTGCTGTTGTAATCTCCTTAGCTAGCTCACAAAAAGGAGCCAAACCACAATGGGCCAACCAGAAAGACCAGACCAAAGAGTCTTCAGACAACCCCGCCAGCAGCAATTGTTCGGCAGAAGAAGCCAGTTCCTACCAGTGTCCCACAGACAAATCCTGCATCCCTTTGGTCAGTCTTTAATTGTTAGAGATACACGGTGTTTCAAGAAATGTTGACACTTTAGAAGAGCGTAACTTTTTTCCTAATAGGACAACGAAAATTTGCTTTCACAAATCAATTTCGTTTTTATCCACTTTTCTTCGGTATAAAATGCAAAAAATCAAAAACTTTTGGATCACGGCTTGGCCACCGCTTTGGTTTAGGTAATACCCTCCTGCAGGTAAAACCTGTACCATAGGGACCAAAGAATATGGTTTGATTTTCACATTATATAACAAAGACAAAGCTACCAAAACCAAACCGATTTGCAAAAAAATGTCATAGTCCCCTTGTTATTTTTTCAACCTGGGTTAGGCGTAGGGTAGGCCAGCGTACATTAGTATGTGCTCAAACATTTTTACTTTTTTGTAGTTTGGGAATGTTATGAAAAATATACTCTTACAGAACCTGATAAAAAAGACCCAAATATTAATCCCAGACCCAGAAAGAGAAACCCAGGAAAAAATTCTTAGTTCCGGCTAACATACTCTGGCCTACTCCGAGCCTAGGTCTAAATTTATGGATGGGATATTTGCTACGAGCGCCAGTTTTTTCTATTTTTTTTAATTAGTTAGTTGCCCCTAAACTTATAGAATCCCATTCTCACTTTTTGTAGTTTTCACATCTTTTAATAGTCTATTTGATTCTCAGGATTGGATAGGTGACGGAGAAAACGATTGTGCTGATGGAGCGGACGAAAGTGAAGCAGCCATAGCGTTTGCTGCCAACCAAAATAAATCAGGCAAGACTGTGACTGGAGTGGACGTAGATGTGCCAACAACTACAACAGTTGTCGGCACAACGACAAAAACTGCTATTACACCCCCTACACCATTAGGAGAGTCTAAAAAAGGAGATCCGTTCTCTCAAATTGCCACCAAACAACCAGCCAGAACAGAGCAAAAAACATGCTCTCAACAAATCAACAAGTGTTCCGAGCAATTAGTCAACTGGATAGTAGATTTGGCCAAGTCTAATACATCCCAGTTGTCTGTCCTGCATGACCAAAAAAGGTTGAAAATTTTTGGATATGACAGAAAAAATGTTTATCCTGAGGTATTTAGTATGAGTAAAATTGAAGAAGGATGTGGTCTATTGCCAAAATACACAATGTGCATGGAAAAACTGGCCAAAAGTTGTGTTGAACAACAGCCCAACCAGCAATTGAAGGAATGGTTGTCCATGCAAATGTATATGTGCGAGTTGTTAGTGCCTTCTGTCAAGGAACACTCTTCTTGTTTTGGAGCACCTAGAAAGGCGGGATGCAACCTTAGGTGAGCTGCATAATAATGTTTTAGGCAACCCCAACCGGTAACGATACGCCATGTTAAGGCGGAGGCAGGCCTGTGCCCGGGCTGGCCCGCGGTCCGTCCGGACCGACCAGTCCGGGCCGGCCCGAACCCACATTTAAAATAGATAAGTCGGCTCGAAGAATTTATTCTTGTAGCTGAGATTCCAGACTACAAAACGGATATTACCATTTATCAAAATTGACAAAAAAAATTGACTAATTTTCAAAAAAGCATCCCAATTTTTGTATATTTGATATTTTTAGACAAATATCTGCAGAAAACTCCCTAATGTGCTCGCTGGTCGCCTCTGCCATGGCAGATATCAGCTGCGTAGAGAAAATGCACAAAGAAGAGTGCAGTGAAACAGCCGTAGAATTGATTGGTCCAATGAAGAGTGAAACAGAGCATGTGCTTGGTGATCTCAACTGCTCCTTACCGCCATCACCCACCAACATATCAGCAGAACCTGAGAATGGGGAAGGTGAAGATGCAGAAGTCTCTGCCGCCACTCAAGTTTCCTCCACTGCCCAGCGAGTGCATCCCGAGACTTCCACTACTGCGGCAGCCCCACAAACTACATCCAAAGCACAAGAAAGTCTGTCTGATTTGACCAATTCACTTTTCTCATTTGGTTAGTGAAAATTTTTAGACCATTCGTCTATTTAGAAATTTTATTTCCATTTTGCAGGAAACGTAGATTTGGTGTGCCAACACAAAATTGTCCCGAAATCAGAGGATTTATGGGCTCCTATTCGAGTTAAAATTTGTGCTCGGGGAGATGAGCTCAAAAAATATTCCCAGTGCTTTTTAGAGACGGCTAAGCACGAGCAAAGCAGGTGTCCTTCTAGGGTACATACATACTTTCCCTGGCCAATGATGTGTTATATCCAATCAATTTAGTTGCTGAAGACCACTTCTTGTGGTGCTATTGATGCTTTCAATAAGGTAACAAAAAGACCTTGCTCTATTTGCTTATTTAATCAATTCAATTTTACAGAATATTGACTGTGTGGTCAAGTCGCTGAATGAGTTGTGCCCCGTTGAAGCTCAAGACATTGTCGTTGAAATTCAGGTAAATTTTGGTGCGTGGGAGTTTTAGTACACTTTTTTAATTTTTGAAGTTTGGATACACATTTGAGTCTGTCCTAACGTGCGCTGGCCTACCCTAAGCCAAAAGCTCTGCCTGAATTTAAAAAAATGTAGAATACAGTCAAACCTTGATGATCCGCCACCCCAAAAGTTCATCCTATTTTCAAAAGAGGGTGGCGGTTTATCGAGGTTTACTTTTTTAGAGGAATTTTTTTCATAATTCGGAAAAACGATCGGCAAAAACGATATTTGCGACCAGACTGTCAAAACAGAACTAACCAAAATGTTTAGAAATCGGGGAAAAAAGTGTCGGACCCTAGGCGGGAACGAACTGTTTGGGGTGGCGGATTATTGAGGTTTGACTGTACACACCGAAAAACAGAACGCCAAAAAAACGCGAACCTGAAAAACTGTCCCAAAATTGCTACATGCTGCAAAATCGCCCCTGTGCGTAAATTTTGAGAAGCGTACATGACCCTATTGTTTTGCAAAGCCAACTTTTTATGACTTATTACAGGAAAAATTAAATGATGAAGCCATTTCGCACAAGTGCTACCAAGGCAACACTACAGCATCTGCAGCACCTAATGCTCCAGTCAACAACGATGGATTCTCATTGAAGCCGACAACAGGCAGATGCAGCTCTGACCAGGTATGTTTGGCAAATTTTGCAATTTCGTTAGATCTATGCAAATATCTTGCAGGAAAATGCAGCTCTAGTTTGTCTGGTCGAATTGATAGAGATTAACAAGCAATTGGCCCACTTCCAGTCTATCAATTTCTTGCTGGAAATCAGCAATCCCAACTCTACGGTAATCAATGGCATCTGCTCGCTCTACGAAAAGTACGAGAAGTGTCTTGACTCGAGTGTATTTGCTCAGAGCAAGGGTCAGCGGTGTTCCTTCAACTCTCCTCTCAACACTTTGGCTAGGTTTATACCTTACTGAACTCTGTGTTTTCAACCCATGTTTTGCTTGCAGAATCGGACTTTCTCCAGTATGCGGTTCATCCACCAGACAGTTGTTGTTCCAGAGCAGAGACTGTTTGCTAGAAGTGTCCCAACAAACTCAAGCAGCTCAGTGTCAATCAGGTCTCCAGAGTTTGGGTCAGACCGTTCAGTTGATGCTTCAGGTAAAAATTGATTACAGTCGACTCTCCTTATAGCGGCAGCCCTTGGGTGGTATTCAGGTCGGTTGATAGAGTCAGTAGATCAAAAGTTACTCTTTATCCTACTTGCAGAGTTAAGGATAAAATTTTCGAAAATTTAAGTAAAAAGTGTTGAGCCCTAGGCGGGAACGAACCTGAAGGGGTGCCACTTTAAGGAGTGTCGACTTTGCCACCAATTCAAGTCTGAATAACAAATTTCAGGGCATTCATGGAGAGGCTCTTTTGTGCAAATCGTTTTATCTTCTCAGGTATGTCCTGTTAACAGGAATAAAAAATAAGAAGGATTTATCAAAGTTTTTTTAGGAACAGTTTGAGTGTGGAACAAAAATCATACATGAGCACTGTGAATCACAAGTTTTCGAGGATCTCAATCGAATAAAAAAGAGGTAAATTTTCAAAGTGACTAATAGCTGCATTTTAACTATCAATCCATTTGCAGATGAACTCCATCGGTTTGGAGGAAGGTTGTCCGGCAGAAGAACCAGATAACTTGAATGAAATAATAGCTAAGCCTATAGCATCTTCTCCCCCTCAAAACAGTGGAAAGGCGCCAATAGCTAGGCCGATAGCTTTAACTGGTAAAGCAGTGAATGCTGGTTCCACAAGTGCGTCAGCAGCCAGCAATACCGCTTGTGAACCAGAAGAGCAAAAGAAATTCGGTCTTTGTGTTCAGCCACTGACCGCTTTCCAACCCCATCCTTTGGCTGTCATCAAGCAGCCTAAGCAAATCGATGAGGCTTGTCAGAGTTTTAAAAATTTCAATGGCTGTCGACAGGATGTCAAATGCAACCCATTGTAAGTGATTATTACGATAATTAAGTTTTTTTTGCGAAACAGCGATTTTGGGGGAAGTGATTTCCGTGGTTGTAATTTTCCACCACTAATTATATAGGAAAATACCGTATTCCATCTCATGAACCCCCCACACACCACCTAATTCAAAACCGTGATTTTGGCGTTGTGTTTTTGGCCTACTTTTAAAAGATTGTTCTTAGGCAAGTTACCATCCCTTTTGTAGCTCATCACAATGGCTACCGTTGATTGGTAACTTGTCTGACAGTAATCTTCAATTAGTGGATCAAAAACACAATGGCGAGAACACATTTTGAACGAGAGGGTTATGACACGGTAGTTGGTTTTAGCGTACATTCTACCCCAGATTATTGGGTACCCTTGGGAACCGTCCTTGACATAAAAAAATTAGTTTAGGGCTTGGCATGTTACCACATATTCTTTAGCTAACGAAACGAGCCACAAAATAATTGCTAATTTTTCTGACAATGCCAATAACACTATTTTTAACCAGGGAGGCTTATAGTAGTGGAAAACGATATCAACGGTGTCAAATTAGCAAGGTGCCGACTCGTCAAGAATCGACTGTTAGAAATTCTGTAAAATTTTAGATGGGCTAGAGGAATGAGTGCCATGTTTGATTATGCTTGTGAAGATGGCTATCAGAAGTATATTAAGGTGTGAACTTTTACCCCATGGAGAATCCGAAAAGTATATGTTGATGATTAAGGTGAGACAATGCATCCGCAGAACAACCACTAGAAGTGACATTCGAGAGTGTGTGCTTGTATTTTCCAAAGGAGCTCCCCAAGAAGCATGTCAATCATCCAATCGTCTGCTGGCTTGTGCTCTGCCTCCAGTCACTGAGAAGTGTGGTGCCGAAGGCGTGGAGTTTGTGCAGGAATATGTTCGCCGGTTTGCGGCTGCTATTGACCCTCAGTGCAAGATTGGCGAAAAACAAGAAGCAGGTGGGTGTTTTGGGATATTGAAGGAACATTATAATAAATTTTAGACTTTTGTGAGTCACACTCACAAAAGAATATACAATAAAAATCTCTAAGATGGATTAAGAAAAGTAGCCCATATGACTGTTTTGTAAAAAGATTTGTGGTTTTAGGACCTAAATTATTTTATTTTTAAAATTTAGTTCAAAACATTTTTTTGCTTTAATATGGGCACTGGATAAATGGCTCTTTTTCATTAATTAATGATTTTCGATGAAAAAACTGAGGAGGGTAAGGCACTTGGCGCTGCTTTTTTACATTGGTTTCTATATTTATTTTCTACCTTCATAGACCAGAATGGGGGAATATTTCTGTCGATATGCCTTGAACCTTGTCCTAAAGATTAAAAGTTGTAAAGATCCTTGGAGGCATCAAATATAGATAGAAAAACCACAATAGAAATCGATGTCAAGATGTAGCTGTAAATGTTGCAATCAACCTCCACCCCCTAACTTTTCCCCCAAAAATTTATTTATTGAATTAAAAAAAGGGTGGTATTTAAAATTGGCCGTGGAATACTGAAAATTGGCCGTAGATTTTTTTTCACTTCTTCCTGCATTTTTGTAATAATTCTTTCCCATTTTTTTTAAATTTTTCACCATTATGTAGCTCTAAATCTTATTTTTCTTATAAGCTATCAAACTTTGCTAAGTGTGGTCAGAAATAGGGTTGTCGAGTCGAGTACTCGAAATCGAGTTATTTCGAGTATTATTCGAAATTTTTCGAGTATCGAGTCGAGTACTCGAAAATTTCGAGTTTCGAGCATCGAGTCAAGTACTCGAAAATTTTGAGTTTGAAGTATAGAATTTAATAATTAAAATGTGCTCGAGGACCAAATTTTTCTTATTTATGGCTTTATTATGCCTTACCAACTTCACATGATTAAATTTTTAACCTAAATTTCGACAAAAATTCTACTCAAAATCGAGTAATTTCGAGTATTATTCGAAATTTTTCGAGTTTCGAGTATCGAGTCGAGTACTCGAAAATTTCGAGTTTCGAATATCGAGTCGAGTACTCGAAAATTTCGAGTACTCGACAACCCTAGTCAGAAAGTTAGATCTTTAAAGGTTTTAAAAAAACAATTTTAGGAAAAAATTTGTTTTTCAAAACAATGAAATTTCCACATTTCTGACCACATTTAGCAAAGCTCAATAGCTCGTAAGAAAGCCAAGATACAGGGCTACGTAATGGTATAAATTTTTTTTTGAAAAATTGTGAACAAATTATTACAAAAATGTAGAAAGAAGTGCAAAATAAACATCTAAGGCCAAAATTCAAAAATCTACGGCCAATTTTAGTATTCTACGGCTAATTTTAAATGTAACCCTTAAAAATGTGTCTAAAGCAGAAAAGATAAAAAGAAAAAACTTAGGCCATAAAATCTGAAAAGCTAATTGATTTTTTTTATATTGGAATTTAGCCAAACCAATAACCCCAATAAACTGTACAGCCAATGAAGACAAATAGTGCAGCACTGTGCCGCCCCTCTCAATGATATCCATTCTAGGATTGATGAACTCTTTGAAGGTATGTTTAGAATTTTTTGATTTCTTACCTAGCATATCGTGTTTTTTTGCAGGTGGTCTGCAGTCTTTCCTCAAGAATGTCAACAATTTGGCCCAGTTTTTGCCGAGGGTTGCAACCTAACAAACGAATTCCGTGAGTGTGCCCGCCCAATCCTGCAGAGCAACAGTTCGTGTGTGGTGTCCAGTTGTTTGATCAGGGCTGGAAATGGAATCTGTGAACAGCCCAATGTGGCTGCAGCTATTGAAGAGAATCTGGGCTGTGTCTTCAAACAGGCAAGCATCATTCGGACAAACTTGTGTTGACAAAAAAAACAAACAGCGGTTTCTCTGACAGACTTTTATGCATGGATTCTTAATAATACTTGAAGTTATTGTAATTTTTAGGTTGCTGATACAAACTTCGCCAAGTGTTTGCGATCTACAATTTCTACTCTCAAGACATTCAATGCAAGTTTTTTGGAACATTCTAAAAAATAACAGGAACAACTCAGGATAACGGTTATGTTTTTGGAAAGATGTTCTTTAGGACAATAGTTTTTTCCAATATATGTTGGCACTTTTCTCTAAAAATTTTGTCGAAATTTTTGAAAACTTTAGGCCTGTTTCACAATGCATCCTCAATCTCCAACCTTGGCAAAATGTTTTTTGCATTTTTCAGCGAAATAGCTTCGAGATTTTTTTGCAAGTTTGGTGTCATATTGAAGCTCAGATCCAGGGTTATTGTTTGACACCAAACTTGCTGAAAGCGAAAATGTAATCATATATAAAAGTGCGTTCATCCTCAACATGATCCTCAAATCTTTTTTGGCCAAAAGCATTGAGGATTATATTGAAGATTACTAACTTTGATCCACAATTTTATTTTCCTCCTCTGCAAGTTTGATGTCAAAAGATAGCTCTGGATCTCAGCTTCAATATGACACCAAAGCTGTCAATAAAAATCAAAGTTATCTTGCGGAACGAGGCTAAAAACACTTCGCCAAGATTGAAGATTGGATTTGCATTGTGTGAGAGGCCTTAGCATTGTCGTGTAGCCCGAAATCTCAGCTTTCCAGCAAGTTATAGACTCTATCAAATAATTTCAAAGACATAGAGATTTGAAAGTTTAATAAAGTGATTGTTATTTCGTTCAAACCCTAAATCACTTCATTTCTGAAATAATTCAATAGAGTTTAACTGTTGACTATTCTCCAAATATCTCATTCTTTCTTGGCCAAATGTGGCGTTATCCCATACGGACATTGTCCTATAAGACGTCTGTCCTAGCAGCAACAACTGCCCGAAAAACCATTACCCTGGGCTGGTCCAGCTTAAAAGATAAAATCGGAGTTTTTATTCCATAAGCAAGCATACTTTTAGCTGGAAGCCCTGCGTGGAGTCTTGCCCAAATTTGTAGAGTGTGTGGAGCCAATTGTGCTCAAAAGCTGCGGTCCAGTTCCACTCAATGTGCTAAAGGCACTTAGTTCCAGCAACGTAATCAGCTATTTTTATTTACAATTCAAATTCAATATTTGCACCACTCCAGATCTGCCCAGTTAGCCTTGCTATTGATGAGGTCTCGTCCCTAGCAACGTCTACAACAGCGGAGCCAGCCAAATGCACAGCCCAGCTTCTGGCCAGCTACAATCAGTGCCATGAGCAGTTCACAGCCAAATACACCTTCTGGCCCACTAGCCTGATCAACCAGTCTGTGCTTATGGACGAAGTATATTTCTACATAGCAGTAATAATAGCAGCTAACATTCCAAATTTCAGATGTGCACAGACCTGGAATCCCTGTCTAAATGTCTGGAGACTAGTGCAAGCAGTATATGTGAGCATCCAGGCAAGCAAAAAGCTATCCAAATGCTGTCCACCAGACTGTGCACTAACAAAAGTGCGTTTGAGCAAAGGCGGCAGTGCATGCTCCAGATGGTTAGCTCACAAAAGGTAAGTGGTTATACATGTTTTGTTAGGTTTGGAAAGCAGAATGGATTATTTTCCGGGGCTGCAAGGTGCTCTGATTTGTCAGCATTTTGCCGTTCTTGACCCAGAAGTGCTATTTTTACGTTTAAATGCAATAAAATATGCAAAGCGTTTTTTCAGTTTTAGCTTGTGATTTTCTTAGCAGTTTTTTTTCCTTTTTCGATCCACAGTGTAAACTTTAGACAAAATTTGACTTGGGAGCCCTGTTTTGGATATTTGTACGAAAAGACCACAAACGCACTAGTTTATCCTGCGCCTGAGGCTTTGCCTAAGCTAAAAAATTGACGAAAAAACAAAAAACAGAACACCTCAATAGACGCAAACTTGAAAAAATGTCTAAAAATACCAAAAACACACTGACGCCATTTTCTGTGATTAAAATTTGGCTAATCCTTACTTGAAGTATTTTTTAGGGAGCCCAATGTTTAGAGTCATTCATCGCTGATGAAACTTCCAAAGAATACTGCTCTTCCCTCAACCAGTCAACCAACTGCTTGTCTGAAGCAGTCTTTAAGGAATGTATGTTTATTAGCCTAACCACAAAAAGTTGAAGACTTTCTATGTGTTTGCAGGCCCTCCAGAAACTGTGTCCTTCATCTACGAGCACACCAATGAATACTTGCACGGTTTGCAAACTAGCAAAGAGAACTCTTGCCAGTTGGCTGTGCCCAGTGTGTCCTCCAAACTGGCTGCAGTGACCAGGTGTGTGAGAATAAGAATTGCAAGACTGACTCATTGTCAAGTTGATTTCGTGCAAACTGTATGTTTGTTTTGTAGGACTTGATCCAATACCTGGAGTGCGAACAAATTGTAGACCAGTTCCGATTTAAGCCAGTAGCTTTCATAAGGTTGGCATTGATTTTTTAAAATTTTTATGATAATTTAGTTTGATTAACTATTTTTTCAGCAATTCTTCTAAATGGAATGAATTCTGTACAGTAACTAAAGAAAAGTACCGGCCTTGCATGGACGCCCTTCCCTGTCGATTTGAGCCAATCACTGGAGCATCTGTAAGCTGTCTTTTCATACGTTCTGCAATTTGACACGAAATTCGGGTGAAGGAACGTTTTTATTATAAATTTTGAATTCGCGGAAAATGAAAAAATCTGACGAAAAATGACTATTGAAATAATTTATAATCCAAAAACAATCAAAAACAAACCCATGTATTTGCAGTTGAGTCTATTCGAGAGTCTGTGTGACAGAGAAGTGACCCACAGAGACCAGTTGCGTTTTGCCCCTTGCCTAAGTGATTACATTAACACTCCAGCAGGAAAGCAATGTGTTGAGCCATTTGGAAGTGTGGACTTATTAACCAGACAAGCAGGCACCCAGCTGTGCCCTGTCGTCAATACCATCCTTAACTGTTCTGCTAGAGCCATTAGTTCCAAATGCGGCGATGAAACCCTGTTGCATGTTTATGACACTCACAACATGTGGATGCAGGCTTTCCAGACGCCCTGTATACTCTCCCTCCTGACCTACCTGCTACAGTTAAAGAGACTGGCAAAGAAAATAAACCTCAGTTTGACTTCTCCCATGATACTACCACTCCTTCACCAACTTCTCCAAAGACATCAGAGATGGGTCATCAAACAGAAGAGTCCACTCCTGAGCCAGAACCCAGTCCTGAGCCACAACCAAGTCCTGAACCAGAACCTTCTGCCACCACTCCACAACCTGAACCTCAGCCAACTACTACCACTCCAGCTGCTAAGGGCAATGGACAAAAGAATCAGAGCAAAGGTAATTGTTATTTTAGAAACTCGTCGATGACAATTCACGAAAATACAAAAAGGCAAAAAAATATAAAAGCCGTGGACGTTGAGGACAATAGGATCTCCCAGAATTTCAATCCGCACTGAAAAGAATTCTTTTTTGTACCTTTTTCCATCATTTTCATTCACTATTTTCGCACAGTCGACTCTGTCAATAATTAACGTACGATTGAAATCAGGGATGAGTCGGATGACTGAAAAAGTCGGAACAAGAGCCAAGACAAGAAATTTAAAAAATCCAAATGGCTAAAAGTGGTACCAGAATTTATAAGAAAATAGTGAAAATTAGGAGAGACAGAATTTTTAGATGCTTGCTATTCAAATTTGGCTCAAATTGTTTTACCCGGCCAAATTATTCATTTACCCCACAGAATCTTAAAATTCGTTTTTATCTCGAAAATTATTTTAATTTTTTATACAAAAATGTTTCATACTAAAATGTAGCCCTGGATCTGAGTTTTATGAGAAGCTACTAACTGACTTACTGAGATTTTGAAAAGTTAGAGAAAAAGTCCTTGTTTAAATAGAATTATCGAAAAAATTCGGTCTATACAAAGCCTTTTTTCTCCGACTTTTGGATATCTGATTAAAACTCGTTTTCTGTAATTTCGAAGCCCCTTATAAGAAACTTTGTTACCTCAGAATTTTTAGCTCAATTTTGTTTGCCTATCGTGTAGAGCAACTCTTTCTGGACAAGTTTGAAAAATACAGTCATATTAAAAAGTCGGTCTTGTACCGAAGATCACGCGTTTTGAAAAAGAAGTGGTGGAGACCCCTAAAAATGAAAAAGTTTCTAATTTTGAGTGCCTAACATCACTTTTATTTTTTCAAGAGCGTTATATGTCGTTCGACGCAGAAATCACAGGGCTTTTATCTGTAACAAAGATGATACTACTGAGCAGGAAAAATTTCATAAAAATTGATCTGAAAGCTATTGAAAAAGCTTTTGAATTTTTTTATTCGGCATAAAAAGCTTTCTACACAAATTTTTCAATTTTGCTTCAAACATTTTGTAAGCATATTCGAAAGCCCTATGAATTCTGCACCAGATGGCTTAGAATTTTTTTGAGAAAAGGGTGACTTTGAGAAGTTATGGACAATTTAACAAACACACTTCTAAGAAAATTTTCAAGTTTTTACCGCTTTTTTGCTTAGTTCTTGTCTTATATGCCTTGTGCATACCTGAAATATATCTAGTATAACAAATTGTCCGCAAACTTATGCACCACCCAATAAATCGACCTCAAACGTTTTGATTACATTATTAAAGGGCATTATTTTTTTCGATTATTGAAAATTTTACACAATATTTTCCGTCCGTCTAAGAATTTAATAGTGAGTGGCGCCAAAGATTATCAAAAATTGTAAAAATAACAAAAATATTTGGGAATCCCGGTTTTGACTAAAAAAAATTCCGGCGCCCGGACATTGTCCCTTTTTAATGGACTATGTCGCCCGGACGAAAGTTTGTTGGCCCAATTTTTGATTACGCGTCGAGGTGATTTTTCAGGATCAGTGAAAATAGCCAAGAAAAACTGATCCTGAAAAAATCAGCTCGATATGGAATCAGAAATTGGGCTAACAAAACTTCCATTGTCCAATGTCCGGACATCATCCAGGACTTCACGCTGGTATCAAAAAATTTGAAAAAAAAGTTAAAGAAATACCGGAGAGAAACAAATTTTTGCGATTTGTCGGGGTAAATGAATAATTTGGCGGGTGAAAGTACTTACAGCCTTCAAAAATTAAGTTTTTAATAGAAACTTTCTATGGCTCAGGTCCCTGTACAAAATTAATTATTTTTTTGTAAGAGAACGCCTAGACCTATTAAAGATGCATATTTAATATATTTATTTATTAGGACAATTAATTGCAGGTAATAGTGCGTCACGAGAGCATCAACACTTGCCATACACCGTCACTGCAGCACTATTCGCCCTTCTACTCTGCTTGCTCTAATTCCAGAAGGACATTCTTATAATGTAAATACAACCAAAGAGTATATTTAAAGAATAATAAATCTACAGTAACTACTACTAAACCAAGAAAACAAGCACGGGTCCATCCGAAAAAAAATCCATCGCCCAATCCTATCCTCAACATACAACAATCTATACCTACAAATACTTCTGCCCCTTATTTTAAAATTTATGTTTTTCCTTTTATTGTGTTCAGGTGACAGAATATGCGTTTTATATTTTTATTTAAAAATACCAAAAAGCATATGAGTTTTTATTATTTTCTAAGAAAGGAAAATTCGATACTGATGACCCAATTTACTTTTTGATTTTAGACATATTTGCTATTTAAGATTTGCTTTCCGATACTCAAAAGTTGGTCCAATAAATCAATTTTTCGCAAAATTTCAAAGAAATTTATAAAGTCATATATTGCTTTTTATTTAACCGAGTTTTGTAAGTCAAAAGCATGAAAGTAAACTCTATCTAAATCCGAAGAATTGATGGAGGTCATTTGCACCAAATTTTTATTTTATCAATAGAAACACCCTGAAAACTCAAACTCATACCTTTTGGGGATTTTTTGCACTTTCTGTTCCCTAATTATGTTTTTTCTTTCAAATAAATTTGTTGTTATTGTTTCTATAAATAAATGCTACGTTTTATTATTAAGCTCTTTCAGCCGGTTAGTTTACGCAAAATTACTGTACAACAGATTAGCTAATTGGATTAAGCAACTATTTCCAGAGAATAATTTGCTTGTTTACAAGCCATTTAATATGCAGAAATAAAATTTTTAAAATAATTGCTTCAAAACTAAAAATTGATTCGTAAATATGCGGATCACGAAAAGATTTGTTTCCTTGAAACATTGAATGAATAAAAATTATGCTTGAATCAAAATTTCAAAATTCTTGCTGTTATTCTCTACAAAACACTTGCTTAATCTCAGTGCTGTAAAATAATTAAAATAGACTGAGATCATGAATCTTCAATTAGTCAATGGTTAAACTCAACACAAACGAAAATTTAAAAAAACCAAGCTAAACAAAGCGTTGAAGGATTAACTTAAAAAGCCGGTGTTTTTGCTTACATCTAACCCTATAGGGTTGTTTCCTCATCTATTTCGAGTCGGTGGGCCAAACATCGATTTCTAGCACATGAGCAAAAATAATTTTTTAATACTTTGGTTTAGGTAATCTTTGTGTGTTTGTGTTGTTGCTGCCCCGTTGATTATGCTGTTGCCTGTTAAGCAGCAGGTCTAAGGACGCACCACCTGGTCACAGTCCACCCCAACTCTTGCATTCTATGCAGTTGGTAGACAGGCAATGTTCCATTCAAGGAATAGAGTTGTTGTTGTGGAGGAGGACGCATGGAGGGTATGTAGGCCAATTGTTTGCGGTAAGCACATGCCTTGGCCATAGCTTCCACCCTGCCTTTGAAGGTTGCTGTCAATTCCTGGTTTCTCTGCTCCACATCAAAGTGGATGGTGGAGGGTGGGGCTGAGTGGTCACGCCGTCTGCAGAGGACGAGGACGAAACTAAACATTAATAAATCGAAAAATTTGTTAGAGATTGTGTGAGTTGCATACAGTTGTTGTTGTCCAGACAAGACGAGGACGAACTACTGGTCCTCCTGCTTCGTTTGTAGGAAGATGGTGTGTCGATCGGGGTAACATCTTCTGACTGCCGCAATATAACATTGCGGTAGCGCAAGCAACACTGCCGAGGAGATCTAAATTCACGGTTAAGGGCTTTACATTTAAGCATTCCATGTTGACCTGTAGTGGTAGGCATTCTGGTTGACACAACAAGCCACAAAGTCCCAGTTGACGAGTATACCGTCATTTTGAGCAATGAGCTCTGAGGTCAACTTGTGTTCCTGAGTCACTGCCTGAATTTATTTATTTTTTGTTTTAGATCTGAATTAAATACAGTCGAACCTCTTTATAGTGACACCCCTGGGACCGACCCCTAGGTGTCACTATATCCAGGTGTCACTATATCCTATATCACTATATGTCGGCCAACCAAATCGGGCCCGAGGTGTCACTATATCGGGGTGTCACTATAAAGAGGTTCGACTGTATTGATTTGAGGATAATCGAAAAAATTCCACAACTTTTGAATAAACCAAAAATAAGGTTGAAAAAAATGTTTTAACATTTTTTTCAAATATTACTAGGCCTCTTCTTTAAAATTTCGACTAAAAATTTGAAAACCTAAGAAACTATTCGAAAGTCAGTCAAATTATGCTCAAGACGGTGTTTTTACATATTTCAGTCTATTGCAAAAGCTTGCTATATTAAAGCCGAAAATTGAAAATTTTAAAATTCTAATCATTGATATTTTCACTTCTAATGTAGCAAGTTTTTTCTAAAAGTTAAAAAAGCACTACGCTACTGAAATATACCCAACTCCCCAATAATTTTATTTTTCAATATTATCTGCCAATATGTTGGTGCATACCAGTAAAAGCCTGTAGTCTTCAGTGCATGTCCAAGGCAAACCCTCAAAGTCAGACGCTTCCATTCCATGCCCTGGTACTATAAAATCTTCATTTGTTTTTGGGCCAGCTCTTAAAATAGTGTGCGCAGTCTCCGGTGGGCCAGTTCGACATCTTTAAAATTTTCATAGATTTTTTTCCACATAATTAGATCGAAACTTACATGTATTTAATAGATGGCTTTTTAATAGAGCTGCGGCGAACGCTTCAATGCATTCTAAACATTTTCTTGAATTTCTCGATTTTAACACAAAGACCAGTAGGCTCAATTTCTCGTCTGAGTTTCTATTTTAAGGATTTATTTTGCAAATAAGATTACGTCCTCCTTAAAAGATTAGGTTTTCCAACTGGGTTTTATATAATCCGAGCTTGAAGTGCTTAATTTTCTCATTTGTTCCCAAAAACCCATCTGGAGTTCAATATATCAACTCCTACCAAGAAGCGGTATCAAACTACGTGTTTTAGATCCTGAAACGTGTAGATAACATGTTTTGGGTGGGGGACGGCACTTCCATTTAATTTTTTGACTAAGTTTTGATTTTTTGCTGTGGACGGCTAACTTAACACGGGAACGGCCGGTGGTAAGTTTTGTTGATTCTGGCGCAAAATTTAACGCTGAACACGATGATGCAATCAGTTTTTAAAAAAGGCGGTTCTGGGGTTTTGGCGCCAAGTTGAAAAAGCGCAGTTTTCGAAAATGAGTTACTGCATATAAATGAGTCTAACTCAGCTTGGTAGGTGTATTAGCAAATGATTTATAGCTCATTAGAACCGCGAGGAGATGAGCTTTTGAATGTGCTATTACATTAATGCACTTTTTTGAAAATTGAAATTAATTTAATAAAAAACTGAAAATATTGGGCGGCGGTAAATTCGTCCTCAAAACCGCCAATTCAAAAATTTCGAGCAGGTTCGAATCCTGGTAGTAGCAAATATTTTTCTAACTTAGAATTGTGTGGGAAATCGGGTTTGTTAGGACCAAAATTACGACTTTACCCACCCAACCCCAATACCTTGAGTAGGTGCCTCATGGTCAGGTGAACAGACAATACATATTTTAATTTTTTTTTTACTTTTTCCGGCCTTAAAACCTGTTTGATGGACTAATTGGGACATGCTGAGGATGGTTTGATAGTGCTAAAATGCCGTTTTGTAGGGTATTTGTTGAGCTTTGATAAAAACCAGTTTTGGTAAAATCCATTATCTCCCAATACTAAAAAAATACTCGACGAAACGTCATTTCACCACTATCAAATCATCTTCAGCATGCCTCAATTAGTCCAGAAAATATGTTTTGAAAGATGGAAAACGTAGAAAAATTTTTGCTTCAAGTGAACGACTACTTGGTTTTGTTGGTGCATGGATTATTCAGCAGAACTGACGTTGGATCATAGGAATCGTAGAAATCATAGCTTGGATCACAGACCAAAATGTTACTACCCGTGTACCACTACACTAACTAAGTTACCCGACCTGTGTATGACTACCTGGGTACAACAAAACCAAGTGGTCGTCCACTTGGAGCAAAAAATTTTACATTTTTCATGTTCCAAAATCTGTTTTTTGGACTGATTCGGGTATGCTGAAGATGGTTTGAAAATAGTAAAACTACCTACCATCAATGGATTTTTGCGGGTGGATGAAAGGTGTAGATACAGTAGCAGAAGCACCATTTACACCACCATTCAGGGCAGAAATCATAGCTGCATCATACACCGATGAAGAAGCATATTCATTAGGGTAAATTGTTGAGGTGGATGAAGAAGGTGTTGGTGGTGAGGACTCCGGTGGCGATAGCAGATCAATGGTGCGATGGGGCTGTCCATCTACACTGCTAGCAGTGGAAGGCAGGCGGGAAAGCACTGAAGTGGTATCCATACCACCTTCGTAGTCTACGCTGCCCTCTCTAACCAACACTACTCCATTCTCATTTAGGAAATTGCGACTACTGGAATGTCTTTTAACAGGAGAGGCGTTGATGCTGAGACGAGTGGAGGAACCAGGCAAACGACGGAAGGGTTTAGATATGTGGTTGGCTCCCTGTAAGGTGGCAAGTCTTCTTCGGCAATGAGGTCGTCTTCATAGAAAAACAGGCCATCAATGCTACGATAGATGTCATCAATATCAACTTCAGAGCAAGGTGGGGAGGGCGGCATCCATGCTTCACAAGGGATGTCCCAAGCCTGATGATTGTTATTGAAATAATGTGTAATTGAGTAAGCACGCAAACGCTTACAGGCATAAGGTTTAGAGGTAAAAGTGTTGAACAGAGCATCTAAAGTATCCAATTTTATAAGGGGGTATTTCAATCGGCATAAATTGATTCGGCTTGCTAAAAAGCTAAAATATACGGCTAGGGAAGATTGCCAAAAACGAAAATTGCCAAACGTATGTTTTGCCAAAAACGAAAATTGCCAAACGTATGTTTTGCCAAAACGAAGATTGCCAAAAGGAAAATTGCCAAAACGAAAATCGCCAAAACGAAAGTTGCCAAAAACGAAAATTGCCAAAACGAAAATTGCCAAAAACGAAAATTGCCAAAACGAAAATTGCCAAAACGACATTTGTCTTGACTCTGAGGTGTCACTATATTGTAGGTGTCACTATATCGAGGTTTGACTTGAGTCATTTTGAGACGAATGGATAAATGAAGGGTACGTTATGTGGAACTGAGTGGTATATGTTCGTATTCACTAAGCTTTCATTTGTCATGGCAATTTTCGTTTTGGCAATTTTCGTTTTGGCAATTTTTGTTTGGCAATTTTCGTTTTGGCAATTTTCGTTTTGGCAATTTTCGTTTTGGCAATCGTCGTTTTGGCAATTTTCGTTTTGGCAATTTTCGTTTTGGCAATTTTCGTTTTGGCAATCGTCGTTTTGGCAATTTTCGTTTTGGCAATCTTCATTTTAGCAATTTTCGTTTTTGGCAATTTTCGTTTTTGGCAATCTTCCCCTAGCCAAATATACCACGACAAAAATTTATGCCACAAAAAAAGCTCAAGTATGCTAAGAAAAACCTATTAGAAAGACTTATATATGACACTAAATAAGCCCATAGATTCAAGGGGAGTGTGCACATCGAAGAGCGAATATTTAAACTCTCAGGTTCAATTCCCAGTGGGTGCATGACCTATTTTTTACTCTACATTTTAGCACGTTCACTGACTTCTAGGGCCAAAAACTATCGAGCAATCGATTTAAAGAATTTCCAATGAAAAGAAAACCAGCCAAAATGATGCGTACTTAGTTTTATATCGACTCAATCTCTACCAATTTTATTTACTCCTCAATTATTTTAGTAGTTTTCTAGAGTCAGAATTCCATGAAGAATCAGATAAGAGTATTTTCACACAAAAATCTCTGCAAAAAGTTAGGAAGCTATTGTTTAACCAGGGAAGACATGAGTGTTTTTGAGGGGTAGGATTTTGGTATTATTTCGAAACTGACGTTTTCTGCAATTTCAATCTAAATAGTAATTATAATCATATACCCAAAATGACTCCAGGAAGCAGGGCTATATTTTGAGTATAAGCTTTTAAACGATCGTGCAAATTAAAATTTAAAAAAAACGTCCGTTCCAAAATAATACCGAAAAGTTCCTGGACAGTCCGGGGTAGTATCATGGAATCCGACATCATTGGATATTTTTCAAATTTTAGCTCTAACTACCTATTATTTTTACCAGTATGTGATGGCTCAAATGAAAACCCAGAATCTTAACTACATTTTGGTATATGAAAAATGTCACATGTAACGAAAAGTCAGAAAATATTAATCAAATCAGTCAAAGAAACACCCCCAAAACGATCGATTTTCGTAAATTTAACAGGTCTTAGCAAGTAAATCAGCTCCAGATGTTGCGTAATCATGCTCTGACAACTTTGTCGGATAGTCAAGAGTGTGAGGATCATTTTGGCCACAAACTTGTAAATTATAGGATAAAAAGGGTGTGCACCTACTTGAAATCGAACCTGAGAGTTCAAAATATTCGCTCTTCGATGTGCAACCGGAAAACGGTAAATTCGGGCAGCCGACGATTGCGCAAAATCAAATTGCGCAAATTCACATTGCGCAATGTTCAAATTGCGCAAATGTGAATTGCGCCAAAATCAAATTGCGCAAACATAAACTGCGCCAAAGTCAAATTGCGCAAATGCATATACCGCGACTGTTGACTCTAAGGATGATTCATTAAAAAGTCCTACAAATAATTGGAGTGTCAATAAGAAAGATGGTAAAAGTTATCTGAAAACGGTAGAAATTCACGGTAGAAATAATGGAGTGACCCTAATTGAGGATCGAATGTTGTATATTGGGGTTGTAAGGGTTGTATGCCCGTGGATGATTGTAGTTGGATTGATAGATTAGATTTTTAGAATAGTGAAAGGATGAAGATGATAGAATGATCAAATGGAAAAGTCTTGGAATAGTAGATCCCTCTAATTTTGATAAAATCGTAGCGCTGTTTACATTTGCGCAATTTGATATCTGCGCAATTTAAACTGGCGCAATATGATTTTGGCGCAATTTGCATTTGCGCAATTTGCATGACTAAAAATTCATTTGCGCCCTCAAAATGCTCATTGACGCCCTCAAATTAATTATTTACGCCCTCAAATTTGAAAATTGATCAAAATGCTCATTTACGCCCTCAAATTGCTCATTTACGCCCTCAAATTTATTTCCTATTTTAGATGGCAATATTTTCAGAACTCGAATGTCTGACTGTGTTTAAACTTTCCAAACCGGTATCTTCAGTTCCCCTGAGCCATTCTGTAGGAGAACACATGAGGAGCTCACCTAGGAGAGGGGTATCTAAGAGGGAGGCAGCCAGGATAGGGGATCCTAGAAGGGAGTGTCAAGGTGGTGTGGATTAGATTAGGAATACCCAGGAGAGAGGTACAGTCAAAACCCGGTTTAGTGCGACCCTGGGAACCGGAAAAAATTTGCACTATATCGAGGTTCCACTAAATCGGGGTTCCACTTTCGAGACTTTCAAAGACTTTTGACCAAGTCCATCGAACTCGAGGTCGCACTAAATCGGGGTTTGACTGTACCAGAGAGAGAGAGGTAAGTTTTCTCAGGCGGAGGTGCACTGGTGATGCTACCTAGGTGAAGTACCTATGTGGGTACCAAGTGGTCGTCCACTTGGATCAAAAATTTTTTTACATTTTTCATGGGCAATACTTTTTTTTGCCGCAAATATACTTTTTTTGCCGCAAATATACTTTTTTTGCCGCAAATCTGCTTTTGCCGCAAATATACTTTTTTTTGCCGCAAATTTACTTTTTTTTGCCGCAAATATACTTTTTTTTGCCGCAAATCTGCTTTTTGCCGCAAATATACTTTTTTCTGCCGCAAATATACTTTTTTCTGCCGCAAATTTACTCTTTTTTGCCGCAAATTTAATATTTCTGCCGCAAATATAGATTTACAGTTGCCAGATGCCTTTACTTCAAGTCTGTCTTTTTTTAGAATATGGGTAAAAGCTTGGGTTTTTCACTGTCTTTAGCCAATATACACACCTTTTACAGCTTACAAAAATCAAAATTTACCTTTCTAGCTAACCTAAAATCACAAATATAAAGCTTTGAAAGTCCTTCCAGTGAAGTCTGCGACATCTACCTGAAAATAAGCTGTAAAAGGTGTGTATATTGGCTAAAGACCAGTGAAAAACCAAGCTTTTACCCATATTCCTAAAAAAAGACAGACTTGAAGTAAAGGCATCTGGCAACTGTAAAATCTATATTTGCGGCAGAAATATTAAATTTGCGGCAAAAAAGAGTAAATTTGCGGCAGAAAAAAGTATATTTGCGGCAGAAAAAAGTATATTTGCGGCAAAAAGCAGATTTGCGGCAAAAAAAAGTATATTTGCGGCAAAAAAAAGTAAATTTGCGGCAAAAAAAAGTATATTTGCGGCAAAAGCAGATTTGCGGCAAAAAAAAGTATATTTGCGGCAAAAAAAAGTATATTTGCGGCAAAAAAAAGTATTGCCCATTTTTCATGTTCCAAAACCTATTTTCTGGACTAATTCGGGCATGCTGAAGATGGTTTGACAGTGGTAAAATGGCGTGTTCTCGAGTATTTTTTGAGTGTTGTGAAATAATTGATTTTGGTGAAATCAATTATTCACCAAAACTCAAAATATACTCGAGAACACGGGATTTTACCACTGTCAAACCATCTTCAGCATGCCCGAATTAGTCCAGAAAACAGGTTTTGGAACATGAAAAATGTAAAAATTTTTATGATATAAGTGGACGATCGGCTGGTTTCGCTAGTTGAGACTAAAAATTTGAATTCCCGCAAACTTTTGGCTAAAATAAGCATTTTGGTCGATTTGAGGGCGTAAAAAGAAATTTGAGGGCATAAAAAAGAATTTGAGGGCGTAAATGAGTAATTTGAGGGCGTAAATAAGCATTTTGATCGATTTTCAAATTTGAGGGCGTAAATAATTAATTTGAGGGCGTAAATGAGCATTTTGAGGGCGCAAACCACTTATAGCCAATTTGCATTTGCGCAATTTTAACATTGCGCAATGTGAATTTGCGCAATTTGATTTTGCGCAATCGTCGGCTGCCCGTAAATTCGCCCACAGTAAATTCGCCCACGGTAAATTTGCCCACAGGTAAATTCGCCCACAACTCTTAATTTTTCACCTTAATATTTATAACGTCATTGTTATCATACTATTGTACCCAAAAAAGTGTTCCGGAAAAAGTTTTAAGAACCACCCCTCCCTCCCGTGTGCAACCCCTCCACCTTTTTTTAATGCCTACCGTATTTCCTCTAATTGCCGCCCCGGGGCACTTATTTTTCGATCGACCTCAAAGGGGGCGCTTATTAGAGTCATTTTGGAATTTTCAAGTGAAAATTCAAAATTTTTTTTGCGGAATCAGTACAGCTTGCGGGAACTAAGAAAACGTGAAAAAAACCTATTCGAAAAAAAATTCTGGACCGAGATACAATAGCTCAAAGTCGAGGGGGGGCGGCAATTAGAGGGGGGCGGCAATTAGAGGAAATACGGTAATCAGATGTCTTAAAAAACCACAGGAACTCTTTGGAACACGTTACAGTAAAGACTTTGTATAAAAATTAGTGACTTTTTCTAAAATTGTGTATTAACAAGAAAAGTTGATCGTGTGTTGCATTTTAATGTAAAACCATGCCCTTGCGATTCGACAACGCTTCAAAAGCCCTGCTTCAGGCCAACTCTTATAGGTTTTGGCATTAAAGTTATAAAAAAAATTGTTTGGTCGAAAAAAGTTTTTTTCCTTTTTCGAAGTCGAAACCCAAGAGCATGGTCTGAAGAAGGTTTTTAGAGTGAAGTCTTCAAGAGGAGTATACAAAACAAGTTTATACACTCCTGTTTTTAATTAACAAGAATTGCAAGAGCAAGATTTTATTTATTATAATACAACCACCCGGATAACAATTTCTACTCGTAGATGTGACAATTAATTTTCCTATCATTATGCTCGCCTACTAAACTTGCACACGTTTATTCCTTTTTCGCCCATTTGACGACGACTGCTGGCTTTTTAGCCTCGTGGAAGAACGTGGGCTTTGGCAAATTGTGCGCTTTAAAGATTGAATACGGTCTGCGTTCTTGGCCTTAGCCCTTCTTAGAATGGACTTTACTGACGGTGAGATTACCTCTCCAATCGGAGTACCAGGTTGATAAATGAGATCCAGTCTGTCTTCATCTTCCATGTTTGAAAAACTATTATTCAGATCGAAGCTACCATTTAAAGGAGCTTCTATGCCACTGCCAGATGCCTAAATATAGTCTTTTTATAAAAAGTATTTATTTTAAACTTCACTCCTAGATTTGTTTGCTGCTACTTAAACACAAATTTTGACTTTTATGATACACATAACAGCATGTTTTAGCTAGCCTAATATATAAATACTAGGAACAACAGGCGCCTATCGGCGCCTCTATCCTATGTGTATTTATTTTCAAGATTTTGAAATTTTAAAAAATATCAGTCCATCTCGCACTCCCCTGGTTACCCCTTCCTGTGTACCCCTGTCTCTCCTGGCTACCCTTTTCCTGGGTACTCTTTTCCTGCCTTCAAACTTCTCGCTCACTCTTCTCCCCTGATACTTTACTGGTAGTTTGGGGGTATCCAGGTAGTTAAGTCCCCATTCTGATTGGTGTGGTTGGGGCTCGGTACTGCCTGGTCATGGCCAATGTCCCGGTGGCTCCGGCTCTATAATGGGATCCAAGCCACATCCTGCTGATTGAGAGCTATCCACGTAGTTTAGGACCTATCCTGGTGGTTCGGGCATCATCCCGGTGCTTTGGCCACATTCTGGTGGTTTGGACCCCATCCTGTTGATCGGGGTGTCCACGTGGTTCAGGCACGATACTGGTGGTTGGGGACAACATTCTTGTGGTTCGGGCCCCATCCTGGTGTTCGAAAGAGAGGGGGGAGGTGTGCCCACGTCACTCGGACCCCATCTTGGTGGTTTAGGCCCTATATGGTGGTATGAGCCACAACCTGGCGATTCGGGCCTGGTCCTGGTGGTTAAGTTACTTTCCTGGTGTTTTGGGCCCATCATGGTAGTTGAGGGTACCTACGTCGATTGGGCCCCATCCTGATGCTTCAGGCCTTATCTGTTGGTGTGAGCCATATCCTGGTGGTTCGAACCCGGTCCTGATGGTTCGGGTACTTTGCTGGTGGTTCGTGACTTATCCTGGTGGTTCGGGCCCACCTTGGTTCTCGGGCCTCACCCTAAAGATTTATTTGTAAGAACCATGGGCTCAGGGTATTTAATAGTTGTTTTTTGAGAGGACCGCAATTGAAGATGCGCCAACAAATAGTTTTTTGTGTCGAGACAAATACCATTACTTCAAATTTCAAAGTAAAAGGTGTTCAATGAAAAATGGCTTTCATAAAAATGGCATATGCCCATTATTTTTGGACGCTCTTTTTTTTAAACGAAAGCTGACATTCTGAGCAGCACGATGAACTTACCCGCAAAAAGTATATCCCCTTCTACGACCCATTTTGGTCCTTCGAAGTCAAAAAAGCGTTACCCACTTATGCCAAATTCTATGACTTCATTCATAAAAATAGGCATATGCCCCTCTTGAAACGCGTATTTTTGGACGCTCTTTATTTTAAACAAAAGCTGACATTCTGAGCAACACGATGAACTTACCCGCAAAAAGTATTTCCCCTTCTACGCCCATTTTGGCCTTCGAAGTCGAAATAGCGTTACCCACCCACCCACACATGCCAAATACTATATAGAGATAAAACAACCCAAATGTTCCAATTTCTTACAAATACCAAAAAAAATTATTAATACAATTTTACTAGCAAAACCGGCGCCAAGGGCGTCTCAAAGTTTGAGGAAATTTATTCTCAACAATTTCTTTTAGAAAAACTTTCTGCCGCCGGGCACCAGCACTTGAGCACCAGCACCTGGATATCATTACCTGGGAGCCCTCACCTGAATACCACCACATGGGTACCACTGCCTCGACACCACCGCCTGGATTACACCACCTGGATATCTGGAAACCACCACCTGGGTGACATTACCTGGATAAATGGGCACCACCTCCTGGTTAACATGACATAAATACCAATTCCTAAGTACCACCACTTAGGCCATCCTACGTAGGTTCGCAATACATAATAGGAACTCGGGTTTGAACACAAAATCCGACCCTCTAATTTGGATGTCAAAAAAATTTTTTTAGAAGCAACTTTAATTGTACGTGCTAGTGCTTGAAAGCAAGCCCAGATGTTGTACTTTAGTGTTCCGGTGAAATATGGGACATAGGTTTGCAAAAGATGATAGAAAATCGGGTACTATTACATCGTAACAACACCCCCATCGCCCCCAACAACACCCCCATTATTGCGGGATTTCAAAAAGTGTGACTGACACGGGTCCAAATACTATATGTAGATAACATGACAATTTATTATGGCTTAGCTGCGCTCTCCATTACAGTCGAACTCCGATATAAGGCCACGCCTGGGGACCGGCCGAAGGTGGCCTTATATCGGAGTTCGACTGTATTCAACTCGCCTTACACTACATCCAAGTTTGAAGAAAGTGGTACTACGTTTTTGCACGAAATAAGACTTTTAAGCTGATACAAATAACACGTACTAGGATTTCCAAAAAAGACAGACACATGCTCACAAGACTCATACCAACACTGACATGTAACACACAAAATTTTTATTCTACCGTGCGACACCCATTACGATATTTCTAACAATATACATCGCATTTCTTTCCCCTTACAAACAAATTACCTCGTCTTTGGCAATTTCTTCTTCGTTTTCCGGCTGCATATTTTCTTCAATGGTTCGGATGGCATATCGTTCGATTCCTGACATCTGTAAAATGGTCAGCTAATGATTCGAAAATGGGAATTAAAAAAGTCTACGTTGTTGACCAACTCAGAATATGGATCGAACGGACTTTCCAATTCTCTCGAGGAACCGCTGCGACCATTTTCGTCGAATTCAGCTACATCCACATTTGCCTCTGCTTGAGCTTTGCGAGCATCCAAAGCGTCTTGTTGGTCTTCAACGTTAGCCATGGCCTAAAAAGGAGAGTCGCATAGTCAGACATTATCATAATTTAACACTGTCAATTACAAACCATTTCCATTTCTTTAGCATTTCCAGGGAGGAAACAAGTACTGGCGCCAGAATCTCAGGAAGTCCATCCTCATTGCTAAACAAGTCCCTGATGTTGTCTAAAATACGATCACATTAGATAAAAGGAAAACTTTAATTTACTACCGGTATTTTAAAGAACTCTGGTGTGAATTCCGCTTCATCGATTGCCATTTCACCGAGACGTCTCTTTTGCATTGCTTTTTTCAGAATATTTTCTTCAATGGTCTAAATAAATAAAGTATTGAAAACACTAAAGGAATCACGTACAAAGATACCTTTTCGGAGATAAGCCTGTAAACGGTGACGTTCCTTGTCTGACCAATTCGATGACATCTGTCTTGAGCCTGTGCATCCATTGTCGGATTCCTACAAAGAAAAGCAGCACTTTAGTTGTCAGTGAAATGGTGTTAACAGAAATAAAGCTACTTACCAATCACTATCATAGAAAATGACAGTGTCAGCGCCCGTCAAATTTATTCCTAAATATAGAATTTTATAAAATCCCCAACTGAATAATTGTCAGGTTTACTCACCTATACCACCGGACCTGGTTGAAAGTATAAAGACGAAAATAGACTCATCAGCATTAAATCTCTCCATCATTGCCTGAAATATTACGATCAATACTACTGGGTGCGGTAAGTAATTCCCAGGTTTCTCACTGGCTATAACTTTTTTTAAAGCTTTTATTTTTGATTATGTTTACCAGTTAGTCTTAGAATTACCGGCGATTTTTTTTGAGTCTAACTTTAAAATAAAAAATTTTTAATAATTTTACTTATCTGCCTTGGTCTCCTTGGTCCTTATGTGCCCGAAAAAAAATACGGATGTTTTGACATAAGGGGGACCAAGTCAGAAAAGTGCAAATTTTTAAATTTTTTTATTTTGAGTTAGACTAAAAAACGCCGGTAATTCTAAGACTAACTGTGAAAACATTGATTGAAAATAAAAGCTTTAAAAAAAAGTTATAGCCAATTAAAAACCGGGGAATAACTTGCCGCACCCAGTATGGTATTACAATTGTATTAATGGGCCTAGCAGTTTAACTATGTAAAATAAGACGTTTACAGACCTGTCGTTGTTCAATGGGAGTGGAACCATCCAAACGAAAATACTTGAAGTTGTGATGCGAAAGAAAGCTTTGAAGAATGTCCAGCATTTTAGACATTTGCGTGAAAATCTATAAACCTCTCCGTTAAGATTAGGAAATATTAAAGCTTTTAAAAGATACCAAGCATCGATGTCTGTTTTCGTAAAGCTGGATGAGAAGCCTTGAAAGAACTTGCAATTTGCCACAGTCATATTCTGAAAAAATTTGTTTACTAAATAATTTCATGTGTATCAACAAACCTATCAGCCTGAGTTCTGGAAACTGTAAGAGATGAGATAGTTCTACTTGATCTGCCAGGCTATCAGGTTGACCACATATTGTTCTCAAGTCTTGTTCAGACAGTGAGTGCAGGTACTTGTCATAAGCATTCAACTTGGAAAACTCGATAGGAGTGTCGTGCAAACGCACTTTGTCAACATACATGCAATACCTAAATTGAAGGGAAACATGAAAGATAAGAAATCTTCAGGAAATCAATTAGACAGTACCGCTTCACGGTGTCACTAACCCATCCAGATATGCGGCTGGAGATGAAATCGCAAGCTTCACCAAACAAGTCGACATGGGAGGTAGAAGAAGACGGCTCATTATCAAATTGCTTAAGGCATGAGTAGAAAGAAATCCTGTTGCTTGAACCAGCCAATTCCTTTGTATTTATGGAGATCAATTCTGAAATTGAGAAAGTAATGATAAGTGAAAAATAGGATAAAAAACCTTCTGGAAGGATAGGAGCACCAAGTAGTCTGTGTCTGCCTGCAAAGAAACAAAAAATTATTTTTCAAATTGAAAAGCACTAAATACCAGTCAGCCATAACCCAACTTCACGACTTTCTTGCACCCGCTTTCTTCGAATGATTTCCAGACCTGAGTTCTCGAACAGATGTTTCCGCTTTGCTTGCCTCTCTAAGTTTTTGCGTCCCACATTTCCAACCAACGGCTAAAATTTTGTTTTCATGACATAAGCCCACAGAAAATTAAAAACTTTACATATGACACACCCATCATTAGCGAAGCACGCCTTTTCTTTCCATTCCTGAGATCATCCTAAAATCAAAAAAAGGAAAATGACAAGCTAAGAGAAGTAAATATTAAAATCACCTTGGATTTCGCAGTTTGCACTCTACTTGCTCAACAGGAAACGGTTTCTTTAAATATAAATGACCACCATTAAAGTCCTTGTCATGCACGAAGCTTATCCCTTTGATCTTCCTAATAAGTTTTTGCGGTCCAGCATTCAAGTCTCTGTTGAGACTTTCCATGCTACTTATTTCGTTGTAGAGTTCCATACACTATAAGGCGCACATGAGTCCGTGAAGAGTTTGGGTGAAGAAGGACCATCCAGAGACTTTAACATCGATGGTAGGCAAATTTTTGAAGATGATACAGCCAACGGTGAAACTACAGGACGTGTTTCAAATAAATTCGGATGGTTACAGCACTTGCGCAATTGCATAATAATGTTTAGTACCGACATCATGTTACCAGACTTAAGATTCTCCACAGTGCTGAAATCAAGCTTAGTTTTCTAAAAAATTTAGCTTAAAAGTGTCATCCCACCTTTTTTGGATAGAAACTCATTGTACAAAAAGCGCTGGCGCTTGGAGAGTGCACATGGAATAATCTTTTCCTGAAAATGCTTTCGGTAGACACCTACATAACCACAGACAGAGCAGAAACCAATTCGAACAGGTTTGTCAAATTACCTCTTTTGTTGGCATCTGCTTTTCAACCTCACTTTTCAGTCTTCGTAAGATGAATGGGCGTAAAACCTACAAATTCAAGTCGCTTAAAGACGTTTAAGGCAATATTAACTCACTTTATGAAGACGTCCAATAAGACCCTTGTTTATTTCTGTATTGCCTTCCACCATGCTTGTCATTGGGTTGTTGAACCAGAGCTTGAAGTCATCATGAGAGGAGAACACGGAGGGCATCAAGAAGTGCAATAATGACCACAGCTCCATCAGCGAATTTTGAAGTGGAGTACCGGTTAGCAACAGCCTACGGCGGGATCGAATGTTTAGAAGCATTTGCCAACGCTGACTTTTGAAGTTTTTAATATTTTGGGCCTAAATAAGATAAACATCTCATGGAAATTTTAAGCACATGTATACAGACCTCATCCAGAATCATATATTGCCAGGCTTTCTTCTTGAACGCTCTGACATCTTGAGTGACCACTTTATATCTAAAATAAACCATACACTGATAAATACATTCGCCGAAAAAAAAAAGAGGTTACGATGTAATGCAAACATGGAAGGCATTGTCTTTGCTCCAGCCCTAAGTAATTAGGTATGTTTTAAGCATGTGGTATAAAGCTACCTTTCTCTTTTCAGCTCTCTCCTTTGCGCTTCCAAAGTAAGACAGTACTTTGAAGGATGGACACCATTTCTGAAGGATAAGATACTTCACAGGGTAAAATTACATTCATACGGACCTTCAACTCAATCTCCCAGTTCAATAAAACTGATGTGGGAACGATAATTAAATGAGGTCCCCAAATGGTCCTTTCACAGGCAAGGTGAGCTAGCAATGCGATTGTCTGTATCGTTTTTCCCAATCCCATCTCATCTGTAAAGTAAATAAATTGGTGAAGTTTCGTCTGCGCGAGAAGATAATGCTCAAAAAATCAGAACTAACCTGCCAAAATTCCGTTTACTAAAAAAAGATTACATGAATAGACTTGCTAAAAATTAGGCAATTCTTACAATTTTTCTCGTAGAGAGTTACCAACCAGTCCAGCCCCACATGTTGATACTCTCGCAATGTTCCGTTAAGTAGGAAGGGAACTTCGTCTTGATCTGAAAAGGCAAAATTGGACTTGAATACATATATTTGTCGGATCAGAAACCTGAGTTGTCTCCAAAGTAAACCTGAAAATAGAAGAAATTTTACACAGAGTCTGTAAAATGCACAACTATGACGACTTACCCTGTTGGCTGAAATTCCAATGCAGCTTCAGCAATATTGTCCTGCAATAGTTATCTTTACAGAAGAAAGCTAGAATTAGAAAAACTTACTAGTTCCTGCCTCCTTTTTTCGGTACTCGCTTCTTTCGTCAGTGAGGCGTCGACAGAAGGTAAGACTTTCTTCTCTGTATCATAAGAAGTGTCAACGAAAGTATCCATGGAATCAACATTAGTGTCAATAGAATCACGGAGAGGCTCTGAGACATTTTGAGATTCGTCTTTAACATGAACAGCTTCCGAAGTAGAGGCGCTTTGCTTAGCATATTTTTCTAGAAAACCAGCAGGAAGCTAAAAGATATTTGATGAAATCATTTCCGAGAGGCAAGTTATATCAAAGTTACAGAAGAAAGCAAATCATCGAAGTCCATTTCGGCTTCCTTTTCAAGTTCAATCTTTTCTTCTTGTAAAACGTTCTTGTCTTTTTGACCCCTTTCTTCGACTGCAATAGTGTTTCATCGTCACCATCCGAAAACTCTTCTTCATAATCTGCGTTATCATTTTTGTCGCCAATAGAGTTTCTGCCACTGCTTGTTTGATCCCCAAGGCGATCAATATACATTTGAGAGGTAAGTTTGTCGGCTTCCACCACGAGGTGATCGAGCTGTTCATCCAAGGCTTTCCTCTTCCGAGCGTTCAAAATTTCCTAAAAAAATCATTAAGATATTTAAAAAAAACTAAAGCAACCTTTGTCTTGAAATCTACAACTTTATCTGCGTTCGCCCAAAACTCCCTGACCATCCTTGCTATTAGACCGCATATTCGTTTGGCTTCTTTTTGATTGTCCACTTTTACAACTGCTTTTTGCTCATATTTGCGACGCCAAACTTGTTTTGCTTCAGAAGCTAGCTAGAAAAGAATCGTATCGCAGTTTAACAAACAGGTCAGATCCTATATAGTAATAAATGCGAACCTTCTTGGCTATACGACGTTTGTTTCTGCGTTCCTGCACGAAATCTGTAGACATCCATCTGACTTCCTCAAGGAAATAGTCCCTAAAATTCAACGAGGTTAAAAAAGTCAAAGAGTAACTAAGTGGCTGACCAGTGAGCTTTCTTTCTTGGCGGATCAACACATTGCGGTAAGACCGTAGAGCTCCAAAGACCAGCCTTCCTCAGTTCGGCAATCCTTTGAATGACTTTAGTATCCTATAAAAGCAAAACTAGAGTTGTTTTCACGATATGTAGTGTTTATCAACCTGTTGCGAATCTTGCTGTGCACTTATCACAGAGGAGCTAGTCGATGCCTGTTGATTGCTCATTTCGTAGTCAAACTAAAAGGAATCACGTTAAAAATTTAAGAGGGGGGGGGGGAAACTTCCTATACGCATCGCCTTTATTATTTTGGCACTGACGTTTTTTTGCAATTTTAATTCAGATGCTCATTTGCAACTATATACTGAAAATGACGCCAAAAGCAGGGCTACATTTTGAGTGTAAGGTTGCAGATGAGTACGTAAATTAAAATAACGTCACTTCCAGGATACTACCAAAAAGTTCTTAGATAGTCCCGGGTAGGATGTCATGGAATTGGACGGTGCGTAGACGTTTACCTGTTTTTGGGACATTTTTTAAATTCGTGCCAATTTTGGCGTTCGGTTTTTTCATACTTTCTGCAGTTGAGGACACACATTTAAGCCCGCCTTAACCTGCGCTCGCATACCCTGAGCCTAAGCCAAAGTTTAAAAAAGTATATAATTTGCCAGAAAAAAACACGAAAAAACAAAACGCCAAAATGGGCGCGAATTCAAAAAAATGTAAACGTCACTATGACGAATTGGACATCGTAGAAGGTTTTTAGAATTCTAGCTCCAACTTTATACTAACTGGTTCTTTATTTATAGCTCAAATGAAAGCCTAGAGTCTTGGCTACATTTTAGTGTATGAAACTTGTGACTTGTAGAAAAAAGTCAGAAATTTCAGTGAAACCAGTCAAAGAAAAACCCCGAAAACCATTGATTTTCGGAAATTTGGCCTATTTTAGCCTGGTTACAAGCTCCGGTAGGTGTAAAAGCCTGTGCCGATAGTCTTATTGGATAGCCAAGAGTGTGAGGATCATTTTGACACTAAACTTGTAAATAAAAGGAGAAAAAAATATGGTTTACTGCCAGTGGTAGTCGAACCTGTGACCTAAGGCGATGCGTATAGGAAGTTATCCCCCCCCCCCTTTAAACCTTTTTTGTGCTCTGTTACAGTAATATAGGACGGTGATGGATGTAAAAGACAATAATGGCCGCAAGTTTGCGCAAGAAAAAGAAAGCTATTGTCTTGGAAAATCTTGCTTGCCCATTACTGGGCGAAATCTTGTCTTGCACTTTTGCTTGTCGTTTCTTTTTGGAAAAAATCTTGCCTGTCAATTTTCGAAAATTTTCCACTTTATATTTTTCTGTGCTGGTTCTTTCTTCTTTGAGTATCGTTGTAAAGCGAATGTGTGAGTGTTCGTTAATTCAAAGCAAAAAGGCGAGAAAATCGGCGACATTGCAAAGGTTTTTTCAAGAGTAACCCGAAAACATCAATTGTGTTACTTATTGTCCGCATTTTGCTTTATATTAACATTACAGCCGCGAAATTCCGAAGATAGTAATATCAACCATTTGAAAAGGGGGCGGCATCAGACGGCGTAGAGGCGTTAGGGCCTTTTTTCCACTTTTTGGCGTTCTGCCCTATGTTATATTTTAACCACTTAGGCCTTATTTTTTTAACTTAGGCTTAGGCTTAGGCTCAGGGTAGGCCAGCGCACGTTAGCCGGGACTAAAAATGTCTTAAGAACCACAAAATGGCTTTAAATAAAGCCTAGGTGGCTAAAATATAACATAGGGCAGAACGCCAAAAAGTGGAAAAAAAGGGCCTAAAGGCTACGACCCGCATCAGACTACACAATTTTCAAAAAAGGCATTGGCGCCCCAAATTTTCCAAAATTTTCTGGGCGCACCCCGGCGCTGGCGCTATCGCCGGTTTAAGTATGTCCATGACGCGTAAATCATAAGTTTTTGGCAAAAATATTTTTAATTATTTTTCACACAATTCATATTTCAAGTTGTAGACATTTAGTGCTCAAAATGACTGCTAAAATCTAGCAAACATTTTAGTAGTAAGAACTCAGCAAGTTCATATAAAAGTTATTTAGAAAAAGGTAAATGCAAGTCATGTGTCAGCTTGTTTGGCACGTTAAGCTATGAAAAAATGCTGTTACGCGACTTACATTTGCCTTTTTCTGGATAATTTTCGTATGAACTTGCTGAGTTTTTACTACTGAAATGTTTGCTAGATTCTAGCCGTCTTTTTGGAGTACTGAATATCTACAATTTAAAATATAATTGTGTGAAAAAAACAAAAATTAAAAACAAAAAAACCCATGATCCACGCATCATGCGGTACCTTCGAGAGTTTATTTGTCAAAATTTCACTATCACGCGGGGTCCAGCGAACCAGTTTCACACGACTCTTGCGGATGCTCCACAAGAATAGACAAAAAATAGGTGACCTCCCGTCCTCAAAATTACACCTCGGAATCTTTCGAATCTTCATGGGAAATATTGGGTTGCTCCATAAGTTCGCGGTTGGTTATACACTCTTCGCAAGATTTCTGCATGGGTTTCATAAGTTTTTAATAATACATGCTATTAAAAATTGACAGATGGGTTTCAAAATCAAAATTTGATTTGTAATATTAGAACAAAATTGTTTGATGGTTTTTTTAAATTGCAATTTCGTGTTTTGAATTTTAATTACGAAACCCATCAAAAAAATTTGTTCTGTTTTTGAAAAATAAATTTCGATTCCGAAACCCATCTGTCAATTTTTAACAGCATGTATTATTAAAAACTTATGAAACCCATGCAGAAAGCTTGCCAAAGGTGTATAACCAACCGCAAACTTATGGACCAACCCAATAATAAAGATTTTTCTTGCAAACTTATGGTTTGTTTGGGTTAGGTCACTATAATTTATCAGGCTTTATCTTACTAGACAGTCTATACCTGATTTGAAATGAAACTTATTCAAATTAAAACAGTTGTGTGGGGCTACTAAATAGGACCAAAGGCATTTATCTAGTTGTAAAAACTAGCTCGTGTGTTTTTACTGTCAACACTCGAGTTGGACAGTTGTCAGGCAATTGCAAATGCAGACAATTGCAAGTTGCAGCCCTACGGCTCCGAAATTTTTACTGATTCATCGGAGAATTGTCGGATAAATCTAGAAATGTTGGAAAATGGTTGGTTAATTGTCCGACAATTGCAATTTCGTCCGAAAATTGTCATTGGCCAACCCTAGTCAAAACTCTCTACGCTGTTCACCCTAAAGACTAGTCAGAGGTGATCGTTAAAAAGGTTTTTTTAGTAAATGAATTTATGTTATTTAAATGCACTTACCGTGTCTACATCAACATTTACTTCTATTGGTGTGTAGGACTGCGCATTCCACTCCACTGACGTACCTTGCGTCAGCTAGAGGTAGAAGGTTTTCTTAAAACAATTTTCTTGTAAACAGAAGCTATATTACTTGAACTATCTTACTCATGAGAAGCATCGTCTTCCTCATCCGCAAATTGACACAACGAAAGAAGTTCTTGGCTGTCGGAGGGGTTGTTCCATATCTTCTCCCTGAATGGAATAAATAATGCAATGAAAATTTAATTTTCGCATTTTCAGTATTTTTGCATTCACTGTCAGAGGGCATGCTTGTGTGGGACACCGCAAAAAATCAGAAGACCAGCAAACTTGTTTTAACCGTTCTGTTTCTCACTAGCGTTGCACGCAGTCTGATGTTGGGATTTTGTTTGCATTTAAATTTTAATATTTGCTGAATTTTTTTCTCAAAAATTTCGGACTAATTGCAAGTCAAACCCAACATCGCTAGACACTGCCAGTTCATGCGAGCTAGTCAAGGATGTCAATCACAAATTTGATGCTGCAACCCAATGTGATCCAAAATTAAAAGTTTGGTCAAAATTTTGCTTTTTGCTCAGGGGACCGAAATAAGTTAAGGATTTAAAATTGCCAAGGATTTTGAAAAACCACCAGCCGATTGCCAAGTAATTGTCAATAAGTTATAAATTCGACATATATAAAAAAACTAACCATTCCAACACCAACGACCCTTCACTAGCCACATCAGTGGTATGCCCAAAGATTCGCCTAGCTATCACTTCAAGCAAAATATTTTTTGAAGATCCACTGGCGCTTCCCTCTGAGGTGCTCATCCTTAGGAATAATTTTCTTTTAATTCATTATAAATAATTGCAATTAAAAACGGGTTTTCCAACAAAATGAACAAAAATAATTGTTAATAAAAATTTAAATTTTTTTGAACGCACTATTTCCCACAAAAAGTCCCATTCGCAAGCACCGTACATTAGCGCAAAATACGCTATAACAGAAAACACTAAAAAGTAATCAAACATATCATTTTCCCGCAATAATAGCAGATCTCCATACAAAGTTCGGGAGCAATTGAAAAATCAGCATCAGACATATTAGAATTACGACTTTCTGCGGTCAAAATTTACACCAAAAATCTACGATAAGCAATGGCAATGGAGGAAAGCCCAACTCGGTGGCATTTTTCTGAAGATTTTGTCTCAATTGGAATACAGTTTTTTGGCGGTAATTTAAGGTCAGTTTCCTGAGAAAATTTCTTCGACCGCATAATTTTTTTTTGTAAGTGGTTAAAGTGGTATGTAATTTTAAAGTGGTATGCACTATGGTGGTTCAAATTTTGTAAAAGCTGGCATACCAAATAATTTTTTCTCAAAAGAAGGAATTTTTTTAATCAGCACAAATCGATATAAAGCCGAATAAAAAAGACTTTCATTAACCGACCCCTATTTCAAATTTGCAAATAACTAAATATGTTTTAACAATTCGTAAAAAGCACATCTGAGAGCCAAGACGCAGAACTACAAATCGAAAACAAGATTAGCTATAAGTGAATTACTGAATGTGGAGAAATAATTGTTTTAAATTTTGGTACTTTTTTGTACCTGTAGGCAGAAATGGGCTGGGGGAAACTTGCCAAAAACGAAATTTGCCAAATACGAAATTTGCCAAAACGAAATTTGCCAAAACGAAATTTGCCGAAACAAAATTTGGCCAACGAACCAACAGGGGGGACCAAGGCAGTTTTTACGTTTTTTTCGAAATTTTCGAAACTGTGTCCTAACCACCTAAAACCGCCCCAAACAACCAAAAACCACCTAAAACAGCAAAAACCACCCAAAATTACACTAAACAACTCAAAACACCCCAAACCACCCGAAACCATCCGAAACTAAACTAAACAAAAATTTTGCGGGAATTTGAATTTTTAGTCTGAACCAACCAAACCAAGTGGTCGTCCACTTGGATCAAAAAATTTTTTTACGTTTTTGGGTTCTAAAACCAGTTTTCTAGACTAATTTATGCACGCTTAACATGGTTTGACAGTGGCAAAATGCCGTTTTCTCAGTTATTTTTTGAGTTTTGGCAAATAATTGATTTTACCAAAATCAATTATTCCCCAAAACTCAAAAATTTCTTCATAAAACGTGATTTTACCACTGTCAAACCATGTTCAGCGTGCACGAATAAGTCCAGAAAATAGGATTTGGAATCCAAAAACGTAAAAAAAAATTTCGATCCAAGTCGACGACCACTTGGTTTGGTTGGTTCAGACTAAAAATTTAAATTAAATTTATAAATTTTAATTTTTGTTTGGTGAAGTTTTGAATGGTTTCTGGTGGTTTTTGGTGCTCTGGGTGGTTTTGTATGATTTTGGGTGGTTTTGGGTGATTTTGGATGGTTTTCGCTGGTTTGGGGTGATTTTAGGTGGTTAGGACAGTTAGGACAGAATTCCGAAAATTTTTGAAAAATACGTAAAAACTGCCTTGGTCCCCCCTGTTGGTTCGTTGGCCAAATTTCGTTTCGGCAAATTTCGTTTTGGCATATTTCGTTTTGGCGCATTTCGATTTGGCAAATTCGTTTTGGCAAATTTCGTTTTGGCAAATTTCGTTTTGGCAAAACATACGTTTGGCAAATTTCGTTTTTGGCAAGTTTCCCCTAGCCCAGAAATGTGTTAAACATGGTTAAAATTGGAAACACTCGTCCAAATGTGTAAATCTCCCGTCGAAATAGGTAAATCTCCCGTCAAATGTTTAAAACTTCTTGTTCTCGGTGTTTACTTTTCAAATTTTTTATTTTTCGCAGTAGCATGTAGCCCTGAATCTCTAGTTTCTAATGAGCTATCAATTGGCTGAATACAATATGAAAAATTAGGAGAAAAATTATATTGTTTAAAACTACACATATTTTTTCAAAATGAATTGTTCTCCCACTTTTAAATATTGTAGTCAGCCAGTTGATAGTTCATTAGAAACTAGAGATCCAGGGCTACATGCTACTGCGAAAAATAAAAAATTTGAAAAGTAAACACCGAGAACAAGAAGTTTTAAACATTTGACGGGAGATTTACCTATTTCGACGGGAGATTTACACATTTGGACGGGTGTTTTCACCTACAGCCGTTAAACATTAATCTTGCGATTTCGACTAACGAAAACTTTTTATTTCGCAGATAGATTCAATCTAAGTTGAAGAATTCATAGAAATAGTTCCAACACTTATCGATGTAATTGAGAGAATTTTCATCAAAACTTGTCTCAATTTGCAGGATTATATATTTTTTCCATTGATTAGGCTAAAAAAACGAAATGAAGAGTTTCTTATAAATCTTAAAGAAACATAAAATAATAAATCACCAATTCACTTTTTTATTTCTCTCCAAATATCAACTAATAATTTCATAAAAATCTTCAAAACAAAAAATTTCAATCAAAGGTAGGCTGCAGATCAAATCGGGTCAGTTAATACCGTCAAAGATACATGAAACAGACAAGTTATTTTTTTAACTGAAAGTGTAAATTTATAAAAGGGATGGCTTTGAAACTATAAACTTTGAGAATTTCAAGGATTGGGATCAGCCGTGATCTTTGCCAACCTCTAATGTCAACTAACAACATAAATATAAAAAAAAATAAAAGTTTCTAGGCCAAATATTGATATTCATCCAGATCGGTTCTTGAAATATAAAGTTTCTCAATCAAAGACTCGATGTTTTTCTTGATGAAGGAGACATCTGGCAAAAATCTTGAGGTGGTTTGTTTGATAACCTCGTCAATTAAGGCATTGTGTTTCATAACTTTGCGTGATTTCATTATTCTCACAATAACACACTCCATGAAATATTTTCTGTCCTGCTGCAATGTATTACAAGTGGCATCCACCTCTTTTTCCTGCGGTTTATTCGACTGTGGAGCCAGAATTTTGAAACGAAGACGCCGGCTTTGCAATTTCATATTTAGGTTTATTACGCTTGATTCATCCAATTTACCCTAAATACTTGTTGTTATTTTTGTACATGAATACCTATTAGAGTACAGGGTGATACATATTGCACTGAATTTTTTTGAAGTTTGATCTTTTTATTTTTTCGGAAGTCACATGGTAAAAGTTTGCGATCAATCTAATCAGTTACTAGCAAAATTTGTGAACTTTAGAAAACTGTCAAAAATTTAGAAAATATTTGCTAGATTATGGCTCATCTTTCAAATCAGGGATCGTATCTGTCCTTTTCTAAAAAGATTTTTCCTATTTTACGAACCCCAAATCCTTCCAATTTTTGAAATTTTCAATCAAAATTTTTTTTTGAGCCTGAAAGTGGCAATAAGCACAGGTAAATTGACCAATATTCCTGAAAATAGTCAAAATGTCCTTTTTAGCCTAATGTCTTTTATTTTCAAATTATGACATACAAACCCTGTTTTTCATGCATAAGCTGCAGTGAGTTAGTTAAAATCTAGTCTAAAAACTGAGGTAGTAAAAATAATCCCAAGCTTCGATTTTTTTTGATGTTACAGTATCCGTTTATCGGAAAAGTTGGTCGTTTTTAAATTTTTTAAAAATCGATTTGGTCCGTTTTTGTTTCTGGCATATTTTACAAAAACAGCTTAGTACTAGAGATGCACACAAGTTTCGAACTAGGTGGAAGACCATCTACTTAACCTAGCTCAAGAACAAAATTTTTTGACCGGGTCTATACTGTGACTTCTACTTTTTTAAAACACCCAACAAATACTGCACCATCAATTTATTAAAAACCAAGTTTACCTGTTCTAAAGTAAGCAGTTCGCCATCAAGAAAGCCTTTTAAACACCTCAACACCGTTTGTGTGGGCAAGGCAGTGATTTCAGCTATTGTGGATATGGAGGCACTGTTTTTGTCGGCAAATACCATGAGTATGCTTAGTTGGTACACATTCATAGTTACCATGTATGCTTTGTCCAGGTAATTAAGACGAACTTCGGCTAAAATAATTAGACTCTTAGCAATACGATTTCATATTCAAAAAACAGAAATTATTTACCAACGGAGTTATTACACAACCAGGACAGTTTCCTCCCAGTATGGTGAGTGGCATAAAACTCTTCAAAATGCTTTAATGATTGTTGCAGCATTGGTGGAGGAGTGTAACTGGCCACTCCATCACATGATTCTTTATTGGAAGAGGATGTGGAAAATTCTGTACCAGAGGGATTGGCTGTCAAAGGCCACGCTCCAGCTGCAAACACAGATTTTTCAGTAAACAATATTTACATGAGTGAGGTAATTGACCTTGAAGAACCATTACACTGATCGGTGTTTCTAATTTGACACTTCTTTTGTGCAAATCCTAAGATTTCAGAACATTCAGTAAGAAAAATTTTCAGAAAAAATGTCAAAAGTACCTCATTAAATCTGTCACTAAGCTGCCGCGAAAGACCAATATCAGTAAACATTCTTAAAAACTTTTTGTTTTTGAACTTACTACTACTTACCCTTTAACACATTTAAAAATGACAAAATCGACAACTTTTTTATAGCGCAGATTTACTTTTTCTTGGCGCAAATATACTAAATATACTAAATTTGCGGCGAGAAAAAATAAATCTGCTCCAGGAAAAGTGAATTTGCGCCATAATAAAGTACATTTGTGCTATGGAAAATTATTATCCTGTCAAAATGCCTTAAAACTAAAGGTATCACATAAAAATGAGCCAATCTTTTTTACGAGTCTTGTCTTTTTTCCAGGGCACTTCTAAAAAATTGCAATTTTGATATTACTAGTCCCAAAAAACTTTATTTTGATTTTATTTACAGGCCTTTTTTAATGTCTGCTTATTTGCAAATATAGACTACCTGGAAAGCTTGTTGGTGAATTCATAACCACAAGCCTCCTTCATTTTCGATATCATAGATTCTTCGAAATCCATGGACAAAGACAGGTTAACAATCAGACGGTTGGAAAGCATCTTTGAGTAATATTTTTGGAATAAATCCTTATCATCAATGTAGCGAAAAATGGTTATAGCACTGCAATTAATTTCAAAATGTAACTTTCAGCAAGGAATACAAATCACCTTGTGAGACAAGCATCAATATCAGACTCATTTAACCCTTTTGCAGACTTTCTTAGCAAACCATCTATATACCTGGAAATTTCCAAATATTAATCTTTAGCAACGTTAAAGCTTTGATGGGATATTAACTTTGAGGGTATTAGGTATAAAGGCAAAAACAAAATTACCGATTCAGCCGTTCAGCGACCTTCGGAGGTTGTTTGGGATCATCTCTATAGTTTACCACATGTTGAAGTGCCTTAAATGAAATTTGCCCTAGAGGTTTATATCAAATAATATTAAGAAATACCCTATCAAGGGCGGCAACAAATTCGCCATCATCACTAAAAAGTTTGATTGAAAAAAGGTTTTTTTACACAAGAGAGACCTTTTCGTCAGTTCTAATAATTGCAAAATTGCTTACTCGAAAATCTTTTCCACCATTTTAGTGAATTTAGCATGCAATGTTTGGATGTTGGCCACAAAATTAGAAGGCTCTATCCCAGCGGCGGCAACTAACTCCATGCCTTCCTTCTTGACATGCTCTTCAAATTCTCTGACCAGTAAAGATAGAGCACTGTTCAAAGGAAGCAACAGGATATGCATGTTGCGAAGATCTGCAAAGCAGAACTTTCAAAAAAAAATGTATGATACATGAAAAATGTTTGAAAGCCCTTTGAAAAAATGTTGCCGTTCATTCATAGAAGTTACCTTTTAATTCCTCCTTCTGGATCAGTTCCCTGCACACAGCATTAAGGCGGTCTAGTTGAGCATTTACCTAGAATTTTCAAATCACTAAGGAATTTTGGTAATTTTTAGAATTTTTTGAATTCGCGCTTTTTTAAATTTGTTTTTGTAGTTTGGGACACACCTTCCGTACTAACGTGCGCTGGCCTGCCCTGCGTCTAAAGGCTTCTCTCTAATTGCTTTTCTAATCGGTAAGGCGCAAATTTGAAAATATCCAAAAATTGACCAAATGCCCTTATGCCAGGTTTTTTATCCTAAAAAATTAAAACTCACTAAATATTCTGAGCACATCCTCTCGATTTTAGGCAATGATGTCACATGTAAAAATTTCCTAGCCATCGATCTAAAATTTTTATAAAATGTAAAATTTATGAATTAGACAGTTACCTTTCCTCGTCCGTCTTCTGAATGACCCTTTCCATGTATGCTGAGCAGTCTAGATTAGCAAAAGTATCATCTGTTAAAAACTTGTAGTGGTTTGCAGTCGCACTCAAAAAAGGCTCTTCAAATATTTTTTGGTAAAACTGAAACCTTTAATTTGTTTGACTCTGACTTTTTAAAAACTTTATAAAAGACCTTACATCAGTAAGCATGACACGGTGGTTGGAAAAAGAGGGTTTGCTATAGGCGTTCACACTATCTGTATCAAAAGAGTCATTGACCTAAACGCAGCAAAGTTGAGATTTTTTGGTAATCTACTTTAATTTTTGGTGCTGCCCACAGAAACTATTTTTAGATTCAGAATAAAATTTTGTAAAATTTAGTGGGGTTTTTAAAGAATTTACTATTTTACTAGTACTTATTGTTGCTTTTGAAAGACTTTGACGTAAAATTTCGAAAATCAATACTAATTTGGAACACAAATTTTATTAAATAAGGAACATTGTAAAATATAAAATTCAGAAAGTTGACCTGAACAAAAGACATGACTGCTCCATGTATATCACCAACATTAGCGTTTCCTATCCTATCCTTTTCTATAGCTTCAATTAAGTAGGGAATGAGCAGGTGAGAAAGTGGGACAATCAACTCTGTCTTCCAAATGTCCAGGGCTAGCTGAATTAGTATGATAAAAAAATTTGGAATTTGTTGATATTATTGTTGATCATAAAAATTGGCTCCTTTTTTCCACAAAAAACGGCTGTGCCCAATGTTACTCCTTTCGAAAAAGCAGTTAGTGAAAACAATGGATGTATTCTTTCATCTGAATACTGAACGGTGGTCATTGTGAGTCGATCGCCCAGGGAAAATCTCTCTTTGTGGAAATGCTTTTTACTGTAATCCTAGACAGCTAAGGGCAATCTCAGGCAGTAAAAAGTAATTTCTGTGCAGAAAAGAAGCCATGTTCGGGTTTAAAATTCGGAATACTAGAAATGTTTAGTTTTCCTGCTAGTTAATTATCCACTGATCTTCACTGATATTTCAAGCCTGCTAATCAGCTGACTTATTGACCATCACACAAATCCATTAAGAAACTTACATTGCCTACTCCTTTGCTCAGAAATGATTGCTCTTTTTCTACAGGCAAAAATATGTGCTGAGACTCGGCATCGGAATGCTCTTTGGCTAGTTGTTTGTTTAGGTAACTAAAGCAAACGAACTTTATGATTATGGAAATAGCTCCCATTTACCCAAAGAGGTTTTGCAAATACAATGCTCCTTTGTGGAATTTACACCATTCCTTGTTGTATTCTTTGAGCAAATCTAAATGAATAAAAATGATCAGGAAGTCAAAATTAGAATGTTCTCACATTAAATTAACTTTTGGTGGTAGTTTGGACATATAGAAATAAGGAAAAGGCTTAAGTTTATATTTTCAGAGCTTATGGGCAATTTTTTGTTAAAATCCCTTTGACCAGGGCTTCATGTCCTGAGCCAAAATTAGGCTATAAATTGATTGGCTGAACTTGAAAATGGCGCTCAAATTATGTAAATATACCTCAAATCATTAAAAATCGTTTTCTCAAACATTTTAAATTTCTTTAAGGATCTTTTATCCCTGCGATTCTAGTTTGTAAAAAGTTATAAACTGTGTGAAAGTGGAAGAAAAATTGGTTTTGAAAAAAATAAGGTAATTTTACTGAAAAAATAACCCTTTTGTCAATATATCCTTTTGTAAAAACATACGTTTGTAAATCTTATTTTTGTCAAATCTTGCCTAGCCTCCTTGCAGAATATGTTTGATTCAGATTACCGTATTTATTCTAATTGAAGGCCAGTCTCTAATAGAAGACCACCCCTTAAAGCCAAACTAGGGGCTTGACCACGTTTTTTTATTCATTTTTAACACAGAGCCAAAAAAAATTGGATGTTGAAAAATAGAATGCCATGGCCTTCTATTAGAGTAAATACGGTAACTTAATCGATCCTATTTTATCCCAAAATCAACTATGACTTTTACAGTGATATGTTTATCAAAATTTGACTGTATAGTCAAAAAAGTTCGTCTGATAAAAAATAAACCTTCAGAAGGCACATCAAGAAGAGTCTAAAAAGGGTAAACAACTTATTATTTGTTGAAAAACAAAAATTGCTTACTTCAAGCACTTTGCGTGTGTGATTCTCCAAACTTAAAATGGAATTTTTTTGCAAAAGATAAGCGTAAGTTTAGCTAACAAACCATTCTTGCACAGCATAGTAGAGCCGTCTGCCCTGAGCTTCAGGAATAGAGACACACAGGAAATAGATGTCTGAGAAATTGTGGTCCCAGGTGATTCGCTGCAGAGGTTGCAAACAAACTATGTCTTCGACTGTCGCTTTCAGACTCTTCCACACCTCATCAAAGTCCACCCGTCTAGGTCTTAGATTCATGGCACAGTTACTGTTTAGATTGAGATTCACAAAACTCGTTGTACTTTTTATCTGATCAGCTGAAAACAGGAGTAAAGACATTTCGCCAAAAATAATTTAAAGAACTGCCAAATAATAATTTTGAAGCAAATTAAAAGATCTATCGGCTCCACTGGAAATGTCGTATTTACTCTAATTATCACTCCTTGATTCAAAATAGCTTTATCGAACTTGAGTTTTCGGTTTATTTTTGGGTAAAACTTTTTTTGTCACAGATTTCCTCATTTCTGTCACAGATTTTAGTTTTTCCTGTTTCTTTCGAATTTTTCGATCTTTTTTGAAAGTTATTACACTATCAGATAGCCTTGCGATTCTAGTTTCTGGTGAGGTATCATTTTTGCATCTTCCTTGCAAAATATAACACAATTAGGGGAAAGTATGAAGTAAGTCAGAAAAATAATTTGGCTCATAATTTCACCTTTTTGTGCTACATTTTACTAAGATGATGCAGCAAATAATACCTCGCCAGAAACTAAAATCGCAGGGCTACCTAATGGTGTCAAAACATTGAAAAAAGGCTAGAAAATTTAATAGAAAGAGCCGATAGGAAAGGAAAGCTCAAATCTGTGACAGAAATGAGGAAATCTGTGACAAAAAAAGTATTGCCCTTTATTTTTTCACGTTTTTCCACATCAATTAATATCAAGAAAAGAAAATTTTCGTCAAAAATGTAGCCTATTTGCGGCAAAATCTCAATGTGCTCTTTGAAAACTAGACAGAAAACTTCAAAACATCGATGTGACTATGCAAAATTTTCGAAAAAAAAATTGCTGGTCTTCTTTTTTTGCCCATTAAAGTTTACTTTTGGCTGTCGAATTAGAACTAAACTAAAAGTCTAATTCCAAAACTTACAACCATCCTTTATTATTAAATCTTGGCATGGTTTATTTTTAAAATTATGCTTCTTTTTTGATTGGTTAACTATGTGCTATATGAAGACCAAACAACAATTATTCATGGGCATGGACGTATCCAGGGTGGGACTAATCGGGCTTCCACCCGCTCCCAATTTTTTCGGTAAAAATTATAGAAGAAAAGCAAAAAGTACTATGACTTCAGAGGGGCTTAGGCCTCCTCTCTGAAAAAAAACCTGCGGACTCCTCTGCCCATAGGAGCACTTAATAGGCTCTAAGAAGATGCACCAGTGAATAACCAAAATGCAGGGCTTCGATTTCAAAATTTTTGAAATAAGTAGATTTGATCAAAATAAGTTAATTTAGGCTACTTTGACAAAAAAAATGTAAAATTTTCGGAAAAAGTTCAGTGTCGGAATCAAAGAGAGGTTTGTCCGAAAGAGTATTGACCTATAGAAAGTACTCTAACTCCGACTTCCTGAACACGTTGGGATCAGAGTTAGAGTTGGAGTGTGTTCAGGATGCAAAATACTCCAACTCCACCTCCGGGTTCCATTACAGGACAATTTAGATTATTAAAAGCCACAAAACAAACACAAATACTATCATTTTATTGTGTATACAAAAGCTACTTTAATCATTCAATTCCATTTTTCTTTAGAATTTTTCTTACATTATGTTCCAATGAAATAATTGCCTAAAGCCAAATTTTCGTAATTGTAACAGCTCTTGCATAAATTCTTTTTCTGAACCAGTATATTTTAAAGGTTGTTGATATGAAAATACTATAACACATTTCTCTTTTTTGCATTTATTTATTTTTATGAGAGCTATTTCGATATTTTCTTTGATTTGTTCAAATAAACTAATTTTTAAAGAGATTTGCTTTTGTATTCCACTTTCTGGCTTTGCATTTAACAGCTTTCCTGTACTTTTAAAATAAGAAATGAATTTTTCGATCAATGCGCATGCCTTTTTAAAATCATTTTCAGCTTCCTGTTGTAGTTCTAATATTTTTCTGTGTCTACTACATTTTTCAATTCTTGTAATGTTATGGCTGCTTTTAAATATAGAGCAGGTAAAGAAGCGATTGGGTCGAGTTCAAAAGCGTGATTTAAATAAGTTTTAGCAGTGGCAATATGTAGTCCATGTTTTGCTTCTAGTGCTGCTTCAATCAAATAACTGGGGTTGCGATAAAAAAATTTGTCTTTTACAAAATCATCTGCCATTTTCTGCTTAAAATCTCGAAATTTTTGTTCTATGCGGTTTTTTGCAGATTCTAAATTTATATTGACTTGTGTATAAGATTGCAAAATACTCAATTTGTGTAGTTCGTCATAGAATTTCTAAAATTTAAAATGTTGGCGCTATTTGGTATATGATAAAAAGCTATGGAAAAACGGCTGTTTTTTATTTGCATATTTAATTTATTTTTTACTTTTTAAAAAGATTTTCAGAAGTAAAAGTAGCTGATAAGAGCCAATGCAATAAATTTTTATTAGAGGATCAATTAGAAAAATAAATATTAACTTGAATGAAAAATACAAGTCTGTAATTTCAAACTGTTGTGTACATATAAAATTTTGATAACCATCGGCATAAGCCGTTATAATCTTAGAATCAATTTTTGGCCGCAGCTACCACATCTCAAATAGATGGGAGTATGGCGCTTATTCCGTTTGTCAAGTCCCTCCCCCGTTTTATTCAAAAAAAATTAATTTTTTTTGCAAAGACAGAATGATGAATCCTATTATTTGTGATGTCATATTATCGAGACTTATCCATACCTTGATTCCAATTTTAGCTTTTTGAGGGTCGAAAATTGGTTATGAGAAAAAATCGGGTCAGAAAAAATCGGGTCACTATAATTTGGGCAAACAAAATTAACATTGTTTTGACCAAATAGGCGGGGGTGGGAATTTATTTATCAGCTCCCCAAAAATCGTGAAAATTCCGGGTCGCTCTCTAGATTTTTAGGTGAAAATCGAAAAGGCGGAATCAGTAGAGCTCGTGCGAGTTAAGAAAACGCAATAAACAGCGGTATAAAATTTTTTCTCTGGACTGAGATACAGACCCTCAAAGTAGGGGTGTCGGTTTATTAGAGGGTGTTGGTATATTAGAGAAAATACTGTACCGTGTTATATGACCTGAAATTTAAACCAACCTTTATTTGAAGCCCCAAAACTCTTGCAACTGACTGCATTTAGGGTAGTTTTGACCTACTTCAGCTTGTTGTAATACACCTTGCATGTGTTGGATTATTTCTGAACGGGATATGTTCGGGTCCATCAGCTTTATATCTCTCTTATTTTTGTCTTCTGAGATTTCTTTTTTGTATCTGTTGCACAATTGTTTCATCAATGTTCCAAACTCTTCAGACATATTATCCTGGAGTATTCGACGAGGCAAAAAGTAGTTTAAGTAATTTTCTAGTACATTTTCTCTTTGTAATCTCTAAACTGTTTCAGCTGATCGATCTCAAATATATTTCCTAATTCTTCTCGATTTAAAATTAGTTGAGCTGTTCCTTTTTTTCCCTGTCTAGCTGTCCTTCCAAATGCTTGTTCTTCAATTCTAGAATTTTCAGGCAGAAAAGTGACACATACATGCAATCCCTCTGTGTTCTCCAATTGTTCACTAACTATAAGATCAGTGCCTCTGCCTGCTAGATTGGTGGCTAAGATTATCTCCCCTGGCTGTACAGGCATTTTAACCGATTCATTTTCTTCTAGCCAATCATTTCTAGAGTACTTTCTAATTTTCGATTCTGGAATCTCGGTAATTAGTATGTCTTTAATAGTGTTCACGTGCTCAATTGTCAAGTTGATGACCAGCACTGCCCTGTTATTTTTTGTTTCTTTTATTACACTTTCTATTATACTTTTCAACCATTCGTCTTTGTTTTGGCTCAAAATTGTTGGCCATATTTTCAGTAATTTCGGCTTAAAAGTAGGAATAAAAACAAAGTCAAAACTGTAGACTTTAGCAATAAAATTTCGAGATTCTAGCGAGCCTAGTGTGCCTGTCAGCCCGAAAATGCTGTCCTGTTTGTACAGCTTTAGATAAGCCCTAGTAGATATGAAACAGGAAGGCAGGCTCTCTGCGGTCAGCCTTAGATTGTGTTTTATTTGAAGAAACTGATGCAAGCCATTTTGCCAGACCGTCTGCTTCTCCACAATGCCAGTATTGATGTAATCCACTATCGCAATAATTGTTTGTCCCTTTTTGTTTTGCTTTAGCACATAGTCTTTATTTTCTTGCATTTTGAGCGCTTTTATAGCAGAATTTGTCCAGTTAGTTACTTGCATCTTTGCGAATTCTTTCAAATGCTCAGGCACCATGACTTCATGATCGTCTGATTTATTTATCAATTCTTTAAAATAATTATTCAGTTCAATTATATAGCTTTCTTTAGGCGGAGACTTAGGCTGTAAAAGGTAATTATACTTAAAGGACCATGTTCACGCGTTCTAAATTTGTGCCCGCCAGTTTAAAACACATCCTAATAATTGATCTTCTGTTCGGATTTTTTAACTTGGTTTCTAACAAAACAAGGCTTAGAATATAATTTTAGAAATTTTATAGATAGTCATTTGTAAATTACCGCTCAATACAAAAAATTTAAAATTTCATCGTTTGAATATTATTTGTCTTGAGTGGAATTTGAAATTTGACAGTATTTGAAATTCCAAGAGTAGTTTATAAGCAAATCGACCATGCTGAACACAAATCCGGTGTCAAAGTTTTTGGTTTACTCGGCGAAAAAAAATTCTCAGCACTCTTGTTATAACTTATATGCTGGTTTTAAATATGTAGGATGATTATTTTATTAAATGCTGTAGCGCAGCTCAAAAATTACAAAATCCATGTTACAGGATGACTTTAAAAATCTAAGTGTTGAGATCTGACCCTTTTTTTAGAAAAAACCGATTCTTATCAAAATCCAAGTTTTCCCAACTTTTCGGATATCAGTAATTTATCCAAGAAATCGATTTTTTCCAAAAGGTTATATCTCAACATCGGAATTTTAAAAAGTCATTCTGTAACATGGATTTTGTAGCTTTTGAGCTGTGCTATAAGATGGTTGAAAGATGTCGTTGTATACGCTCAACTCGAAATCGAAGTTTGTGCATGATTGAAAAAAGGCCTTCACCGTATATTCTCTATTAATCCCCACTCTCTAATAATCCCCCACCACACGGACCTCATATCTCAGTCTAGAGCAAACATTTCCAATTCTGTTTTTTGCGTTTTCTTAATTACCACGACTTTACCTGACTCCACTTTTCAGATTCTGGCTGAGCACCCAAACTCTCGATATCGACTTCAAATTTTTCCGATTTTTTAGGGTTGAAAAATAATCTCCCATGGGGGATTAATAGAGAATATACGGTATTTTGAAACCACCCAATATTTCGTAAATTAAGTTGAAATATAAACAAACGTCTGGAATAATTTTTTGGAGCTTATTCCATCCTGCTATCAATATGCCGCCCAAATATTCCATCCCGGGTATTGGACTTGAGATCATTAAAATGTGCTCAACACCATCAACTAGCAAAGAGTCAGCCTCATCTATAATCAAATTTCAAATTTCCTATTGCTTCTATCTTTAGCATCCATGTATTCATGTCGCAGGTGATCGGCTTGAAAACTGGCTAAAGTTCCATACAAAATATTGCAGAGTATCTTTTTCGTTCTTTTAAGTCATTCCCGTAAAAAATGCTTTTTTGTTTTGTTGCTCTACTAGCTCCAGAAAGTGGCGACAAATAATTTTCTAAATTTTCAACTTCTGATATATCATTTTCTTTGTCATTGACTTTGTTGTGATCCACCGTAAGGTTAAACAGCTAAATTTTGTTTAACATTAAGCCAGCAAAAACTAAAATTCCAATTTTTAAATGTAAATAGTAATTAGCACACGGGTTGGTAATTTGAGTCACTCAAGTTTCCGAGGACCCGCGTTTTTCTACACCCGAGTATACTGCCGGGTAATTTTCTCCAGAAATGCGGCTATACGGATATTTGAATTGGCCAGGTGCCCTACTAGCAATCTCTTAGCCGATCCGGTTTTTTTAAATAAGAGCCCAGTTAAAATAAGAGCCTCTATTCGGGTAGTTTTCTGTAGAAACTCCTGGTTTATGGTTGTCTGAACCAGTGGAGGGAGTGTAGCATGTTAGTGAGTAGAGTATGACCAGTGTAGCACGTTACTCTGGTAAGTACTTAAAGAATGGTATTCTAGCTGTTGCATCTCGTTCTGCTAAAATAGGAGATGTTGTAATTATATCCACACTTTCTTTTTTCAATGCCAATATAGTGGCTAACATGGCACAAATTGTAGATTTGCCTTCTCCTGTAGCCACTTGCAACAATCTTCCTTGGTTAGTTTGCTTGTTTAGCAGGGCAAGCAAAGCGATTATTTGGGTGGCTCGAGGCACATGCCCCATTGTAATCTGATTGGCTCGCATTATAACAGCTATTGCTTTAGAAATAAAATTTGTATCCGTTTTACTTTTGATTTATTTTGTATATAAACTGCCCATTTGCTAATGTCTTTTCTGACCATTCAAGTATTTTCTTATTTCGGACAACAAATTTAGCGTCTATTTTAGAGCCTCCTGTGTAAGCTTTTCTAATTTTAGTAAAAGCATTTTTTACATTTTCTGCAATAGGATTGACAAAAGGAGAACTGTTAATATTTCTAAATTGTTCCAAAAGCTCCTCAAAAGCAAAATCTTCTTTATTACTTTCAATAGTTTGACTTTTACTTTTATTCCTTTCATTAGAGCTTTTATTCTAAATAATTGGATGGATAAATGTCAGAATAAACATATGAATGCTAGAATTTTTATATGCTTTTATATGCTAGAAATTTGTAAATAAAATTATTACTTCGAGGTTTTTATAACTACACTTTATAACAGAGTCATTAATGAGACCGGTATAACAACTGATGACTTTGTGAAAAAATTAATTTTCTACGTATCGAAATTTCTTGAGCAGATGAACAAATAATTAGCGCTGACAAAAAATCATGAATAGCTAGGAGACCTACACTTACCTACATTAGCTACTATTTTTTCAAATTCGGTCAAGTTATTTTGTGAACAAAATCAAAAGACATCAATACTTTTGATATATTTTTGAATAATATCGCCTTAAAAAAGGGTAAAAAGAGTGACTTATTAGAAGGACACCGAATCCATCCTAATTTTGCCAAAAGCCACATATACAGGGTGGGGCATTTTTACGCCGCTATTTGTTTTGCTCGTATCTCTTTGAGTTTATTGTGTCTCGGCGATATCTTTTTTTATTCGAAAGAGGAGTGTCTGAGCAATTGAATGACATCAAACATGCATATTAACAATTAAAAAAACAATATTTAAAGCAACAACAAAGGCTAGCAACAAAATTATGCAAAATTCATTTGATGTTTCCACGCGGTTGTTCCACACTTTGTCCCTGAAAAAGCAACGTCAAGCTGAAGACGGCAGACATAACTGTTCATTGCATGCTTCATCATTTAAAGCTAAGTCTATAAACGATCGGTTTACTTAACGTTAAAGTTTTTAAAGGTAGGCTGACTGAGTCTGGTGAGCTTGTTCTTTGATCCACCCTCAAAGAAAGGAATCACACGGTGTTAAGTCAGGAAAATATGGAAACATTGATAAAAAAAATAATGCATGATATGTCATTCAATTTTCCGGACCCTCCTCTTTCGAACAAAAAGAAATATATCGCCGAGATACAATAAATTTAAAGAGATGTGGGTGAAACAGATAGCGGCGTAAAAATGCCCACCCTATAGTTGTTAGAAAAGATGGAAAACTTTTTGGAAAAGTTGCGAAGGGCACTTCAAATTTTTTTTATTCGAACAAAAAATATTTTTTTACTAAATGAGAAAATTTAATTTGCTTATAATGTAAAAGTATTTGCAAAAGCATACCTGAAAAGGACCTGCAGCTTCAGATTGTTTAGGAATCCATTGAGCAATTAAAAATAGTGTACCAATAAAAAGCTGCAATAGCATCTTTGCGTTGTAATTCTAAACCCTATTCTTTTTGATAAAAAAAACTTGAAATACATTTAAATTTCTAAAGGTGTAACCAAAGTTTTTCCAATAGATTTTTTAGAAAACGTAGTAAATAAAGGCTAGAAGAAGATGTAAATTAAAAATGTACGAGATTACACCGATAAATTCAAAATTATATTCGAAGAAACGAACATTACATTTAAAATTAAAAAGTCTGGCTTTTATTTGTTAAAAACTTATTGGAAAACTGCATGCTTCCTTTGAAATCACTGCTACAAAATTAGCATTCTCTACTTATATTCCTAAAAACAAGTTTCAAAAAACAAGTAATACCTGACAGTTAGAGCTTAATTTTTCAATAAAATAGTATTTTTTAGCAAAATATAAGATATTGATTTTGTATTCCACGTCATTGAAATGTGCAAATGCTTTTGTAGAACCTTATGCTTTTCAAAAAAAATGAAATTGGGGCCCATCCAACAAAAGGAAAGTTTTTTGCCCGAAAGATTTTTTTGTTATCTTTTAGGATTAGGCAAATTATACCAGCGTTTATTAGGACGGACTCAAACATATCTTAGACTTATGTTGGAGTACTTCCTAACATACACTGTCATAGCTTTGTCTAAGCGTCAAGACTAAAAACTAACAAAAAAACAACAGAGGGACCAAAGAAAATCACCCCCTCTTTGTCGGATAGGACCAAATTTTCTCTGACAACCGAATTCCAGTTAATGTAAGGAGTTAGCTATGTTTTTCGTTGAAAAAAATTCCCCAAGCCTCACATATGGCCGAAACTTTGCCAAGCTCGCAAGTTTCTAGTTTTGCATCAACTGATAAAAGGGTTTTAAATAACAGCCACTGCGGGAACTTTTTTTGTAAAAAAACTGCTAAAAAATGACCGAAAATGGCCATTTTAGGCAATTTTTGCAAGTATTTGCTTGTGGCGGCCCATAGACACGACACAAAATCTTGTGCCCCGCACCATTCGATAGCATTTTTCAAGGGCTATTAATTCCACTGAATAATAATTTAATAGTACTATTGTATGTAAAATCGTACGGTGAATAGAGTTTGTTAAGACCAAAATTGTGATTTTCGCCACCGAAACTCGAAAACCAAGGGTAGACACCGCCTGAACAGGTGGATCCACTCAGATGGCCTAAAAAGTAAAAAGATTATAATTTTGAAAAAAAATATTATAATTTTTTTTTCCGAAAAATTTGAAATGAAATCATAATAATTCAGCATAAAAGAGAAACACTTACCGAGATGCATCTTGCTGTTGGTCAATAAAATAATTTCGACTACGAAGAAAATACCGAAGAGAGACACTAGCACAAACACTTACCGCACAGATGTATTTTCAAACACGGCTATAGTTGATTTACGCCCTCAAAATACTGATTTACGCCGTCAAATTTTTATTTACGCCCTCAAACCCGAAAGCTGATCAAAATACTGATTTACGCCCTCAAAATGCTTATTTACGCCCTCATATATATTTTTTTACGCAATCAAATCGATCGAAATGCTTATTTTAGCCAAAATTTTGCGGGAATTCAAATTTTTAAAGGACCATGAAACTTGATAAGCACAGCAATTTGCGGGATTCGAATTCGCGCGGGACCACCCTAATTTTGTCCATAATGTTTTCAAATTGTTTTTTGTTTGCATTTAAAATTTGAATACTATTTATGAGTAAATGTTAACACAGTCTTATATGAGCTGTTATGGTGCAGTGTAAGTAGGATAAGTCGTCCGATCTGGCATTGTCGAGCAACGTTGGGCTCGACTAGTAAACAGTTCTATATTTTGAAAAAATTTTACATTCAAACAAAAAACAATTTGAAAACATTATTGACAAAATTAGGGTGGTCCCGCGCGAATTCAAAATTTCCAATTGCTGTGCTTATCAAGTTTCATGGTCCTTTAAGTCTCAACCAGCGAAACCAACTGGTCGTCCACTCGGACAAAATTTTTTTATATTTTTTTGGGTTCCAAACCCTGTTTTCTGGACAAATGCGGGCATGCTGAAGATGATTTGATAGTGGTAAAATGCTGTTTTCTCGGGTATTTTTTGTTTTTTAAAATAATTGATTTCACCAAAATCAATTATTTCCAAAAACTCAAAAATACTCGAGAAAACGGCACTTCACCACTATCAAACCATCTTCAGCGTCCGCGTATTAGTCCAGAAAACAGTTTTTGTGACATGAAAAACGTAAAAAAATTGCACCAAGTGGACGACCAGTTGGTCCCCACATGGGTACTTCTCACTTAGGTACCATCACCAGCGTACCTACCCACTTAGCTCTCTCTCTCTGGTACCTCTCTCCTGGGTATTCTTCAGTTTAAGTACCACCCTTGAGTATTTTTCAAATAGATAATCTTCAGCGGAGTAATAATACCTTAGTAACACCAGCTACAAATCCCTTTTTGCGGGTACCGAACTGTTGGGTACTCACTCATGGGTACTCCTAGTCTAATCAACACCATCTTGATACTCCCTCTTGGATCCCCTATACCAGGTACCTCCCTCTTAGATACCCGGAGTATCATACTCTCCTAGGTGACCTCCTCATGCGTCTTCCTACAGAATGGTTCAGGAGAACTTCAGGTACTGGTTTGGAAAGTCTCAGCACAGTCAGACATTTGAGTTCTGAAAAATTTTTCCAACCCAAAATAGGAATTGCCACCCAATTCGATCGATTTGAGGGCGTAAATAATAAATTTGAGGGCGTAAATAAGCAATTTGAGGGCGTAAATCAGTATTTCGAGGGCGTAAATCAATTTGAGCCTTCAAGCACTTGTAAAAATTTGAATTTGAATTTTGAGCAAAATATTCATTTACCTCGTCAAATTATTCATTCATCCCGTCAAATTTGAATTTTGAGCATACCATCGCGAGAATACCATCGCAAATTTGAATTTTGAGCAAAATATTCGTTTATCCCGCCAAATGTTCATTTAGCCCGTCAAATAAATCATTTGCTCCGTGAAAGCTCAACTATACCCTGAGGATCTTTGTGTTCTGCATGATTTGGTTTTCATATCTAAATACTAGCTTCAGATTAAAAGAGGACCTGCAACTTCCTGGAAAGAAGAGAAAATTTGCAAAAACAACCATAACCAATCATAAATCGATTTCCTCATTGTTTTTGCAAATTTTCTCCTCTTCCCAAGAAGCCCCAGGTCCTCTTTTCATCTGAAGCTAATATTTAGATATGAAAAAACCAAAGCATGCAGAATACACAGATCCCCAGCGTTAAGTTGAGCTTTGATTGGGCAAATGATTGATTTGATGGGTGAATGGCTAGGGGAAACTTGCCAAAAACGAAATTTGCCAAACGTATGTTTTGCCAAAACGAAATTTGCCGAAACGAAATCTGCCAAAACGAAATTTGCCGAAACGAAATTTGCCAAAACGAAATTTGCCAAATCGAAATGCACCAAAACGAAATATGCCAAAACGAAATTTGCCGAAACGAAATTTGGCCAACGAACCAACAGGGGGGACCAAGGCAGTTTTTACGTTTTTTTCAAAATTTTCGAAATTGTGTCCTAACTGTCCTAACCACCTAAAATCACCCCAAACCAGCGAAAACCATCCAAAATCACCCAAAACCACCCAAAATCACACAAAACCACCCAGATCACCAAAACCACCAGAAACCATTCAAACTTCACCAAACAAAATTAAAATTTATAAATTTAATTTAAATTTTTAGTCTGAACCAACCAAACCAAGTGGTCGTCGACTTGGATCGAATTTTTTTTTACGTTTTTGGATTTTAAATCCTATTTTCTTGACTTATTCGTGCACGCTGAACATGGTTTAACAGTGGTAAAATCACGTTTTATGAAGAAATTTTTGAGTTTTGGGAATAATTGATTTTGGTAAAATCAATTATTTGCCAAAACTCAAAAATAACTGAGAAAACGGCATTTTGCCACATTCAAACCATGTTAAGCGTGCACGAATTAGTCTAAAAAACTGGTTTTAGAAGCCAAAACGTAAAAAAAAATTCGATCCAAGTGGACGACCACTTGGTTTGGTTGGTTCAGACTAAAAATTCAAATTCCCGCAAAATTTTTGTTTAGTGTAGTTTTGGATGATTTCGGGTGGTTTGGGTGTTTTGAGTTGTTTAGTGTGATTTTGGGTGGTTTTGCTGTTTTAGGAGGTTTTGGTTGTTTGGGGTGGTTTTAGGTGGTTAGGACACAATTTCGAAAATTAAAAAAAAAATGTAAAAACTGCCTTGGTCCCCCTGTTGGTTCGTTGGCCAAATTTCGTTTCGGCAAATTTCGTTTTGGCATATTTCGTTTTGGCAAATTTCGTATTTGGCAAATTTCGTTTTTGGCAAGTTTCCCCAGCCGGGTGAATGATTAATTTGACGGGTAAATGAACATTTTTACGGGATAAACGAAAATTTTGCTCAAAATTCAAATTTGACGGGGTAAAAAAATAATTTGACGGGGTAAAAGAATAATTTGACAGGGGAAAGTATTTAAGGTATAACGACGACTCGATACCGAGTTGCTTCTGCTTAAGCTGCTGCTGCATTTGTCGTGTTTGATTGCCGGAGTTTTTTGATGCACTCAACTTGCGTTTGATGCCCAGTATAAACCATGTTGATGTCCCTGACACAAAAAAATTTAATCAAATTTCACCACGGTCAAAAATCTCAAAGCCACGGACTTTTTTGTACACCCTATATACCAAAATGTAGCCCACAATCTGAACTGCAAGATCCTAGTTGGATTTTGTCAAAACTGGTAAATTTGATACCTAGAACTATTTTTAGCCAAAAAGCCCGGTTTTTGACGTAAAAATATGATTTTTTTACTTCTCTCCGTATGAAAATTCCAAATTGCGTATAAATTCAAGCAATATTGCACATACATACATAAAAATTTATGGGCTATCACGTCAGCAACTTTTTTTTAGCAGGCTTGTATCAGAAAACAGAGGCTCAGTGCAGTTTAAAAACTCAACTCAGTGAATTTTTATAGTACTTTTTTATTAAAACCTTTTTTAACCACCGAATTTGTTATCTTTTGTTGGCAAGTGATGGTTCATTGGAAAGCTGGAAAACAAGGAATCTCCCAAGTACAAACTAAAACAGAAAAACCAAAATACTACAAAAATAAGCAATATAGATCGGGAGAAAAAAGTTTTTTCAAAAAACTGATTGATGATCACTGCTTTTTTGAATTTTTCGATTTTGCGCAAAATTCTCTAATGAACACAAATTTGGTTTTTGTAACCCCGTGGGTGCACATCCAATGCGAATATTTCGAACACTCAAGTTCGAATCCCAGTAGGTGCACATTTTTTAAACTCTACTTTTAGGTAGTTCAGGAACTTATTGGGTTGGGGGGGCCGGTTTTTTCACTTATTTAAAATATTGTTTAAACGACTCTTAAGTAATTTTTATATGCTTAAAACGATAAAAAAGTTATTTTCTGACATTTTCCACACAAAAAATGGTATTTTTGAAAAAAATATTTTTGACTTTTTGCCTTGGGGACCAAGGCAAATTACCTTGTATTAAGGTATTCTACCCGTTTTGGTCACTGGAGCTGGGCAAAAAGAGTCTCTATGTGTATTTTTGATCAAGAGTCTTGCTCGGAATTATGTTTAAGGTAAGTGAGTGCGCGCATCTCTAACCAACCAAGCCCCCTGCGCCCCCTTCGGGGCGCAGGGGGCTTGGTTGCTTGGGTTGAGATGCGCACACCCACATACCTTAGACACAAATCACTCGAAAGTGACTCTGGATGCATAAAAATGTATGCATACCAGAGTTTCTTTATGCGGTAGGCCCCAGTCAACAAAACTATGTTCAAATTCCATCTTTTTGTGGTATCCAGGTACCCTTTCAGGTTGGATTGCCTTGGGGGACCAAGGCAAAAGTCGAATTTTAGTCAAAAGAAAATTTTTTTCTTAAAATCCATTTTGTGTGGAAAAATGTCAGAAAATATTTTTTTATCGTTTTAAGCATATAAAATTTACTTAGGAGTCATTTAAACACTATTTTAAATAAGTGAAAAACCCGCCTCCCCAACCCAATAAGTGCCGTAGTTCACTCACTTCTAGAGCCCAAAACTATCGAGCAATCAATTGCGAGCATGTCCAGCTCTGTTAAGCTGCCAGAAATACCTTAATTCTCGGACTTCAAGCAAATGACGATCAAAATAATGGAAACCAGTCAATGATATTACTTGGTTTTATATTACTGATATTACTTCACTTTAGTTCTCAAAAGGGGATAGCAACTTTTTAGAGTCAGAATTCTATGAGGAATCAAATAGCAATGTTTTCATACCAAATTTACGTCAGAAAGCTAGGTAGATATCGAGTGTTTTAATCAACGGGAAAAAAGTATGTCTGAAGGATAGGGTGTCACGGACTCGGACATTTTTTTCAATTGATCTCTAATAAGTGATTATTTTTTCTTTATATGATAGCCGTTATGAAAGTCTGGACTCTCGGTTACATGCTATGAAATGAAAGGTGTGCGGTTTTGATAAAAGTCAGAAAATTTCAACGAAACTAATGAAGTAAAGCCCAAAAATGATAAATTTTCGGACAAAAAGCAGGTTTCAGGTAGTGTTTTGGCCTAAAACTCAGCCGGGATAATTTTTAAACCATGCGCTAATGGCGCTGTTGTGTAGCTAACAAAATGAAGATCATTTTGATATTAAAATTGTATATGAAACAAGAAAAAAAGTGAACAAATGAACTAAGCTGCAAAAAAGCGCCAATTTAACGTTTTTGTGTTAGACTCAGGCCTGTGCACGGGCCGAAAACGGGCCGAAGCGGGCCCTGGATTTTCTCTGACTTTTTTCAAACTTTTTAGAAAAAAGTTTATACCATCTGATAGCTAAGATTTCAGGCTACAAAATGCTCTTTTCCGGGCCGGGTTTGAAATTTTTTTTGACCAACGGGCCGGCTTTTTGCTCGAAAAACCACGTTTTTTTGAAAAAAGGTGTTTTTTGACAAAAAAGCCGGCCCGTTGGTCAAAAAAAATTTCAAACCCCGCCCGGAAAAGAGCATTTTGTAGCCTGAAATCTTAGCTATCAGATGGTATGAACTTTTTTACAAAAAGTCTGAAAAAAGTCAGAGAAAATCCAGGGCCGCTTCGGCCCGTTTTCGGCCCGTGCACAGGCCTGGTTAGACTCGGAAATGGCCGACTCGGAAATGTCCCAGAACGGGTGGTCTACCTTAGTTCCCCAAGTAAAGAAGTCCTGTTTTTGGTCAAACTTTTTTCGGAAATGGTCGTTCGCGCTCTTAAAATACCGTTTCTCACGTTTCGAACCCTAAATCATAGAAAAAACAACTTAAGCCTGACTTTGGGCGTTCTCAAGATTGCTTAATTTAAAAAATTAAATACCGTATTTTTCTAACAAGCCGACACCCTTGACTTTGAGAACCGATATCTCAGCCTACAGTAAATGATTCGCATATCTGTTTTTTGTGTTTTCTTAGGTCCAGAAGCTCTATCGATTTTACTTTTAAATTTTAGTTGAGTAGCCGAAAATCTCGGGGTCGACTTAAAAATTTTCTGATTTTCGGGGGTTTTAAAAATAAGTCGACATGTCGGCTTATTAGAGGGAATACGGTAAAGTCGAAATTTTTATTAAAATTAGTTGTTTTGAAGAAGTTTTTTGGCATTTCAGTGTTTGGCGTTTTGGCATTTGTTATAAGCGGCCACTTTCTCAACCACCAGTAGCATTTTTTGGCATAATCTAACATATATTTTATACTATTTTTATTATTATTACGTTCCTTTTATTTATTACGAATTACTGATCTCAACCAATATTTTGTGTAAATGGAAGATCCCACAGCTTTACCCAGCACTTCTGGTGCTGGTGGTGCTGAAGAACCAGCCGCCTACAATTTTTTAGCTGTGGGAAAGGAGGCTGAGAAGATCAAGTATATTGTGCTCCAACATGTGGTTGGTCTTAAAGGACCATGAAGCTTGATAAGCACAGCAATTTGCGGAATTCGAATTCGCGCGGGACCACCCTAATTTGTCCATAATGTTTTTGAATTAATTTTTTGTGTGCATTGAAAATTTGAACACCATTTATGAGTAAATTTTTAACACAGACTCATATAAGTTGTTATGGTGCAGTGTAAGTAGGATAAGTCGTCCGATCTGGCATTGGCGGGCAACGTTGGGCTCGACTAGTAGATGGTTCTACATTTTGAAAAAATTTTACATGCAAACAAAAAACAATTCGAAAACATTATTGACAAAACTAGGGTGGTCCCGTGCGAATTCAAAATTTCCAAATTGCTGTGCTTATCAAGTTTCATGGTCCTTTAATTTGGTTCACAATTTGCAAATTTGAATTTTTTCAAAAATATATTCATGCAGGAAAACTCTACTTTCAAAAAGCTGTTTGGTCCATTGAGCAGCAGCAAGCGCTATATGGATGAGTTGACCTGTGCTGAGGCATGCACCATTCTCAAAGCACTTCAAGGGGTTGGTAGTGCTGCTTGGTCCTTTCAATTAGTTTTTGGCTAGTTTTAGGACTCAGAATCATTGGAAAAGTGTTGTCATGAAATGGTCAACCTACTGACAACTGAGAATAATTGCTTACTATCCTTGGACCGTATAATCACTAAAATTATATTGGCTGCTTACGAGGAAGGAATCATCTCTTTGTTGTAGGATTTTTCAAACTTTTAATAGAGACAAATCTAAGTAAGAATCGACATTTTCGGACTGTTTTTTTTTGGAAAAAGGACTGTACAAATAGTTTTCGAAATTTTATTTGTTTCACAAACTCACGATATATGACAATGTAAAAGTGTTCCTTGGCACACCTATGCTTCATCTCTCTAGGCAAATAAGTCGATTTTTAGCCAAGCAAAAATAGTTCCTGTCTCAAAACTGTTTTTACTTTGATTAGAGTAAACTGAAAATATATTTATTGCCGAAATGAAAATTAAATTTTCTAAAAATTACATGGTCTTTTAAGAAATTCTGCTTTTTAAAATGGTCATAACTAGGGACCAAATTCTATGCAAATGCATATTTTTCTGCGGATATGCAAGCAACAGTTATGCACAAAAAACGCACTTTTAGCCCTGTTTGAGTACTTTTTTAGTACTTTTATGCAGCATGTTTTGCATATTTTCCATTTTAGTGCATATTTTGTAATTTTGACGCATATTTTCTGCATATTGTAGAAAATCTCAGAAATTTTTCGGGTTGAAAGATGTTGCAGCATGCCAAATCTCGTCTTTTGTGTATAAATAAGTCAATTTCTTAGTTTCCAAAACCAGGACACTTTATTGTCAAGCGTTTAAGAAAGAGATTTTTTTACTAAATAACCTTTATTGAGGTAGCTAACGTTTCAGTTCCGTGCAATTCATATTTTCAGTTAAAGTAGCAAAATAACAGTGCAAAGCACCGATTTGGTTTGTAAAAGATATTAATTTCGAAAATCGCAAAATGCACATTGTTTATATTTGCGAAATAGATGCGAAAGAGTGGCAGGAGTACAAAACCCCAAATGTCTCGAAATTGCTTCACAAATATCTTTTTTGCAACTTAGCTAGTAAATGGCGGTCAACACTTTTCAAAAATCTTTTTCGAATAAAATCCTGCGGCATCTTCATGGGAGCAGAATAGTTTTTTTAAAGCTATGTTCAAATCCTAGGTCAAATGGGACGTCAAATAATTAAATCCTAAAGTCAAATAAATTAAATCCTCAGGTTAAATCACCTTGCTTCAGCAAAGCCATATGTCAAATTTTGGTCAATTTTTTTTGCAAAAAAATTTAGGATTATCCAAAAAGTATCTTTTAATCATGTATAAGCTGCCAAACCGTTTAAAAGCATCTTTTAGAGCAATTTTACGAGATATAGTGATTCTTCACAAATGTTATGCGGTACATTTAAAAGGTTTAGTCTAAAAATTATACTGCATATTTTACGTTTTTAGCGCATATTTAAGCATTTTTAGCGCATATTTTATGCGCATATTTTGCATTTTTTAGTGCATAGAATTTGGGTCCCTAGTCATAACTTATTTTCTAGGTCGGTTTTCGAAACTCTGTTTTTACAAATCGATTTCACTTCTGACAATATTTTTTGGTTTATAACGTGCGAAACACGACTTTTGCTTTGTTCCTGCTTCGGTTTGCGCTCTGGATTGCCTCTAGGTAGGCAAGGACAGAGCAACAGCCCCCTGGGGGGAACAAGCGAAAATCGTGACTTTCACAAAATGGCGAGAAAAATCAATTGGCGAAAACAGAATTTAAAAAAAACGTCATGTAAAAAAGTTATGGCCATTTCAAAAGGCAGAATTTCTTTAAACACCCTGTATATTGAAGGAAGCAAGTCCATCTTTTTTTCTGCAGTCAAGATTGGATATAAGAGCAGCTTGCCCGGTCTCTTGAATTACCTTTTAACGAGCATCGATGAAGAGAAGCTGCGATAAAGGATCCCTGTTGGCCGGTCTCGAGGGCTGCTCGTATATCCAAGTTTGACTGTACTTGGAAGCGAAATAATTTTACAAGTAAAAAATATTTGAGGTTCCCCAAAAAAGTACAAATATTTTTAAAAGTACCATTTCCATACCTAATTATTCCTGTTTTGTTGCAGACTAGCTTGTCAATTGCTAGTCACAAGCGTGGACTTCAAAACTAAAATCCCATTGGATCCCCAAAAGATCATTTTTGTTCGGGAAAGAATGCACCAGCTAGACTACAAAAACATGCGTGATCTACTCAAACTGTTGCTTGTCGAGAAACTGGACAAAATGCAATGTGTGCTCACAGAATATCAACACAAACAGCTTATTCCTGTAGAAGAGGTAATACATTTTTAAAGTAAATTTTGTACATATTTTCTATTTGTAGCTGATGATCGACCTGATTGACCGAAAAAAGAACTTTTGTCCAGCCCTTTTCTTTATCACAGAAATCAGTAGGATAGCTCCCAACTCTGCTGTCCACTTTTTACCGGTTGGTTTCCTAGGATTTTGTGCTTTGAAATAAAGGTAACAATTGTTTACAGAGAGTATCTCTAAAAATCCGTGAAATGGTTGCCTCTTTCCGACCCTGGCTGAGATTGGCAGTATGATTGGAAGAAGTTGGATGTATCCCATTACTACTCAAGCCTCATTTGCTTGGGCTCTCAGCACCTGGAGCACTTGGAAGGCAAGTTTTGGCTCTACATGTGTTGAACTGGCTCCCTAGCCTAGGAAAAGATCAGCTTAGGGAACCAAGACAAACATTTCTCACCAACAACTTTTTTGCCTAAAAATGATTAAAAAGCGCAAAAATGGTCTTTGAGACTACCGAAAAAAATCGTTTAAAGAGAGGAGGGGCCAGACATTTTTTCGTGAGCCGGCGAAACACATCTAAATACCAATTTTTTGATGCTGTTATGTTTTTCAGTTGAAAATGTTTATGATTTTAGTTGCAAGAGTCGACCTATCGCCTACACTTCAAAACGCATTTGCCTTATTCAAACGAAGTAATTTGGAATTGTTACCGTTGTATCGAGAGTTAACTGTATTGTTTTACAGAACATGGACCCTCAGACCTACTTGCAATACATTCTGTTAAAACAGCCGAGAGGCCAGGAAAATCTCTTTGTAAGTCTGCTCATATAACAAAAAAGTGAGACAGAAAAGTTGTGTTTAGTACATGTTGCGAGCCACCAACCACGGCATCCCCCGCATCCAGTGCAATGAAGTCATTCAAGTTCTCATCATGGAAGCAATGTGTGCTATCGAAGACTCGGATCTGCCAGTCTCTACACCAGCAAACCAGTATAATTGCTTTCACCTCTGCCATTTCGTGACCTATTCCTTGTTCCTCAATTTCTGCACCTTGCAGCAGTTGCTGACCTCTTTACTAACCCAGCTCAAACTCTGTCACTACAACAAAGCCAAAGGGGAGCTCATGTGGATTCTGCTGCAATACATTGCACTCAGCAAACCTAAAAACAACCAGGCTGTCAGCTCCTTCAAAAACCACCTGGACTCTAAGAATCGGGACCTAGGTACAGTCAAATCTCCGATATAAAGACACCCAAATTTTCACAAAGGGTGCCATTATATCGGAAACTGCTGGTCTTAATGGCAAAAATGTGGTCATTTCCACAAATGATCGACGAAATCGGAATCCTTGCAATTTTTCGTATTGGACCGATCGAATATAACTGGCAAAAAAATTCGAAAACTGAAGTACAAAAGTGTCAGATCCAGCTGTGCATCGAGCTTGAGGGCGTGCCAAAATATCGGAGGCATGACTATAGAATTTCCGGAAAGAACTCAAACTCCCGTTTAATATTTTGGTCCCACGATTAGCCAGAAACTTTCAGTGCTGGAAATTTTCAACACGCTGTACCCGGATGAAATGGTGTGGGCGGATGCTCCACCGACACACTTAACATGGTCCGATTCTTTGCACCTGCTGCCATTTGGATAAACCTGTCAATCAACTACTATGGTGCCTCCAACATAGTGATCCCACCAAAAGTACAACAACACATTGAATTCCTTCAAAAACAGCTGGAGTCCGGCGAGATTTTGGAAAATGGAGTGCTTGCTGTTATTGCCAACGCTTGTAAGTTTCTATTTTCACCGACATACAGGGGCAACCAACTTGGTCACCCTGGCATGCATATCAGTCGTCAAAAGGACTACGCTATACCCTTTAATAGACTCCCCCCTCCCATGCTTTTTGACTAGAACATCAGAGTTAGGGCAATTTTCGTTTTACAATTTCAAGTTTTTTGGGCATCCAAAAAATAAAGCTCGGGGTGGGCTGTACACTGAAATATAAGCGCCAATTTGGTAAAAGGTCGTTTTGGTAAGAAAATTTTAGTAAGAATTGTCTTGGTAAGAAACTTTCTGGTAAGAAATTTTTGGTAAGAGGTCGTTTTGGTAAGAAATTTTTTGGTACGTGGTTATTTCGGTAAGAAACTTTTCGGTACGCGAGGGCTCTATTTTAAAAAAGTACGGTAAATATGAGTTTTTTTGAGATAGCAACAATGCAGAAGTGTTTGAAGCACATGTGAGTCGAGCCATACTCAAGATGCTGGGTGCTTCCTTGGACCAACCTTCTCAAGCCATGCTCAACAACCAACAACAGCCCAGCTGGATACTACCTCATGGTTTATTTTGGCAGATTTGAACGTTTTAGCGCCTTTCCTTAAAACTTTGTCCTTATCTTTTAAATACATACACTAAATTTCTTCTCTTTGCTAACTTTAGATATAAACAAGCGTAATTACAGGTCGGAAAGCAGACGGATGCCTGGCAGCTTTAGACCTATCCCTTCTTGACTCGATGACCTTCCATGCCAAGAGAACTCTCTACCAAAGTCTATTTAACTACCTGCAGATCTACACCATGAACGGCCATTTACCCAGTCCTGCTCTAGTTGGTTGGTCTCTTTTAGAAAGTACCATCTTCTATTTGTATGACGACAGAGACTTGCAGAAACATCAGCCAGAATTCTGCTGACCACAGAGATGAGTGAAAAGCAGGAGTCTAATGGACGCGTGTTTGTAGGACCTTTTCTCAACCTGCTCAAAGTGCCACTAGAACAAAAAAATTCGGTTTGTTTTTTTTCAAGTTTTCAAACATTTCGTTTACAATTTATTAAAGGACTTAATTGCAATTTACGCCGACTTGCTGTGCTACAGACTGCAGAATGCTCAGATCGCTTTTCACCACCGGTCCACTTTATTGTACCTTGTGTTTGAGACGTTGTGTCACTACTCCATTATGGGGGCAGTCAAGCACTTGCTCTACACTCCCTTTGCGAACAGATCATCATGCGCCAGGTAGGCTAATTAACTGACATACGATCAGATACATTTCTCTCTGTTTTTAAATTCACGCATTTTCAGATTTTTTATATTTTGGACACGTTTTATCCCGTCCTAACGTGCGTTGGCCTAGCCTGCGCCTAAGACTTTGCCTAAGTTTAAAGTTTTTTGAAGGGGCGTGCTCGTCGCCGATGGGAATATTCCAAAAGGCGGGCATCAGGTCAATTCAAAAAAGAATAATTTTGAATTTTTTTGTTGACTACTTTCCGGATAATAAGTAATCGAAAATACTGCCACTGTTTAACAGCATTGATGGCCTAATGGTAAAGCGGCGACGCAGTGTGAAAATAGGTCATCTATTCGATCCCCGTTGTAAGTATAATTTTTCCCCGAATTTTACCGAATCGCGTGGTATAAATTCTCATTTGAATTTCACTGGTACCCACCTTTCAAAATATTTCCATCGGCGACGAGCATGCCCCTTTAACATGCAAAAATACGAAATTTTTTGCGAATTCAAAAAGATGTGTCTGATCACAATTTGTATCTGATCGTTGTGATACCGTGCTAATTAAGCTGTTTTCGCATTTAATTTCTTTTTTTCAGTTAACTATTGCTTCTCCACTCGATTTCGTTTCGCTCAGCTTGACCGTGATCTCCAACAAAAGCAACAATATTTCCCGTAATAATTGTTTTTGTTAGCTTTCAATAGATTCTATCTGTGTATTTTCGCAATTTTCAGCCTGCTTCAACTTGTTCCTTGCCCCTGATAGTTATGGCCATGTAGACTATGGACAGGTGGGGGTGCATGCTTGTCCAGAGATCACTCGAATGTATCTTCTCAATTTGTGTCGTGCTCACAAAATTATTGGTGATTCCTACTAAATTTACTTAAAAAATCTGTTTTTTGGTGAGTCCCGCGGGGATAGCGAACTTTCTGAAGTCAGAGGTGCTGCAACACTTTGTCCTCATGTGATTTTAGCAAGCACTGAATAAAATTACTCTGACAACAGTCCCTCTCCTTCTTCGAAAAACTATGGGGTTTGGCTGTGAAAAAAATTTAAAAATGTCATACAGTCAAACCTCGATAAGCCGGCACCCCTTTTCAAAAAAGGGGTGCCGGCTTATCGAGGTTTTGCTTTTTCAATGATGAAATTGCAGGATTTTTGAAAAACGATCGGCAAAATCGGAATCCTGACGATATTTCCGACCAGATCGTAAAAAGAGAACTGGAAAAAGCTTTCAAAATTTGGGTTAAAAAAGTGTCGGACCAAGGCTGGAACGAACTTTTGGGGAGTGCCGGCTTATCGAGGTTTGACTGTACAAGAAAATTTGGATTGGGTTCAGCAGCTAGGTTGATGAAAAAACTTAAAAATACGTGATGTTCAACCAAAAAGTCTAGGTATAATCAATAAAATTGCGGTTATTTACTAAAAAGGACCGATAAATCGGAACCATTCGATATTGTGGGCTGGACCGACGAATCAGATTCAGAAAAGACTCGAGAAGTCGCAAATCGAAAACCGGCGAAGGAACAACCTTAGAGGGCTGGCGTTAACTCGGAAGACGACTATAATAAATTCTATTTATTTGCAGCTTCATCGTCCAGCTACATTATCAGCGAGTTCCAAGTGGACTACACTCCACTGCTTCGCCAGGCATACAAATGGCCCAGCTCAGCCATCAAATGGTTTATTAAAATATATTAAGAAATATATATTATAATTGTTTCAGGTTTCCATCAGCCTTGCAGAACCTGGAAGTGGACAATGGCCCTACAGACGACCGGCTGATTCGCAGCCTGCGTAGCATGTCTGACCGAGAGCAACAAGCCTTTTTGCATGACTCTGAGGGTTGCTTCCAGAACAGTGTGACCGTTCTGATCACCATCTTCCGCTGCATCTATGAATACTCCAATTTCCCCACATTGAGCTACAAGTTGGTCACTTCTTCAATATTTATTTTAAAAATATGTATGTTGTAGAGTGCTTGGACAAATGAACGCCCGCGACTTGATCCTCAACATCAATTCATTTATAGACTACATTATATGGAGCAGCAAGGTGTCCGAAAACGAGCACTTTGATGGGGTTGGTCTATTACTTAATCACTTGGATTTTTGTCAGGTTTCTTAAAAACTAGAAAAAAAATTGGACAAGGCAGAAACTAAAAATTTGATAATATAGCATTTGCAGTTGTTGAATGTGGTTAACGAGATGGTATTTGTGCACAATTGCATGCCCATCGAGCGTTTTCTGCTAGCCATTGTGCTTCATCCCAACGATGACAGCTCCATTGAACAGGCTCTCTACCTTCTAGGTACTCTCATCAAAAAGTTTCCCCACTTCGCTCAGAGAATCCACAACTACTGCAGCTTTGCGCCCCTCTACTCCAACTATTCCAACTCAAAATCCGAAGATTTCTTCACTAAATTGGCAGATTATTACAAGGTTGGTTGTTTTGAGCTAACTCAATTTATTATTTTTTGTACAGAAATACCCTGAATTCACCTACATGGAGATGTACAAAAGAACTATAAGTGCAGAGAAGCATGCGGAACAATTGAATGAAAAGCATTTGCCTATTTACTATGATGTGATGCCAGAAAGAATTTGGCCGGTCAGTTAGAAAATTGGATATTTTGCAAAAAAATACTTGAAACCCCGGGGTTGTAGCCCCGCTCTAATGGCATAGGACGGACTTGAGAAATTTTAGGGCATTTCAATTTTTTTTAGGTCCTTAGATTTTTCGCTTTTTTTACTAACTTCTTATGCGCAGCGTAGGCTAGTGCACGTTAACATGTTCAAATGTTCAAAAATCGGTGCTAGATACCCAGTTATAATGTCACATTTGCCTTGTCACTTTTTGATATGCATGTGTCCAGCGCAATAAGTACCCAAGTGAATACCCCAACGCCGTTGAGATCTGAAAAAAAAATTCAGTTGCTCACATAGGGGAGTTTGCTCGAATTTTTTAAAGGGTTATATTTAAAATTGGCCATAGATTACTGAATTTTGGCCATAGATTTCTGAATTTTAGCCATACTCGCTCGAAATCATGTTTCAACCACTTTTTAAGATGCTCTTGGACCTGAAACATACTGAAAAGATGTTTCAAGGGTGTCGATGACACTTTTCCGAGAAAAAAAAATTCTGTAATTTTTCCGACCATTGCTCACTCAGGTCAAAAAGTCAAATTTCGGTCAAAAAAAAATTCTCGGAAAATTGTCATCGACACCCTTAAAACATCTTTTCAGAATGTTTCAGGTCCAAGAACATCTTAAAAAGTGGTTGAAACATGATTTCGAGCGAGTATGGCTAAAATTCAGAAATCTATGGCCATTTTTCAGTATTCTATGGCCAAAATTCAGTAATCTATGGCCAACACAAATCTATGGCCAAAATTCAGTATTCTGTGGCCAAAATTAAATACCACCCTTTTTTTAAAAGCCTTCCTACTTTTGAGCTTATATTAGCAGCTTCAAAAAAGTTTTTTTACAACTCCCCGATTTTTTAAGAAAATTTTAAGAAATAACTCGTAGACTATAGTTCCGACGGAAACCCGGCTCTCGTCTTTTTTTCGGAATATCAAATCGATTTTCCGGAAAACTAGGTCAGAGGCAATAAAGAAGATAGTTAAAAAATTGTAGCTTTTTATATTTTTTGTAAATTTTTCAGATAGTGGACGTGTTGCTACAGCGTTCCCTAGAAATCTCGATCAACCCTCAAATCCTATCGTCATTCCTGGCCACTTTCTCACCTCTCTACAAACTACATCGTAAGTTGTTGTCAATTTCTAAGCTTATACATCTTACATTAACTTTTGTGTTGTGCAGCCCAACCAATCACCTTCTTGTACAAAACGATGTATTCACTGGACAGCTTGGAGACATTCTCGCACACTCCACCAGCTCGTCAGTTTGTGGTGGAAATAGTGCAGAAAATCGACGACGATCGCAATCCCAGGTATCCGGTGGTCAGCCAGGAATTTGTAGTAGGAGAGCACAAGGTAGCTTTTTGCTATTTTTTCCTAGTCTCGCTAAATTCACACTATTCAGATGCCCATAATGAGGATATGTCAAGTACTTGTGGACAGAATTATAGCTGCTTCTACCTACCTACACCAGCCACCCTCTTTTGTGCTTCGGGACTGGAGATTTGGGTTGGTTTACAATTTGGAAAGCCAATCTTACAGTTATTTATATTGTCCAGGAATATCCGCCAGCAGCTCAGGCCCTTACCGGAGCATGGATTGAGTTGATGGCCAGCCCCTATCCAGCTGAAGAGATCACCGAGGGAATCGTGCAATTGGCTATGAAACGACCTATAGTTCGGCCATATGACACAAGTGGGTTTTAAAAAAAAAAAGGCATTTTCGAAAATAAAGCCAATGTTTCAGTCAATGCACTGGGTCTGTTGTTAACAGGTCTTCCACAGTCTTTTCAAAATGTTTTCTTCAACAAAATAGTGGAGTCTTTTGACTGGCCACAGGTAGTCCAGGGCCAGCCTTCAATGCTATTTGAGTCATTCAGTCAGGAGGTGTATCTTTACTCTGAAAGCAGGTAATCTTTGTCAATAGAAAAATGTAAAAACTTTAAATTTTGTAAAGAATTCTGTCCATGCTTGCTTTGATCCACGCCTTTTGTCAACATGCTGGAAATGTTAGTTTTTTTAGGTTTGATAAACTTATGTAGCTATTTTGCCTTCAGAATTCTCTGTCCGTGCTGCCTGACCTAATTGCAGATAGTCTAGCTCCGAAAGTGCAGAATGAGACCCAATTAATGTACTTCCTGCGCATCCTAGTGCCCTACCTTCAACGCATCAGCGACAAGGAGAAGATGAGGCACATGAATGAGGTCATTGTTGCTTTCAATTGTTAACGTATGCACCAGGGCAGTGTCAGACATAAAAAATATCGGAATAAAATGTATCGGATATCAAATATTCACAAACGAAATTCAGGAATCTTTTTCAGTAATTATATTTTTTCTGGCCACAGAGTATTTAAAATTAGCCACAGAATATTTTTTTGCCACAGATTTCTGTGACCTGAATAAAGTATTCTATAGCTAATAGCTACTAGCATATTCTGCAGCTATTTCGGCCAGAAAAAATATCCTAATACTCTTTCCGGACTGAAATTTCGGACAAATATTCCCGCCACTTTTCGGATATTGGATGTCGAAAAATGCCAGGCATTGAATATCTGACGCGGACCTGGTATACACGGTCAAAAATATTCAGCAAAATTTATTCTTACACTATTAAAAAAACCCCAATGCCATTTTTAGTACCTGAAGTTGATCATTTCAATCTACAATGTGCTCGGCACCCTTGTCGAAAAAATAGGCCAGTTGAAGTATGAAGATACAGTGTGTGATCTTCTCTACCAGTTTAAGTACATGTTTGTGGGTTACAGGTACTACTGCTATACTCAGCCTACCCTCTGTTAATTATTTTAAATTCATTAAGTCTCAAAAACGAGGCAGAGCAAGCCATCGAAAAGTTTCCTGAGTCAATGCGGGAAAAACTAAAATTTCTACTTACTCACTCCTCTACAGCTGAGAACTTCCAGCAACAGCAGCAACACCCTCAACAGCCTAATTCATCCAGCCAACCTCTGCAGCCACAACAGCCAGCTGCACAACAAATTCCATTTGCAATAGTGCCAGGCGGCAACCCACCCAACATGCACATATTGCAACAACTGGCTGGAGCAGGAGGCATGCTCGGCCAACAACAACATCATCCAGGTGGTCAACCAATGGACGAGTCCCAGACTGGAGGGTTGTATGAAGGGCACATGCAACAGCAACACATGATTCACGCTCAGGTGGGTGTTTTGGGTTGGTTTGGTTAGTGCTATCAATTTTTTTCTGTCCTTTTTAGAATCCCATGGGCCTGAGCAACGCTTCCAATAGGTACTCAAGCGGTAGTACTCCAGGTTCTCAGGGTCCTTCCTCGTCCAATCCAGGAAACCAACTGCCACCTCCCCCACCTTATTCTCAACAATCTCAAATGGGCACTTTCGCAGGGATTCCAGGGATGGGGCAACATCCTTTGCCCGGCATGCCACCTGCCAGCATGCTCAACCCAAACTTTCCAAGCCATCCCAGCCATCAGATGATGGCACCCCACCATCTGGGAGGAGGACCGATGGAGGGCATGCATGGCCCTCAAACTAGCACTCATTTTCACCCAGCTGGCCAATTTTCTGGTCCCATGGCTTTTGGCGGAGTGACCAGCGGGGGCATGCCTCTGCCTATGGGACATCCCATGGCGGGAATGCCTAACCAAATACCTCCTCATCTAAATCAAACAGGCTTGCCCAACCTACAAGTCTACCACCAAGAGCAACACTTCAGGCAACAACAACAACAGCAGCATCAGATGAAAATGCACCAACAACATCAACAAACTCAATGGATGGAAGCGGATTTGGAGGAGGTGGAATGTCCGGTTAACAGACACGAATAAATTTTAAACAATTAAAATGGTCTCGTATTAGGGTAAAGTCGAGTCCACTACAAAGTACGGCTCTAGGTGAATTCGTCCACGGTGAATTCGTCCACGGTGAATTCGTCCACGGTGAATTCGTCCACAGGTGAATTCGTCCACAGGTGAATTCGTCCACAGGTGAATTCGTCCACAAAAATAAAATTATATTTTTCGGCTGTACCGAAAAAGGTAAAGGAATATTTGGTAAAAGGCACATTTGGTAAAGACACATTTGGTAAAGGCACATTTGGTAAAATTTCTTTTGGTAAAGGCACATTTGGTGAAATTTCTTTTGGTAAAGGCACATTTGGTAAAATTTCTTTTGGTAAAGGCACATGTGGTGAGAAAACTTTTCCGTGGATATTTTCGGGTGGTATATCTTTTTGGTCATAAAGTTCTTGTTTTTGGCCATAGATCTTATTTCGACGCGGAATTGGCTGTTTTGGTCACAGAGACACCGTTTTCGGAGGGCGTAGACGTTTCCCCAATCATCTAAAAGCACTTTATGCTCTCCGAACCCCGTCAAGCACCTAGTGACCAGGACATGAATCGAGGTCCTCTACTCAGGACAATTGCACCAGAGGGGTTTGAACCAGCGACCTTGGTGATGAGTGCATGGACTTCTACACCACTCAAATACTCAAAATCATGATAAAAAATAAGGTATGCGTCCAGGTGGATTCGAACCAGCAAGCTCTACATCACCACTTATAATCGCTCAGAACTCCATCCAGAGGGACGAACCAAACCAAGTGGTCGTCCACTTGGATCGAAAATGCTTTTTTCACGTTTTCGGGTTCCAAAACCACTTTTCTGCACTGATTCGAGCATCCTGAAGATGGTTTGACAGTGGTAAAATCACGTTTTACCAAGAAATTTTTAAGATATTGCTAATTGTTGATTTATCAAAATCAATCGTTAGCAATAACTCAAAAATTTCTCGGTAAAACGTAATTTTACCACTGTCAAACCATCTTCAGGATGCTCGAATTAGTGCAGAAAAGTGGTTTTGGAACCCGAAAACGTGAAAAAAGAATTTTTGATCCAAGTGGACGACCACTTGGTTTGGTCACACTGCATGATGAGGTTGTTAGTAATTCTAAGGGTTGATTTAGGTCGCTGGTTCGAATCCACCTGAGCGCATACCTTTTTTTTACCATAATGAAAGATATAAAAGCAGGCGTTTGACTTTTCAGGTCGTTTGGGTGAATTTACCACTACTCTGGAGTTACCTGGATATCAACCTGTCCAGGTAGTAGCCACCCCAGGTTTGGAGTTGGGTAGGTAAAATCGCACTTTTGGTCTTAACAAGCCGAATTCCTCACACAATTTTAAGTAATAAAAAATGGTTTATTTTTTATTCTAAAGAAATTTTAATTTTGTAGGCCATCCAGGTGGACATCCACCTGACCAGGAGGTAACCACCGCACGTTTTGGGGTTTGCGTGGGTGAAATATTGATCTTAGTCCTAACAAACCTAATCTAACACATAATTTATGTTAGAAAAAAGAGTATAATTAAGAAGAATTTTACTGGGAGAATATAGATATAGAAACCTGGAGAAAGAAAGGGAAAGAGAAGAAAAAGTTGGAATAAGAAGGTCTTTGAGAAGGTCATTCTTCTTGTAAGTATCTAAAACATTTGACTAAGAACAGTAAACCAAGAAAAGTAAATTCACAAAGTCACACGTAAAAAGATAACAACGAAAAACAGTTAGCCATAAAATTCACAGAATGAAAAGCATATATACGCTAAAAAAAAATTTGAACAATCAAATTGGAGAAATAACGCCAAATTTTATTTTTGTGGACGAATTCACCTGTGGACGAATTCACCTGTGGATATAGTTCGCATTGCGCCTAATTAGGCGCACCTGCGCCAAAATCATTTGAAATGCAATTAAAAACATGTGCGCCAAAATCGCGCCTAAATTGCGCCTAAATTTTAGGTGCAATTTAGGCGCAGTTTAGGCGCACTTTAGGCGCACTTAGGCGCAGTCTGGATATAGCCATGGTGATATCTTTAACATAGCTTTCGTCCTGATTGGTGTTTTGGAGTTTCTACATAACCATCTTTGGCGTATTTCTTACCTGTTTCAGTAAAAAAATGGACAAGCCGTTAGAGCAAGCCTGTGGAAATACAATGAGCCAGAAAGTCGAAAAGACGGTAGAAGAGCAATCAGAAATTATGATCGCGCAGCACATCTTTCAAATGAAGAAGCATGGTGGCGGGCTAACTCTAGACTTTGCCAAAAAAAAACAAGTGGACTATTTGGCTGTAACAGCTCATTTTGTGAACGACAACTGGTTAGATTTAAATTGATTTTAGAAAACGGATGTATAACCCATTAATAATAATCAGGAAATTGGTGGATATGGTCTTGCTATTCACCCCGTTTCCTTCATGCACAAAAAAGACCAGCGAGAATGTGCGTCTTCTTGTGGTAGAAGAATTAGAAAAGCTTGGAATTGGATCTGTAAATCTCAAGAAACTCTTCAACACCACTGACGAAGGGTCAAATCTGGCGAAACTTGGCGGCAGTATGCATCAAATCTGCATGTCTCATCTAGGCTCAACCATTGCAAAGCGTTCGACAAAGCCATACAAGAACTCTTGCCTTTCTGAAGAAGAAAAAAACGCATGTTTGGAAGTCAGTTCTGGTCTTTGCTGTCTTGAAAAACTAGTCTCCAATGTTCGGTAACTGATTGTTTACCTAAATTTGCAACTTTTTTGGTTTTTTAGACAGATTGATCAAGTCAGAAAGATTGCTGGAAAAGCTCTAGTGTGTCCAGTTGAAACGAGATGGCTAAGTCAGTACTATATGGTGGTCTATGCGTATCGTCGAAGGTATGGATGTCCTTGAATTTTGGCGTAAGAACGAAAAAGTAAGTCACATGGCTTTATATACCTTTTTCTATGCTCAGTACTCTTTCAGTTCTTCCCACAAATATCACCTCTTGCGCATATGGTATTGGGTGGACAGACATCAGAAGCTCCAAGTGAAAGGGCCTTCAAAGAACTACGCTGCGTGGTTGGCAATTTTCTACGAAACAGAATGGATCCAAAGAAAGTTGCGGCTGTGATCCGCCTGAGAAATCTTTATATGAAAGAAATCGCGTGATTAGTTATTGTATTATGGTGTCATGTTTGTAATAAAATAAGGCTTTTATTATCTGCGAGCTGTCTATTCGATTTTAATGGTGAAATTAGGGGCAGGGAGATTTAATTTTTCAGTAAATGATCTGAAAAATTCATTAAGTCAATAAAAGCTAAAAGTACTAAATGCGTACTTGGTGCGCTCTAGATTTTTCAATACACTTTTGGTAGATTCGATACCTTTGCATGGCTTAGCTAGGAATAAAAGGAATAAAAAATAAAATATATCAGGTAAATAATATATATCCTTCCAGATGGATTAGTTACTTTCTAAACGATTTAAGTACCCCATATGTACCGTATTTTCTCTATTAATGAACCCGGGTTCATTATTTTTCAACCCTTCAAAAATGTTGAAATTGTAAATCAAAAATGGCCCTAACTCTGAAATCCTAGTCAAAAAATCGAGGGGGGGTCCATTATTAGAGAGGGGTTCATTAATAGAGAAAATACGGTAATTTGTCGGTACCCTTCAGATGGATTGGTTAGTTCCTGAATAGTTTTTTTTATGGTGTCGTGTTTGCAAGAAAATGGATAAAGTCATTACTTGACATCTAAAAATTTGTTTTAGGTAGTAAATTAAGTTAAATAGTCAGTGAAATTCAGTAATTAATGTGCTGAAAGGTATCAACCTAGTACATCTAAAACTGCGCCTAAATTGCGCCTAAAATTTAGGCGCAGTTTAGGCGCAATTTAGGCGCAGTTGTAAATGACAGAACGCCAAGCCATTTTGGCGCAGGTGCGCCTAATTAGGCGCAATTGCGAACTATACCTGTGGACGAATTCACCTGTGGACGAATTCACCTGTGGACGAATTCACCTGTGGACGAATTCACCGTGGACGAATTCACCGTGGACGAATTCACCGTCGCCCACAAAGTACACCTTTCAAAATTCTTCCGTCCCTTGATTTTTTAATTATGCAAGTTTCCAAATTTCTATTTTCAACTTTTATTTGGCATCAAGGCGTTTGACCTCTTTTACGACCACTTTTGTGCCTTTTCAATTTGTATGTTTTGTATTTTTCAAAAAATTTTGATTTATGCGAAGCGCATATTATAACGTGCTTAAATGTGTGTCCCAAGCAGTGAAAAAACAAAAATTGAAAAAAGGCGACAATTTGAAAAAGCGGAAAAATAGGACAAAAGGACATGCGCCCGTTCATTCTGCCTCTGACTATTGAAAAAGTTGGTCTTGAGGGTATACTTTATAGTAGGGTTGACTCCAAGGAGTATATTTGAGCTATTATTTGTTGTTGTTGATAATGTAATATAATCAGAAAAAATAATTTGCTTTGATTAAACGCAATAAAACTTTAAAAATATCCTAATTTAGTTTGTAAGGAAAGTTTCACCCTTTAACTACAATAGTTTGTTGTCTAATTTGTTCTAGATGTGTTTGTTAAGTGATATTATGATGGAACAACTTGCAAGCACTAGTTCTGCATCCGCATATACGGCACAATCAGAGGAATGGACAGAACAGAGGAGGAAAGAAGAACGAAGATCGATGAATGAAGAGGATGGAATACTTCTGGATGCTGAATATTTAGAAAAGCATGGTCCTCGATTTGGCCAGTCTATGAATGAGCTCAGAGAGGTAAGCTGCATAGACAGTATCTTTACTGCAAAAAAAACTTAATCTTTAATCAATATTTTTAAAGAGCTTTTTGACTAAAACGAAAAAAGGGGGTCATATTTTCGCTAAAAGGGGGCATTTTTCCGTTTTGTCCGAAAAAGTTATAAAGGAACACAATTTCCCGGCATTAGGTGAATTCATCTGCACCGAATTCATCTGCACCGAATTCATCTGCACCGAATTCATCTGCACCGAATTCATCTGCAGACGAATTCATCTGCACCGAATTCATCTGCACTATGGAATTCTCTTTAAACCTTTTTCAAAAAGTTCCTTAACCTACACAGTCCTCTTGCATCTGTTTTCCTCTGCATATATTTTGCAACTTTTTTGTCTCATCTTGGCATAACTAGCCTTTTGAGAAAAGTTTTTCCACTATATATTTTTACCTGTTTTAAGGCAAAAATGAATAAAAGAGAGCAAGCAAGTGGGCAAACCGAATCTGATTACCAGGTGGTGCTTTCCGAAAAGAACAAGGAAATGCTTCAAGATAGTTGTGGTTAGAGATGGCAAATGGCCTATTTCGGGACGGGACGGGACAAAATTTACTTTAAAAAATTTCGGGACGGGACAAGGCCTAAAAACCCTTCGGGACGGAACGGGACGTCCCGACCCATTAATAAGGGAAAAATAAAGGAAAAATGAAGGAAAAATCGGAAAATCATTCCGGACGGGACACCGGGACGGGACACCGGGACGGGACACGGGACGGGACAAGCCCTAAAATCACTTCGGGACGGGACGGGATTCCCGTCCCGAGGCCATCTCTAGTTGTGCTTGCCTTTACTGGACATTGTCCATTTTAAATGGACAATGTCGCTCGGAGAAAAGTTTTGTTGACCCACTTTTCGATTACTCATCGAGCTGATTTTTTTCAGGATCAGTTATTCTCGGCTACTTTTACTAATCATGAAAAAATCAGCTTGGTTTGTAATCGAAAAGTGGGTTAACAAAACTTCCTTCCATGCGACATTGTCCATTAAAAATGGACAATGTCCGGGTGCCACGCAGACTAGGTTTATGAAGTAAGTTTATAAAGATTATCGTATTTCCTCTAATAAACCCACCTCCTCAACTTTGCTGGTCTGTAATCTCGGGGCACAGTGAATATTTTGCAAAGCTGTTTAGTGCGTTTTCTTAGTTCCCACGAGCTTTACCGATTCCATTTTTTGAATTTTAGTCGACCTCACAAAAATCTTAAAATGACTCTAATAAAAACATCGGTGGGTCCATTAGAGGAAATAAGGTAGGTTAAAAAAGTGCCGAGCCAAGGTGGGGACGAACTTTTGGAGTACACAGTATTTTTTCTGTAACCCCTCCATTTTTATGAAAATTTCAGAGTTAACCGTATGGCGACAGAATGCCAAAATGCAGATGAATTCGATGCAGATGAATTCGTCTGCAGATGAATTCGTTTGCAGATGAATTCGGTGCAGATGAATTCGGTGCAGATGAATTCGTTTGCAGATGAATTCGATGCAGATGAATTCGTCTGCAGATGAATTCGTTTGCAGATGAATTCGGTGCAGATGAATTCGGTGCAGATGAATTCGGTGCAGATGAATTCACCGTTTCCCCAATTTCCCAGGTTGTAAGTGAGCTCCTGCAGTAAAATAGTGAAATACTGCACCAAATAGACAAGCAGACATGTGCCAAATGCTATATAAAGATAACTTTTGAATTTAAAGAAAAACTAATTTGTTCCTTTTTTGCAGGAGAAATGGTATTGGGGAGCTATTTCAGCAAACCAAGCTATACGCTTGTTGCGTGGCAGAGAGCCTGGAACTTTTCTAGTAATTTTTTGGTAATTTCATGTAACAAAAATTTAAAAAGCTAATCAGGTGCGAGACTCGCATTCCGAAAGTTTCATCTTTACAATCTCCTATGTGGCGCACAACAATAAGGTGTACCACAGTCGACTGGCCCGTTTTAATGGCCGTTTCTGTTTGGGTGGTCCTAATGCACTTATTCGCTCCTCTTCACTCATCCAGTTCGTCAAGCAAACAGTGGGGTGAGTCTATTTCTCTGATGAACATGTTTTTAAATAAGTGGATGAAAATTAAGATTAGATGAATCCTAGGATATATGTATTCCAAATCTCAAAATTTCTATTCTTTTTTAAATATTTTGATACTAGACGTACAGGCGCGCATTTGAAATGACCCAAAATCCTTCTGTTTAAAATCCTTCTAACAAAAAATTGAAGCAATGTCACCTCAGAAATTTTACGTCAGGGCAATCCTGATTGTCGTGCTGTAGAATAACTGCGCTCAAATTCATCGGCTCGTAACTTCGAGCAGAGTAGAACCATACATAGCCCTTGGTCTCAAAAAATAGCCATAATAATCTTCTACAAACGCCTTTTAGCAGTCGAGGATTTATAATCGTCCCTTCCAAGAAAAGGACCAAAATTGTACCCGTAAAAATCACTTGCCAAGGAGTCTTGTGTCACTTCCACATTTTTCACTTCCACATTTTGGTCAATTTTTTATATACGTGATTATGCGCATTAGAAAGAAGAAAGTCCGTAGATTTAACCTTTCCAAAACACCAATCCCTACTTTTGCACTAGCAAGGGGGTAAAAGCCATCTCAAAGTTAAAAAATGTGAAAAAAATTTGCTCGAAAATTCCGGACGCAATTCTTGTGTTACGCGCACAGCCCTGTAGCGTCATCTTCTAATAAGCATGTATATACCCATTCGACGCAGAATTGTCCGTAGATTCAAGCTTTCCAATACACTAGCACCTATTTCAGCATTAAAAACTGAGTTGCTGGGACTCGAAAGTCAAAAACGCCCGAAAATTTCGAACTTTCAAACTAACTATGCGCGTGACGAAGTCATGCCAAATACCTATTAGGTTGATCCAAAAGTTGTGAGACTAACCGCGTAAATTTTTTTTCGAAATTTTTTTTCGTTTAAAAGACTTAGAATTTATTTGTTTACACATTTTAATCATTTTTATACAACAAATTTTTTTCGGTATAAAAATGTTGAAAAAATTTTCATCTTGGTCCTCCAAGCTGATTAAAAATAAATGAAAAAAATCAGCCTGGTGGACCAAGGTAAAACATTTTTCAACATTTTTATACCAAAAAAATTTCATTTGTCTAAAAATGATTAAAATGTGTAAATAAATAAGTTCTAAATCTTTTTAATGAAAAAAAAATTCGAAAAAAAATTTACGCGGTTAGTCTCACAACTTTTGGATCAACCTAATACATTATATGTAGATTATAACTGGTGGACAAAAAGTCCTTGGACAACTTTTGAGCTCACTTTTTAAAATAAAAATTTAACGATGAGAAAATTCCGAAAAATAGGTTTTGTAGCCCTGAATCTCCTCTTTCAAATGACATATTGCTTTCAGCTTGACTATTTTGGATAAGTCACCATTTGGCTCCAAACACTTGTCTGGTCATTTTGAGAAGGTTATCAACAATTTTATTACTTTGACTGGTCATATGTTTCATTGAATTTTGAGCGTCACTACAAAATTTATCATCTTGTTGTAGCGCAGCTCAAGAGATACAAAACACATATTACATAATTACTTTTGAAAATCTGAGTGTTGAGATATGGCCTTTTGGAAAAAATCATTTTCTTGAAAAAATGACCAAAATCCGAAAAATTGGCAAAAACATTCATCTTTGACATTTTTTCAAGAAAATGATTTTTTCCAAAAGGCCATATCTCAACACTCAGATTTTCAAAAGTAATTATGTAATATGTGTTTTGTATCTCTTGAGCTGCGCTACAACAAGATGATAAAATTTTGTAGTGACGCTCAAAATTCAATGAAACATATGACCAGTCAAAGTAATAAAATTGTTGATAACCTTCTCAAAATGACCAGACAAGTGTTTGGAGCCAAATGGTGACTTATCCAAAATAGTCAAGCTGAAAGCAATATGTCATTTGAAAGAGGAGATTCAGGGCTACAAAACCTATTTTTCGGAATTTTCTCATCGTTAAATTTTTATTTTAAAAAGTGAGCTCAAAAGTTGTCCAAGGACTTTTTGTCCACCAGTTATGTCATATGTAGATTTTTAATATTCATTATTTTTCACTATTTTTCAATCCTATGGCGTTTAGCACAAAATATGTAAAAAAAATTATTAAATTTAAATTTAAATAATTTTGCTGTTCATTTTCCCAAGATCTTTAAATTTGCCATAAAGACCGGTAGACCTTATAAAAATCGGGGTTCCAGTTGGTTATCCGGATCCATTTTTCGAAATCATTTACACCCTTTTCTAAGCCTTATTTTTGGTGAGAAACACAAAAAAGCTGACCGTAAACATTTCAGTTTTCATTTATTTATTCATATTACATGCCATCACAATCACATTACTCTATTAACGAGCAATATCAAAAGGCACATTTGGCGGATACAAACAACGAATATATTTCAACAACTCGGCAAATAGATCCTTTTCTTTCACACGATTTCTCAACCAGAATTCTCTCAAATATGCTTCTAGATGGTGACGAGCTGTTCCACTTTGAACCTTGTTCCTCTTCTGTGACGATCTACACATCCTCTCTACAGTTTTGGTATGAGCTCCAGTCACATAGTCCACGAAGTTTTGCTAGTGATTTACAGTCAGATGGGAGATATCAATCCTTTTCACAGATATGCTATGATGATGAAATCATTGATCCCCTTATCTTGTGTGGCACAATCCCTAACATGAAAAATCACGTTCTCCTCTTGGCAAATCGCGAAACTTCATGACTCAAAATAACAAATGGAGCAGAAAGGTAGCACGGCAAACGCTCGAGAAATATATGAGATAAGAAAGTTAACGACCACTCAAAATGTAGCGAAGGAACTCAGCCATATTTTGAGTGGTCGTTCGCTTGCTTATCTTGGCAAATTATGCTTTAAAGGGTGTAAATGATTTTTAAAAAATGGGTCCGAATAACCAACTAGTACCCTAGTACGGGTTCCGCTTAGCCGAGGTCTGCGAGTCTTTGTAGTGAAATTAGAAGATTTAGAAAAAAACGACTGGCAAAATCAGTACTTTTTGGATATTTTTGGACTTAATTAGTGAATCACATTTGGCAAAACATCTCAAAATTAGGGGTTGGGGCAAACAGGGTGGACCTTAGGTGGGAATGAATCTGAAGGGGATGCAGATAAAACGAGGTTTGATAGTCGAACTTCGACTTCATGACTAGTGATATATTTCGCAAATGCTCACCAACTAAACCATGCAGAAAAACTATGCCCAGGATGTGCACGAAATATAGTCCATTTTGATGTTTTTTTGCAGCTTGTCCAATGACGAAAGACATCAGTTGAGGATCTTGATGCACCCCTCTTCTTTGGAGCCAGCTGCTATTGACATTCAAATGAAATATCCTCTAGGCAGAACTCATTTTATGGTCTCTCTCAAGTACATTTGCAGGCTCACGATTCGGCACCATATACAGGACACTAGTCGGATTTCGGAACTGCCGTTACCAGAAAAAATAAAAAAGTTTTTAGCCTCTTCCAACTACCTATATATTTGCTAATTCCATAAACAAATTTCTGATAATTCTAATGGCTCGTTTATAAACTTTGTCGTCGTCGTTGGAAAAAATTGTTCTATAAAGGCAATTTAGCCCAAGAACAATGACAACGACGACCTATTTATAAAAAATCCAACGATAACGACAAATTTTGCATTTTAAGTCAGAATTTTGAGGATTAAGTATATTCTCTACACGTTTTCCTTCAAAGTCTCGACTGAAAATAAGAAATGTGTCCAATTTGGAATGAAAATTTTGTCGTCCTTGGCGTCGTCTTTTGATTTTTTTTATAAATAGGTCGTCGTTGTGGTCGTCATTGGCGAAAAAACGGTTTTATAAAAAAAAATTCAACGACAGCGACAACGTTTATAAACGAGCCATAAATAATACAGAATCTGCATGTATAAAGCTTTAAGCACGTGAAAAATTATATATTTTTTATTTTTGACACAGACCACAAAAATTCTCCTTTCCTAGCAAATACAATTTAAAGAAATACAATATTTGCATTCTAAAAATAAAGAAACACAAAGATACAGAAGCATTTTTCATAAAGGGAAATATTTCATAGAGCTGTTCTTATTTCTTTCAAGTTTTTTTAACCTAAAATGGATACTAAATTAGTAGTTGTAAGTGCACGACAGCAACTTGTTATTGGTATTTTATTTGTGGTTGTGGCCCTGTGTTTTCAAGCTACTTATTTATTTACTATGTCAGCTATATACAAATTGTCATTCAAAAACCCTATTTTTATTGTCTTTTTTAGCCAGGTTATTTGTGTTTTTAATAATTTTATTTAAAATCAACATTCTTTGTTTTGATACACGTTGGAAAGCTACCGCACAACACAAGGCTCCCGAATTCGCTCGGACTGCCCTCGTGTGGCGTTAGGGTACATAACACTACTGTCCCGACACTTCTGTCCGAACAGTTCTGTTCCGACCGTTTCTGTCCGACACTTTTGTCCCATTTTCGAACTGCTGATAATTTAGAAACTGGTTAAAAGTTTCTCGTCAGCCGCTTGTTCCACCGATACTTAATACGGCCCTTGGCGGACTGAGGTGACAAAATTTTGGCTTTTTGCACTGGTAATCGAAGATAAGCTTCCTTATATTAGGGTATTCGACCGCGTTTTGGTCAATGGAGCCAGGCGAAAAGAGTCTCTTTATGCATTTCTGATCAAAAGTCTGAATCATGTCCAATGTAAGTGAGTGCGCGCATTTCTAACCAACCACGCGCCCTTTGGGGCTTGGTGGCTTGGGGTGAAATGCCTGAGACACAAATCACTCGAAAGGGACTCTGGATACATGAAAAATGTATGCATACTAAAGTTGCTTTATGCGGTAGGCCCCAGTTAACAAAACTATGTTCAAATCCTATTCTTTTTCGTCTTTTGGGAGTATCCACTCCAAACGTATTATTAAATTGGGTAATGCAATAGAAGTGTTGGGGCAGAAATTGTCGGGACAGAAGTGTCTGGTTTGATATTATCGGAACGGTTATTTCAAGCTACAGTTCAAGCTGTTGTTAATAAATTAAAATATAGCTTTTTGGCAATGAAAAATAGTGTTTTGGAGCTGTGACCAAGTATACTTGGCCCACTATAAAATTTCGCATTGAGTTTTGTTAGTTCATGCTAAAAGGAACGTATAATTCAATTTTTTAAGGAATAGTTAACATAATTTCACTGACCGAGTTCACCTGGCTAGGCTTAGAGATCATGGCAAATAGAGTTGTGCCTATAGCCGACACATTCTCTACCTTCATCTACCGCTCGCTAGAATATAGTGCTGGATTCCACGTGCTGCTGATTTCACTAAATAGAGTACATGCCATATTCTCGCCTATGCATTATCAGCTAGTTTGGACAAAGAGGTGAGATCAAATTCAAGGATAGGCTCTAGAGACGTAGTCAGAAATTTAGGGGGGGGGAGGTGATTCGGAATGGCCAAGGAGGAAGAAAATATTTAGAAAGGGTGGGAGAGGGGCGGTGGTACAAATATGACTTGGATGCCCTTCAGTTTCCCTTTATAAAAGAATTCTGAAGAAGAAAGGGCGGTGTGCAAAGTCCTATTAGCTTCCCCCGGGGTATGTCCCTGGTATCACAATATTTGTTTTTACCTCAAATCCATGCAGCTCTTGCCAAAAATAATGCGCATATTTAATTATATTTATTGTATTTATTTTGTCAGATTGACTTTTTATTTATGTATGATGAGCTGGGTGTTTGGAAGTTGCGTTTCCTTTTTGTCAGTGTATTTGGTAGATGCAGATCCTTCTGCTTTCACCGGCCATTCCATCAAAGGATTGGCCTTGAAGGATTATGCAGCCTTTGATCCTACAGTTTATGGGGCAAACTACAGCTCTTCTTTAATCAATTCTTCAATAGTTCACTTAACTATTTTGCTTTATTTATCTACTTATTAGCTTTTATGAAATTGATGTGGGAACGATGGGATAAAAGTAAGAACTTAAGTCTTAGCTTATACATATTAGCAGTATTTAAAAGTATTTTCTCACACACCTTGTGAAAAGCAATTTGGAAATGTGGCTTTCAAAATAAAAAAATAATTAAAATTTGATAATGCAGGTTTTTTACTGCGCATACCGTAGCCCAAAAAGGGTTTGTGCAGGACTGCCGACTGTACTTTTCAAATATTTGTACTTTTTTTTGGACAATCCCTAAATTTTTTGATTTTTTTCCCCAAAACTGAATAAGCAATAGATAAAGGGCGGTTTTTGACAAAAAGAAAATAACCAAATTGTAGTTTTTTTTCGCAAAATTTTCTTCAATTTAAAGTTTTGAGTTGGCAGCCCTGGGTTTACGAATATTGTGTAAAGTATTTGTAAGAAATTTTTTTGTGTGTTCTCTCAATGTTCTGGTCATAGAGCCATTTGTGCTATAGCTGCTAAGATGTCATAATTGGCATCTTTCCACAATTTATGCCCAGAGACATTAAAAAATAGTTTGTAACTAGATATCCGCCCCTAATGTTTGAATTTTGGTAAAAGTACGATTGGAGGGCATAGTGAGATCTGCGGATAAACATTTGCGGATACCACTTCTTCGAAGTGATTTTTGCGGATACAGCTTCTGCGGACCTACATTTGCGGCAGGAATTTTGCGGAACGACATTCGCAGACCGACATTTGTGGAGCGACTTAAGCGGAGGGATATTAGCGGAATGAGTTTTGCGGCGCAACATTTGCGAATGCGACATTTGTGGAAATAACATTTGCGGAACTGCATTAGCGTCAGAACATTTGCGGTGCAGAATTTGCGGACCGACATTTGCGGAATCACATGAAAAACCGTATACTCTATAGAAAGTCTTTAAAAATACCATTTTCAGTAGCGCAAAAAAAAAGAGAAAAAAAAGTAAGGCGATAATATTTTGGGTCTTATGTCGTTTCCGCAAATGTCGCTCCGCAAAAGTTATTTCCGCAAATGTCGTTTCCACAAATTTCCTACACCACATACCTACTTTAAAGGATATCTTAGCTCCCGATAATTTAATTGATCTGATATCAACAGATTCAGGTCCAAAACTTCGGCATTAGGAAACAGTTCCCGAATTTATTTTTTTAATTATGGATTTTTGACTAAAAGTTCCGAAAGTCGGCAAAAAAATGTCCTGAATTTCGGGATTTTAATTTAGGCATTTTATTTTAATTTTTTTTAATTGGCCTGAAATTAAAAAGTTCGGGCGGAAATTGCTGTAACGTAAAAAGTGGGAAGCTAACTCACTGCACACCTGTAGAACTTATAGAACTAGTCGTAATTTGACCTATATGTAACATATAATTTAATTCAAAAAAATTGACCTGGTTTTATTTACAAAAAGCCAAAATCTATAATTTTAACACTTTTTTGTTTTTTTAGGAGAAGCTCCACAACAAATCCGTGACCAGATGAATCGGAGAGCCCATCTTTTTTTAATGTGTTTTGTAGGATTTTTGCCTATATTCTTAGCTAATTTGAGTGGATTTGTGTTTATCATTGCCTATCCTTACAGCAACATAATTGTAGCAGTGCTTATCATGTGTATTATGGGGATTGAGCCATTTGTGCTACTGCTACTCAGTAAGATGGTGCGTCAAAATCTGCCATTTGTGCACAAACTTTTTCCAGAAAATAGTTTGTTCCGCCATAGCAAAACTGTAGTTATTTCTTTCAAATAAACTTGGATTTGATAAATATTTGTATGTAACATTAAACCTGTACACAATTAATAAAACAATATAAAAACATTATGACAAGTTTTCTAGTAATATTTTTAAAAAATTTGGCTGCACATTTTATTTTTTTACAAGGTGCAAAAGTGTAGAGAGTTTAAGTAAAATTAAAAATAATTTAATATTTTAGCACTAGTATAGAATACCCCCTAAAAAAAATTCCTCATAAAAGTCGCTGTAACTACCCTTCGGAATAACGAGTTTAGGCTTAGCCCTTAGACTCAGAAGTAGGCCAGCATATGGAAGTATAACTGTGACTGTGTTATAACTGTGACCGCAAATAACTGTGTTACGCAGTTTTTTCTGGGTCTGGGGCATAAATTTGGGTACTTTTTACTCGATATAAAAAGTGAAAATCGTTGCAGGGGGTTTCTGTACTAGGGTCAACATTTTTAATGTCTGGCACTGGCTCATCCAAACTTTATTGAGCGCAAGAACGTTAACTTTGAAAAGTTTTACGGCTACCTTTTGACATTGCTTTCTACGATATTAAAATAATTTTTCAAATTTCCGCCTGTTATTTTCTATCTTCAAAGGCTATTGTGAGAGGTATAACTGCCGATTTTTTTGCTATTCGACCCTTTTTAACTCGGACTGAAGGTCCTTATGACCTTTTGGAGATAGAAAATAACAACCAAAACGACTTAAATAGTTATTTTCAACCTAGTATAAATCAACGTAATAAGGCAGGCGTAAAAGTCCTCCTTCTTTAAAAACAACATATAATATTCAAAAGTTTTTTTTTACATTTAGAAGCCCAAAAAAGTCGTGAATTATGTTTGCATCTCACGGGGGATTACCACCCACTAACAATTTTTTATTATTTTTAATAGTAATTAATTAAATTTTTTCACTAGTGTATAAAAGAAGATCTTAGCTTCATTTTGAGTGGCAGAGGAGCCGGCTAAAGTTCGTTTTACCGCATAACTCAGAATCACGTTTTAACACCTTTTCTAGACGTTTTACGCTTTGTTATGTGAAGAAAACGTGTTTTTAGAATTGGGAAAGCGTTTTGAGAAAAAAAATTTTTAGCCAAAATTGTACCAAAATTTTCATGTTTGCACATTTTGGCCGCAAAAAATGAAAATTTTGATACAATTTTGGCCAAAAAATTTTTTTCTCAAAACGCTTTCACAGTTCTAAAAACACGTTTTCTTCATATAACAGAGCGTAAAACGTCTAGAAAAGGTGTTAAAACGTGATTCTGAGTTATGCGGTAAAGCGAATTCCTGCTGAGGAGCCAAACATTTGTAGTATTGCAATAACTATTGACAAATGAAAGTCTAGCCACGTGACGCCACGGTATTTCTCTTTTTTGCAATTTGTAATGGGGTTATTGCCAGTGACGTCCGCTGTCTCCGCTCTGGCTGCCGTTCCGAGCCAGAGCCGTATCCAGGGAGTTCGAGCTCGGTAAATTTAAAAATTCTTTTTGACATTACTTAAAAATTTGATTTTGTGGAGAGGAAGGCTGTATAAGTTAGTAGCCTAGACTTGTCATATTTATAACCAAAAAATACATATCTCTATTGGACTGACTCCGTCACACTTTTTGAAAATTCGCTTTAGTGGACCAAATATTTTTCTGAGAACGGCTTCTCACGTAAATCGAGGTCGAAAAAAAATATGTCGGTGTCAGAAAGATGTTTTCGTTTTCATTTTTTTTACTTTTCTAAAAAATTTTGACTATTTTTCATGTTTTTTTGACTTCGGAGGTCAATAAGTAAGTTAGAGTTAATAAAGGGGCAATCATTTTTGCACCTAAGTTTTATCGTCCTCCCCAGAATGTCAGCTTTCGTTTACAAAAAAAACGTCGAAAAATTCCAGTTTTAAAAAAGTCATCTTCCTATTTTTTGTCCAAAGAATGCCTATTCTACTTGGAAGCTTTGTTCACTTTTAAATTTCGAAATTTGGCATTCGTTTCGACACGAAAGCTATTGTTCGGTGCGAGTTCAATTACGGTCGCTCTCAGTATTTTGTATAATATCCTATAGAACCTTTCAGGGTAGTTTGACACATTTTTTTTTGTAAATAGGCGCCTATAAGGACCCATTCCGCCTTGTAAAAAATTTTCATATGTAAATAAAGAGCATTTTTCAAGAATGCAAGCAGATATAGCAGGTTCAAAATTCCAGCAGTAATGATCTGGGGCGATAAAAAGTGTGCGCACTAGTTACTTAGCTCATTATTTATTGGTTTAGACTTGTAGCACCTCATATTGCAAAGTTGTTTCCCCCAGGTGTTTCTGCTGTTAAGATCATAAAAATTTATTGGTTAAAAAGAATGAAAGCTGTAAAACCTTCTTAATTCACTCTTAAATTGAGTTCAAAATATATTATTTTTCAAAAAGGACCATTGCCATCTACGGCCATGGCAATTTTGACTTTTTATATTGGAGCTATTATTTGAATTATTTTTTTGTTATCATTTGAAGCTTTTTTAAAGTTTCCAAAATTTTAAACAATCAACTTATCGAGCCTAATGTATCTTGATATTGGAAAGATAGAACTCGTTCAATTTAATTTTCAAATTTTTAAACTTTGTAGTGAAAAAATAGTTAGAAAATATTTTCAGAGTAAAGAGTCTGTCCCCGCGAATCATTTAACTGGCACTAATTCCTGTGACCGTAGATGACCATGGTCCTTTAAACAAACATGACCACACCCTATTAAATTTTAACTGTGAATGTGAAAACTGTGAATTTCAATGGGCCATTTGTTTGCGTTGCTTTTTAGAGCGTTTCTTATAGAATTCACTTTCCCTACTTTCAATTTTAAGAATCTACGGCAAAGTTTCCCAATTTTCAGGTCGCCATATATCACTGCATAACAAATTCTAACATTTTCCTACTAATATTTAAACTAAATTAACATGCCCACATGTTCAACAAAAACAGTACTTTGCAATTCACCTGTCGTTTTTATTAACTAAAGTTTTCAAACTAAACTAAAACTGCTGCAAACAACTGATTTTTGGCCTGCTCCAAACACTTTTTATGAAAAAAAAAATATTATGCGCTATATCTTCCATGGAATACTTTTTTGTTTCCAAACTACACCTACCAAGAAATCTCTGTCCAATTAAAAAAACGTTAAATAAATTGTACAAATAACAAGTAGCTCTGAAATTTGTTTTTATAAGAAAATTAAACGTGTTTGCACAAATAACAGATATTCAGTTTTGACAATGGGTATTTATTCCAATACTGATCCTGCTTCTATTCCTGCAGTTGAAAATAATTTCTCTGCCAATTTTTTAGCTGGAACTATCCAAGTTATTATGATGTGTATTGTACTGGTGGAAACACTATACCCGGCAAAAGAACTATTGGATTGGCACTTTTTATGTGGACAATACCTGCTGTATTTATGCATGTACATCCCCTCTCTAATTGTGATTAGTCGGCCAGCTCTGTTCCAACATGCTTGCTATAAGATCATGTTCATGATAGGTCTGTGGGTGAGCACTTTTCTTAACCCTGGACTGTTCAAGCTGTGATGATTCACAACATGTAAAATTGAGAGCGTATGTAGTGTTTTTGGAATTTTTTTTTATTATTTTTGGGAAAACATTTTTGCCCGAAAATGATTAAATAAACAATTTTGAAAAAAATCACGAAGTTAGTTTCAACAATTTTGGAAGAACCTAATATTTTTCGATTTTTTTAATAAGTTTTGTTTGGCTAACTTTAATAAACCAAATTTACTCTAATTATAGCCCTTCCGTAAAAATGACAGATGTACTTAATATGTATTTTCAAACATCGTTTTTGAGCCATATAATGTTTACGATCCTGTGTTGCAATGTAAACAATGCTAGTGCATAGTTTAAAATTCGATTGTCAACATTTATATCGAAATCGAAATTTTTTCCGAAAGTTTCCTAAAAATCAAAGCGCCGAAAATCGAAAGAAAAGTCACCTCGTTAGAAATTGGTACCGCAATTTTCGAACATTTTGAAGCAATTTCGTAATTTTGATATTCATGTCAAATGCAAATTTTCACAAACCAGTTTTTAAACTGAAGGCGTGTCAACCAGTGCAGGGAACTCGTCCTTGTCTTTCGTCCTCGTCCTCGTACTACGAGGACGAGTACGAGCAGCTCAAAAACGAGGTACGAGGACGAAGTACGAGGCTCAAAAAATCACAAGTACGAGGACGTGGACGAAGGGGCAAGGACGAGGACGGAAGACGAAGGGTAAAGACGACTCGTCCCAGCTAAATATCAATTATTTGAACCTTTTCCGATAAAATTGTTCATTTTTATGAAAATTTCTATTTTTTAACAAATTTTTAAATTTTTTAAATTTTAATGCTTAAGCCTAAGCTTTCTGACTAGTATTTGAGGTGATCATCAACAATGCGTTGACTATTTTCATCATCGTCCTTAAAAAGAGAATTCCCTGTTTTATCAGTGGCAATATCGTTGTCATGCAAAGCCAGAAATTTGATACCTAGGCTTTTCAGAGATCTGTCTTTCCAATAGGCGAAGAAATTCGCAATGCTCCAATACTTTTTTAGTTTTTTTATGAAAAATCAAATCTTGAAATTACTTTGAGGAAATCGCAATCTGTGGTCATTTAACAACAAAATATATACTCATGTAAGCAAAGGTGTAAAATTTTTTGATAAAAAATTACTTTTTGGCTTTTCAGTATAAAGTACGAGCAAAGTACGAAAAAAACACGAAGGACGAGAAAAAGACGAGTACGAGCGATTTGAAAAAGATGGTAGGAGGACGAGTACGAGGACGAGGACGAGAAATTTAAAAATTCCCTGCACTGGTGTCAACCCAACATTAAAAGTGCCAAAATTAACCAAAACGCATAAATATTTGGAGTAATCGACCCTGTTTCGCAGTTACATATGCACAAACTATTTATTATAGGACAATGTGCTAGGATTTGTGTTCACATTTCTGGGTGGCGTTTTCTCGTTTATGGGTGCCAACTATTGTGACCATAATCAGCTACTAAATATAGTTGGCCATATAGCTCATGGTAATTCTTTTTTATCCTAAAAATATTAATTTTTGATCATTTACCGTATTTACAGTTGACGCTCTCTATAACGACTCATTTAGCCGGTCCCTTGAGAGTCGTTATAGAGAGCTTCGACTGTACTCTAAAAAAGCCACCCCTTGTTTTTTACTAGGATTTCACGGCTAGGGTCATTTTTGATTTAAAATTTCAAGATTTTCTGGGCATCCAACAAAAATCTCCGTGGCTCTATTAGAGTAAATATGGAAATCAATTATTGGACTGGACAAAGCTTTTTCGGCGGCTTTATTTTTCTTTTTTTTGTCATATCACTAAATTTCTTTTTCATTCAATATAGTTTGATAGCTTGTTGAAAGGGTGGAATCATGGGCTACACGATTATGCAAAAATAAAAAATAACATAAAAGTTACAAATAAATACAAACTACTAATTGGAGGTCGTTTTTCACACATTAGCTGCAAAATTAAATATCACCTAAAGAAAAGCACGTGCTGCTTTGACAGCGCCAAATCCTTTTTAATTAGGCCCGAACTTAATGATAAAATTTATTTCCTTGAGAATCTTTGAAACACGTATAAATTAAAGAAAACACTGCTGTTTGTAGTTTATATGATGTATGAAAATTGGGTACAGTCGAACATCTTTATAAGGACACCCCAAGGGACCGGTCTAAGGGTGTCATTATATCGAGTGTCGTTATGAAGAGGTTCGACTGTATATGTAAAGTTGCGCAAGTTGTAAAAAACAAAAAATTAAACCACCTGAGAGAACTTTTTTAAAGTTGCCTTTGGCACAAATTTGTGAGCCTAGCTTGTGTCTAAGTTAACAAAAAGAAAGAATAACTTGTCACATACACAACACAAACTTTTCAAGGGTGATACCGTATTTCCTCTAATAAGCCGATACCTTAGAGGGGACCTGAAAAGTAAGGCAACTGTCGGCTTATTAGAGGAGAAACGGTAATTCATAAGAATCTAAACCACAATTTTACATAGTTAACAATATTTTTTGCTGGTGATTGCTGGATACACAATTACGTGGAGATGTTGGAAAAATTTTCGTAGGTAGCCCTTTTGCCCCTCGGATTTCTTCAGGAAAATCAATCAAAAGTAGTAAGTTCCACCTAGAAGCTACATTTAAAAAGTATAGATGAAACTAAAACACCCCACAAAAAATCAAGAAATGTTTTTATGCCATTTATTTCAGCACAGATTATTCGATAATAATTTGACTACACAAATTTTACATAGCATTATCACCGACAAATTTTCTTTACATAAGGTAATAAGAAAATTATAGAAGTCTCCCTGCAAAATTAAAAATCAGCAAAAAGCGAATACGCTGGCCCTCAGCCTATGATAAAATGTTAAAAAAATTAAAAATTACCAAAAAATTCAAGCAGCAAAATTACAAAAAACTTGAAACTTTTTTGCATTTTGGGCCAGGATTTAGGTAGGATATTTCGTCAAAATGTAGCAAGATCAGAATGGCTAATTGGCTATTAAATGAAACCAAAATTTTTATTAAGTTTTTTGTGCAACTCGTGTAATCTATTGCAGTTATTTGGACAGTTTATTGTGCAATGATTGTGGTGTTGGCGCTGAACAGATGCATTGAGATCCACTCCCAAATATGCTCGACTGCTCTTCTCTGGCAATCGGGTTTGGCTCTGGACGATTCCTATATTTTGTATGGTGCTGCCTTCAGCACTTCCACCGATCTACCAGTGATCTACAACTCCGTCTACTCTGTTTTCTTTTTTCAGATCGACTTTAGAGATGGAGCGCCAACAGTAAATACACAGTAAATACAACAAATTTAAGTAATTCAAGAATTTGAGGTGCATAACTGGTTGTGTTTTGTGAACTCTTGCTTTGTGATCACTTTCCTGACTGTGCTCTACTCCTTACTGCTTGTTCGTTTAAGGCAGCGAACCAAAATTATTTCCCAAAAGAGTGTTGATGGCATCTCTGGCGTGCAGAAAAAGTGAGTCAAGTCAAGACTTAGTGTTAACCCGATTTAGTGTAAGTGTCTACTTTTTGCTTGACTTTTTTCGTAAGCTTCAGAGAAAAATTTTTAAATTTCATGTTTCTTTCAGTTATAGCTCTGCCTAAAAGAAGCATACCTTTTTTCTTGCTGCTAACTAGTGCTGTGCGCTGGACATACTTCCGTCAGGATCATGATTTCGCCCAAGCCAATTTTAGGCTGAAATCACGATCCCGAAAACTTTTCAGCTAAAAATTCCGTCCCGAAATCCGCCCGAGGTCAAATGCACAGCGCTACTGCAAATATAGTTTTTGTCGTAAAAATACTCCTTTCTGACACAAAAAGCTTTTCGTTGTCGTGAAAAAATTGTCTTGCTGCTTTTTTTCTTGCTGTAAAACACCTTTTTACGGAAAAGAAAATGTGCATAGCGGCAGAAAAAATGTATTTCAGCAGCAAAAAAGTACTTTTGCGACAAAAAGGGGGGAACCGAGCACCGCAAAGTATCTTTTAGCGCAAGAAAAAGGTTTGAAAAGTGACAAATGTAACTTTTGTGTATTTTTTGAAACTTTATATCAGCGAGGTCACTAGCATGGGAAGAAACCAAATTCACTAACAATAAGCAACCAGTAAGTAAAACGGATATTATTCAAGTTAAAAGTGTGCCCCCACTGGGTTAGTGCCTGAAACATATAGTAACGTGGGCCGTAACACATCCAGTGCTCTACGCAAGTGACTAAAACATTATAACATTTTGTGCTCTTCAAGCTTGATTTTCTCATACTATAATCGTTGAGGAAAAATTGGCAAGTGGAGCAGCAATAGGCATGTCATAAGCTTTTGATCGATGTATAAAGTTTGCCTAAATGCCACCTTAAGTATCTTCCCTCCCCGCGTAAAAGGGCATTTTTTAACAGACAAAGATATTTTTTACATCCTCAATTATTAAAGACGACTTTAACAGAAGATTGTAACCCGAGTATAATTTGCTGGCTTTATCGGCTCAGTTAATCAGTCTTTTAATACCAACACAAACGAAGATGTTCTTTAGGTAATGCTGCAATCATTTTACATATGTTTTTCGTTGTACGTAGTAATCATACCCTATGCCATCGGAATGTTAGTTTTGCATTTTTAACTCACTTTTATAAATTTAGATACATTTTTTCAGTTTTCCCCGTGCCAAAAGAACTGGCTAAATTTGCTACTATTGCAGTGCAAATGAATTCAGGTAAAAAAATTGAGTGTCTAATTATATGAAAGAAACAAGCTTTAAGGCTTCACATCTATTGTCTACCTTTTTTCAACAAAACCATCCAAAGTGGTGTGAAACAGCTACTTGTGGGTCGACTTAAACATCATAAATGGTCTACCACCAATCGGTCTACCAAATTCGCGTCCAGTGTAGCAGTTACAAATACTTTTCAATAGCTATTTTTATAAAAAAAAAGTTGTTACGAAGAACGGAAAAAGTTAAGACTTGATATTTCTTTTAATTTTTCTAACAAACTAGTCAAAACAAGTTTCTTCTTTTTAATTTTTTATAATTTGTAACGCCGTTGTACTAAATTTTGTGTTACGTATTGTTAGTTTGAAAAAAATATCTGTCATTTTTTAATGATCTCTTCATAAGGCAAGCTTTAGGAAGAACTCTTATTAAAGTATAAGCTGTCAACTGTTTTAAATTGTGAATGATACAGCTTGTGAAGTTCGGTACTTCAAAACTTCAGAAATATGCAAAATCAAATCAAAGAGTCATTGGGCTTGGATGGGTCCGCAACCAACTCGCCAACGCAAAAGATTCGCCAACGTCAGAACTCGCCAACGGGTGAACTCGTTAACGGCAAAACTTGCAACGAAAAATTTGCCTACGAAATATCGATTTATCGATACCCCTATGACCGGTTTCAAGGGACAGTTAAATCAAATTTTTGGTTGGCGAGTTTTTCATTGCTGAGTTTTGCGTTGGCGAGATTTGACGTTGACGAGTTTTTGCGTTGTCGAGTTTTGGTGTTGGTGAGTCGGTTGCGTCCCCTTGGAAGCAGTGTTACAAGTGGCACAGGTGCGGCACCGGAGCTCATGACACCGCACCGGTGCCATGAGCTGGTGCCGGTGCCGCGATTCTAAGATTTACAACACTGCTTGGAAGTCATACTCTACAAAATATGCAAAAAAAACTTCACGTGATAGGGTCCTCAGAACCACACTCCGCGAGGGTCCCTGTTAGGATAAACTCGAACGTGTTTTTACTGCCTTTTATACTTGAGGAAACATATTGAGTTTCTCTTGCATTTATTCTAATTAAGTAACAGTTGGGTCTATTTTTCAAGTTAGATTAATCTCGAGATTTCCAATGTAAATAAAAAGAAAAAAGTAAAATTGTTAGAGCTCATAGTAGCTAAGACAATGCAATAAACAGCTTTGCAAAATATCAATTCTGTCCCAAGATACAGATCCTCAAAGTTTGGATGATGGTTTTATTAGGAAAACACTGTTAGTGTTACATCTTTTAGTGTTACATCAAATTAATATATCGTCAGCATTACAGAATTATGTGTTATCAGTCTAGTATTGCTAGACACACATAATTATAGTTCGGCAATCAATAAACCAATTGGTTTCATGTCTACAGACTTGCACCCTGCGGCAGACACTCCCCACTTCAATCACTAGAGAAAAGGACAAAGCACCCAAAAGATTTATGTCTGTAACATGACTATACAACACAAAAAAGAGAAAGAAAAAAGCCGAAGAAAAGTTTCGTCATTTTGGATGTACTTTAACTGTGGAAGAGCTGGGAAATTATTTCAATATTTGTGTTATTATGTTTTGACATCTAGTTTGGTTGATAAGTTTAACTTTATTTAACTTATAATGCACGAAGAAGTTGCGATTGCAAAGACAGTGCTGAGGAAAAAAATAGCCAAGCTGTTGGAATCGATCCCTGAACACCAAGTTCAACTGGAAAGCCAACTGGTCTACAACAAGGTAACTCCCACTTTTTCGAAAGCAAAAAATAGTCTTATTCACTTTTTCTTAACTCTAATTATACTCTCGATCGGCCCTTTAAAACACACAGGATGTTGCAGCAGTTTTTGAAAGCTTTTCAGTTTAAAAATTAATATTTTATTACGAGTCAAATATACTAAACACGAAAATTTGACGTGAATGGGTGCAACGCTTTTTTGGAAAAATAGTGCCAGTTGTTTTTTTGCCAATCCAGCCACAAAAATCGCAAGAATTCTGGGACCGTACTCGCTGACTGCTAGAATTTCGTCTAGAAATTTGATCCTAGTCGGGTCAAAAGCTTAGGGATTGACTGAGGCATGAGTATTGATTTGACTGGGTAATCCAAATTTCGTATTTTTATTGTCGTTTTAGAGGGATTTTTATTAAAAACTCGATGTTCCGATGTGAAATTGTTGTTTTTCTTTTCGAACTCCGTTTGTAGGACATTTTTTTAAAAAGGAAGAAAATTTTTACGGCTACTTTTTGGGAATATATTAGAATAGTTAGAAACTTTTATATTTATACATGTTCCTGATCCAACTTTTATTTACATTGCGAAATGTGTTCAGCAGCTTGTACAACTAACGTGGGTGATTATAGGTGCTCAAGAAAGATTGGTTGAAAACGCTAGAGCATATCATTGTATTGCAGCACCAAAGGCGAGATTATCACTGATGGACTTATCAAACACTGTCTTCTGGCCAACAAAAATGTCTTTATTCCAAGGCAAGCTGTGCAAGCAACTACCTATATTTTATACATCTTCTATTAGATTCAAGAAAGGTGCTAGGGACATGGAGATGCTCCGGCTGAACTCACTGGATGAATACAACCAGTTAGAGAGCACTCTTTGGGGCATTCGCCAACACCCTTTGGACCTAGTAACCGATTCACTGGAGCAAATGGAGAATGGTCAGCTGGATGTGATTGTGATGCCAGGAGTTGCATTTTCGTCAAGTGGACACAGGCTGGGCCATGGGAAAGGTGATTTTCGATCTTATTTTTAAAATGTATTTTGAACTCTTATTTTTTCATGCTTCAGGCTTCTATGACCGGTTTCTGCATAACTACGAAACTAAATATGGTATGCTGCCAAGAGAGTTGGTTTGGCTTTATTAGACCAGATGGTGGATGAAGTGCCTGTAGAGAGTCATGATGTCAACCTAGACTGTGTTATTCATGCATAGTGCGCTTACTTTATGAAAAAGCTAATGCAGAAAAATTTAGAATTTTCAAGCGTATATTTGTCTACTCAAAAGCAAATAAAGTATTTGCTGTTGTAAAAAGAAGAAGACATACTCATTAGGTTTATCAAGATATAATATTGCAGATTTATAAGATAAACACCAATGTTTTTTTTTCTTGTTAAAACACAGATTCATTTACTATTAATTTTAAAAATTAAAAATAATTTAGCTGAAAAATTATATGTGACTAAAATTTCGATTGCATTTTTAGCTCTTAAGTGCGTGAAAAGGCCAATCAACTTCTGTTTTTTTTTTGCGTCTCGTTTGATTTTCGGCCGTGAAAGAGAGGCACTCACTATAGACACAATGGTGCAGCAAGGGTATATTGATTGACGCTGCTGTCACAAGCAGGGAACAAGGAAATAAGAAATAACTCTGGAACTTCCGTTTTATTTCGTCCCATTTATTTTAAACACCAAAACATTTCATTGCAATATTTAAAGTTCATTTGGGCGAACAAAAAGCAATTGCGGGGATTAAAATAAGTCTCGAAGTGCTGTATGGCATTGTGATTTGTAAAATAAAAACCTTGTTGGGTTCTCTCACAGAATTCCTGCCAATACTTTGCCATGTTTTATAAATAAAGGGATAGCGGTGGAACTGATCTTTTTACTCGAGGATGAAACTGGTCTTTTTTAAAAATGTGTCTATTTTCGAATGGCAATAAGCACTGGACAAATATCACTTCTTAGTTAAAATGTCCTTTTAGTCTAATGTCCTTGTTTAATTTTTAACTCCGCGCGGTTTCACTTTGCAATTTGCAAAGTTTTTTTTATTTATTTTGCACGAAAAAATTTTCTTCGCGCTTTGGAAGGTATTTGCTGAAAAAGACTATTTTCTCCATGATAAAGTTATTTTGCTGCAAAAAAGCTTTATATATTTTTAAATACTGAACTTTGTTATATAAATGAATATTTTATAGTACCGTATTACCTTTAATGAGAGCCCATGGCTCTTATTTTTCAACGTCCCTCCAAGGGTGGCTCTTATTAGGACATGGGCTCTAAATAGGACATGGCCCTTATTTTTCAACCTCTCGGTGCCGAAGAAATTTTTTTGCCCCACCATCAGACCAAACAAATTTTATTCAAATTTCCTAAAAATCAAATATGAAGAAATTATGTGTCAACATCATTGATATCATCATTTTCAAAGATCAAAGATTCATCGCTCACGCACCCATTTTCTTTGTCTTCGTCACTGTCGACTTCTTCAGATTCAGCCATCGCCTGTCGAATTGACTAGCGTGCCTCCATCAGCTCGAACTATCCATTGGGAGTCGGACCATGCTCCTTGAAGCAATGCACTTGGTCGTCCTCGCTTCCGTCATGGCACATCGTAATCCCGCAGTCTTGTGCACTTTGTGCATCCGCCTGGAACCACTTGCTTTCGATCAACTCCAAACTTGACGGCGTCTTTCGCTTTATCGTTTTCCTTTGCAAACTTTACGATCTTCAGTTTGAATTACGCAGAGTAAGACTTTTGCTTTCGTGGTGCTTTGTCCTCCTCGTTTTCGCCTTCGGAGCCACTCCTGACTTGTACGCTTTCCTCTTCAGAAGCACTTGCGTAGTTTGCAATACACTCCATCCTACTGTAAATAAAAGATTACACCGAAAATCTACGGCAAGAAAAATTGCGATCAGCATAAAAAGTCAGCAAAAAATACAGTTTTTATGAAAGGGGGGCTCTTATTAGGTCATGGGCTCTTATTTTTCAACCTCCCTCCAGTAGGGGGTTCTTATTAGGACATGGGCTCTCATAAGAGGTAATACGGTATATAAAGTTTTTTTATGAACATTCTTTTGTTGTGAATTTTATAAATTTTGTTTAATTAAATAATTAATCTTAGGTGTACACAGCTCAATATATTATACTGGTAAATTGGGATGCTCTATTAATAAATCTGGAACAACGTCGCTAACTACAGTCATGAGTGAACTTGCAGAGCGGGTGTTTAACAAAAAGTATTTAAAGCAAGAACATCTTCGGGGCTTTGATAACTACAAAGTTTTTATTTTTTTCAAGTTATTTTTTCTATAATTCACCTGTTTTTTCAGTATTGTTGTATTGACAATAGTCCAATAGCTGTCTACATTTCACATCCATTTTGGAATTGGTTCGTCAACGTGAGTGTTTTTAGATTAAAACAATAATCTTGAAGTTTTTCGATTCAGTTTTACCCAAAATGGCTAGCCCCTAATGTTCTGACTCTCGCGGGTGCATCGCTAGTAATGGGCTGTTATTTCCTCGTCGCCTTCCTGGATCACGACTTGACTGCTAACTCTCCCGACAGTCCTCCTGAAAAAAATTTACCCGATTGGCTTTGGTTGTTGTGTGCCGTATGCACTTTTGCAGGTCATCTATTGGGCATGTTATTTCACTATTTTAAGTCCGAAAAGTAAGGCAACCCGTATTTTTCTTTCAGACGGAACCGACGGAAAACAAGCTAGGAGGGTAGGAGCATCTGGTCCTACTGGTGAACTGTGTAATCTTTTCATATTTAAAATAACCTTCGGCAGTTTAACTGCAAATTTGAATTTTAGTTGATCACGGCCTGGACTCCTGGGCAACAGTCCCTTTCACAGTCACCTTCTTCTCCATTTGGGGCTTGGGGATTTACAGGCAAATTTTTTAGTTTTTGTTCTACGTTTATCTACAGTTGCGGACAATTGATTGGCGTCAGCACATATATTTTTCTATCTTGTTGATTTTGAACTTAAATATGAATGTTTTTGAAAAACCAAATACACGGTTTTGTAGAGCTCTTCAAGGGCTACAAAACTGTCATTACACTTTTCTAAAAAAATAATTTTCTTGGTTTGTTTTGGGCAACTTTTAAGAGCGTTGCATTTTTTTGCCCTACAATTGATTGGCGTCAGAAAGTTTTATTGGATAATAACATAACAAACATAACAATTTACATCAACAATAGCTTGACAATGTAAGCCCTAAATCTTAGCTACAATTTGGTAGGTCAAACTCTTCTTTTTGATTATTTCGAGAAAAGTTATGACCATCAATAAAAACGTGTCGATTTCTAGTCAAAATTAAAGTAAATGGAAGGAAAATGGTTGTTCGGTCGCATAAATACTGACTTTTCTTGAAAGTTTCAATATCGAAAGTTATGAGTTAATGCACTATTTGAAAGCTTAATAATTTTTCTACAAAATGACATATCAGGCTTTTTTGAAAATTGCACAGGGCTGAGAAACGGATGGTTGAAGTTGAAAGAAGTAAAAAACCTCTATTTTTGTCTTATTTTGGGACATTTTCACTTCTTTCAACTTCAACCATCCGTTTCTCAGCCCTGTGCAATTTTCAAAAAAAGCCTGATATGTCATTTTGTAGAAAAATTATTAAGCTTTCAAATAGTGCATTAACTCATAACTTTCGATATTGAAACTTTCAAGAAAAGTCAGTATTTATGCGACCGAACAACCATTTTCCTTCCATTTACTTTGATTTTGACTAGAAATCGACACGTTTTTATTGATGGTCATAACTTTTCTCGAAATAATCAAAAAGAAGAGTTTGACCTACCAAATTGTAGCTAAGATTTAGGGCTTACATTGTCAAGCTATTGTTGATGTAAATTGTTATGTTTGTTATGTTATTATCCAATAAAACTTTCTGACGCCAATCAATTGTAGGGCAAAAAAATGCAACGCTCTTAAAAGTTGCCCAAAACAAACCAAGAAAATTTTTTTTTAGAAAAGTGTAATGACAGTTTTGTAGCCCTTGAAGAGCTCTACAAAACCGTGTATTTGGTTTTTCGAAAACATTTATATTTACGTTCAAAATCAACAAGATAGAAAAATATATGTGCTGACGCCAATCAATTGTCCGCAACTGTATTTGCTTAACCTTATATTGTTTTAGCATTAGTCCAGTGCGACTTCTGGGTGTGCTAATTGCTGTTCAACTTGTCTTTGTTGTTACTCATTGGGAAAATACAATACTGGAATTTTGTACCTGTCTTGGGGTTACGATCTAAGTCAATACGTATGTTATTGTTTATTAAAAAAAAATTAGCTAATTACTTCTTAAATTCTACAGGGGCTTTCCTTCCTGTACCTGCTGGCCTACTTTTTCGGACACAGGGCATACCAATTCTACGTTTTCGGAAATGTCAATTTTGCTAATGTTTCTGAACTTGGATTTTATCGTAAGCACTTTTAGACAACTGAAGATCCATCCAGTTAACTTATGACTTTTTAGTTTGTGTGGTCCTGTCGTTTGCAATGTCCGGCTACAACTTGTACATCTCCTACTTTGTTGACAAAACAGGAAAGCAGGTGCTATTCTACTTTTGTGAAACTTAAATTTATTTTCAAAACGCCCAATTTCAAGAAATCATTTTACGAGTTCTTGGTGCCAATGATGTCGCCGTCAGTGCTGTTCACTGTCTCTGTTGTATGGGCCATCTACTCCCCGAGCAAGGTCATCGACCAGGATCCAAGAACCTTTTTGTGGACTATGGGCGTCGTTTTTGCAAATATTGCTGTAAGTGCGTATGACATATGACACTAGTTTTGGAAGGGGGGGGGGTGGTGGTGTTAGTATCGAGCTATATGGCAGCAGCGTCAAATTTTTTTAATTCAATTTTTGTCAGGTCCACTTGATTATTTCGCAAATGTCTTCCACAAGAGCTCAAGTATTCAATAAGCAGTTGTTTGTATATTGTGCAGCAGCTGTACTTTCTCTTTTGGGCGTGTTTGGATGGGCAGAACTACTAATGGTTAGATTACTAGGTGTAGGTCTCACTCTTTGGCATGTCCACTATGGTGTTTGTGTGGTGAGTTAGTTAACCAATACATTTTAAAATATAATTCCTTAAAAATTTAGGTCCGTCAACTGTGTGATCACTTCAAAATCCAAGCATTTTCCTTAGACTATTTGCAGAAAAAGAGTAGATCAGAGTAAGGTATTGGTTGGCTCTTTTGCTTTACTAACAAACCTAGCTGAGTCAGCTGGAATTCCATAACTTTAAGATACATTTTTAGTGAGTTAGCTGAATATTTGATTGCTTAAAACCTAAGACGTAGAAAAGCTGCACTTTTTCCTTTAGCTGTTGATAGACACCATTTTGATTACCTTTATTGTCAAAGCTATTGATCCAATTGTCCAAAAAATTTTCTCTGTACAAAAATGTGTGCCAAATAAATTTTGATTACTTTTTTTTATTATTAAATTACAATGACTGTACAATGTACAGTACAATGAAATGCTCGTTATCATAGCGGGGCGCCCGTCCGACGGAAACGGGCCGGCCCCGTCCCGTCCGGACGGTCTAGCTATTGGCCCAACAAATATGAATGGTCTTCTTTCTAAAACATAAATTAACATATTCGAGTGCCGACACAGCGACCGTCCATGCCCGTCTATCTTTTTTTAATCGACCGGCCGCCAACGTCCTAAAAATTGTCATTTTTCGAAAAAACATTTTTTCGGACCGTGTCGGCCGGTCGAGCATGCTCCAAGATTTCCGGTAAATTGGTGGACATGTTATGAGAGGACTTTGGCCGGAGAAGATCGAATTAACAATTTCGCAGAGGCTGCTCGTCGGCGACTCCATGACGTTCTCGGTGTGGACTACCCAACAGTTTGCCGCCTTCTTCAGGATCTCAAGCGAATACAACGATCTCATGACATGCATTTCGAGCAGTACTTAGCAGGAATCGCAGCTCCGAAGAAACGAAGAGTCTACTATGAAGCAGATTCAAGAATATTGGCAAAGGTACACCAATACCAATAAGTACACCAACTCGCCCCTTTTTCATAAGGGAAGATGGATCGCCCCTTTTTTATAAATGAGGATAAATTGCCCTGTTTACACAAGTGAGGATGAATCGTCCCTTTTTGACGAGTGAGGATGAATCGTCCCTGAGTGAGGATGAATTGTCCTGTTTAGATAGTGAGGATGAATCGTCCGTGTCCCAAAATTGCATGGTTTTCATCTAGTTCTTTTCGAAAAATAACGGATTTCTACTTTTAAACCCGTTTAAGGCTCTAGAAGAAATACACAAACTAATCCTGGTTTAATCAGCAATAACGAGAACATAATTCACACAAACAATAAGCTTTCTAGCTACAATATAGAGATCATTTGGATTCTAACATAATGTCTTCTCCCAATTCAATGATTTCTTGAGCTCGCTTGAGCACATTTCGAGGAGCGTTGAACTTGGGATCAGGTAGTTGAGCAATGCTCTGTGTCGAGTCTCTATGCATTATAGGTGTCCACTCGCCCTGAAATCAGTAATGAAGGTGAAATTAAGGTATGTGGGTGTGCGCATCTCAACTCCAGCCCCCAGCCCCCTGCGCCCCCGAAGGGGCGCAGGGGCTTGAGAGTTAGAGATGCGCGCACTCACTTACCTTAGATATAATTCCGAGAAGTACTCTTGATCAAAAAATGCGTATAGAGTCTCTTTTTGCCACAGCCCAGTTGAAAAACATGGTGAGGCAGTCGAAGAATACATATATTTACTTTTCTATTGTTCTGCCATAAAAGTGGCCCCCTTTTATTCCCTTCCCCTCCCAATACAGCCCTTAATCCCTTTAAAATTCAAAAGGCGCCAATTTAAAAAATATTTTTTTTTCAAATTTTTCTAAAATTTTACCTTGGGGGACCAAGGCAAATCCCAAAAATTTTTTTTCACTTTCACAGAATCTGATGATCATTTCCCGTAAAAATCCGGGTCGAGAAACACGAATATGCAATCAGTTTTCAAAAATTCACCTCGAAAGTGGGTCAGCCGTGGGGGGCCAAGTAAAGTGTTACCAACCTGAATAGATCTGCACTCGGCTGTCTGAGCTGCTTCAAATTTAACAATAGGCTGGCCACTTCGGGTTCGCATATAGTTCACATAACGACTCACTTCTTCCAAACTGAAAATTTCAAAACTTTTTGAAAAATAAAGATAAATTGTATTGAACCCAACCTCATTCCCGACGTGTTTACATAAGCCATCCTTCCATTGGAATATTCAGCGCGCAAAGATGGAGTACAGTTCCTTCCTGGAGTAACATATACAGCACAGCTTGGATTTTCGGTTCCGAACTTGATCAAAGAAGAGGAGATGTAGTTGCGCATTCCAACCGCATTTTCGCTCTGCTTGCAGAATCTGAAGGTGAGACGATGCAGCTGCGGGCGATAGTCGGCTAGTCCATTCTGGAAAGGAGCTTCTGGAAAACCGGTCATCCTAAACGCAAAGTTTAAGTGTCTGGCTGCAGAATAGATTGTTTTCAGGCGATCCACACGAGGCACGGCAGGCATTTTATCTGAACAAGTGAAAGGTCGCGATGATAACGGCTGACTAAAAATATGTGTTTTTAGAACAATAAAACTAATAAAAATTGGAGTTTAAGTTTTATTTTTAAAAATTAATAACAATAACAATTAATTGAGATCAAAACACCCGTGACAGTAATTAAAGGGGTATACCAGCGCGTTACACGGGCGATTTCAAATTCGCAAAAGGCGGGGACCAGCCATATTCAAACGAAAATTTTTTTAAATGCAAATTTGTCATTTTATACAAAAAGCTATACACCGTGTTGGAACCGAACTCCACCATGTTCGTACCACATCAGCACATTACCACTGAGCCACGCATATTATTAAACTGATGCAGTGCTTTTTACAACGTAATGCTCTTTACAGAATAACAAATTTGCAAATTCTCGTTTGAATATGGCTGGTCCCCACCTTTTGCGAATTTGAAATTGACCGTGTAACGCGCTGGTATGCCCCTTTAAAGCACAAATATTTAATCTAGAGACTGACGAAGAGTTGAGGTAAGCAACGGAGCTTGTCCACTGTACAATCGGTTGACTATCTGAAAACACTTCAATTTTTATATTTTTTACTAGGACTTGCTTTTAATTACTTAAAGGGGAGTGTATCTCTTGTCCGTATCTGGTTCCGCATGGAAATCGTTTAAATTAAAATTAAACCACTTTTTGAGCTTGCTGGTTAGAATCTCTCTGGGTGTAAACTTAATTTCTTCGCAGTTTTTCAGTGATTGAGCTGAATTCATGCTAAAAATATCGACAAATCGATTGGAAAGATATCCGGGATTGTTTTTTTAGTCAACAACTGTCTTAAATTTGCGAAATCAGCCAGAAACCATATATTTCGGTTTAGGCACAAAGATTACCGTTTTTCGGACGAAAGTCAAATTTCTATTCTTGGTTTTAATTGTAGCTTACCTATTACGCCTGTGGAATGATTCCTGATAATCTAGCTCGGTTCGCAAGACCCTGACAATTATTTTTGTTAATGTCAAATAACATGTGAAAAAAATACAGTTCACAGCCATGAAGATTCGAACTAGCAAGCTTAGAAGGTGGTTTAATCTGAATTTAAACGATTCCCATGCGGGACCAGATACGGACAAGAGATACACTCCCCTTTAAATTTCGTAGCCTTAATCCAAAATGTTTTTGGTCAGGCCCGTATTTCATGAAGGATGGTGGTTGATTTACAACTCCTTCCCTATCCCGAGAGGGAAACTAATGGTAAACTGTGGAGATAAAATGTCCGTTACAAAATAATTCAAACTTTTCTTGGGATTCGAATAACCGCTCAGAGCCGAGACAGAGCTTTGAATGAAAGGATTTTCGAACAACCTAATTTTGACATGACATTGGCGCGGGGTTTTGAATTTCTTTGTATATTTTTTTTCTTCAAAAATCCATCGAACCTTATTAAAACAAGTAGTCTGATTTCTGTTTGCCATCCAGGCTTCTTCCATTGCTCGACCACTGTCTATCCAAAGAGGGGATTTAGTGTCAAATCTGCCATCAAAATATTGAAGAACACCACATGGCATTGAGGCATAAACCAGTCATAATTGAAACTTTTTTCCAGGTATCGCCTTTGATATTCTTCCAAAAACTGTTTTTGAACTGCTCCAAAGTGAAGCAATCCAAAAGAATATTTCCACTCCAATGGTCTCATCAGTACCCAAAGCTTCTCCTCCACCTAAAAGTAAAATACCATATGAGATTACAGAAAGGACGAAAATTACAAATAAACCTGTGTGTAATGGTTGACGTAGAAGAAAGCAGTGATGTCGGATTCCAAAGAGCCATTTTTAGCAGGATGTTTAGCTCTTTGGCAGTGGGAGAGACCCTTTCGTCGATAAAAATTATTTGGTCATTTTCAACTAGGCTTAAATCAAGTTTCAGCAGCTCACTTTGGTCCTATAAAAGAGTTGGTCGGCAACTCATTTTCAAATATACTGGTGACGCGAAGAAAGTTTTGTAATAATTTTTTTCGCAAATATGCGTGTACACAAGTTTACTCTCCAAACAAGAAAATCGAAAAATGTGTATTGATGGTAGGGGGAAGACATGAAATAATTTTTTGCTTTTTGTTTTATACATAATTTTGGAGTAAAAAGTAATAATTCTTAGTTTCCCAAATTTAAATTTTAACTCATTCTAAACATTGCTAACTTATTTTTAAAGCGCTAAAAAATTGCCGGTGGTTCTTTAACCGAAAAATTGCGTAAATAGTAAATAACTAAAATTGACTTACGACTAAATCAGCTACGACCACTTCCGTTAAGACTTTAGTTGGAAATTCTAATGGAATTTCTCCCTCGCTTTTGGCCAGATCACGATTATCTAAAGAGAAGTGTATTGTTTTATTTTGCAAATGAAAAAACCTTTTTGATCCCTTCTAGTTTAGAAACTAGCTCAATTATCCTATTCAACCTGGAACAATTTCGCAAAATGCCTTGGAGCACAATTGTAAATCCAGCGGATGTAAACGAGGTCTGGGGCACATCTAACCTATTCCAATTTTTATGGGCCACACCTTTGGTAAGTTGAGTTCGCTGGATGACTATCTGAAAATTATTTTTTAGAAAATATTATTTAGCTAAATTAACCTCTAAAGTTGACAAAACGATCTTTTCAACACTGCTGAAGTACTTGTGGTATAGCAGTCTTGCTTGATTTTTCATCAGTGTCACTTTATCACTGGGAATATTGAGTAGATAGTCAGAAAGCTGTAAACAAATAATAAGCCTTTAACCTTAAAACCAGAAATCGAGTAAATCGCACAAAGAACACGGTATTTTCGTGAGCAAACACAACAGCTTTCGACCAATCCACAACTTCAGAGAATGGAAGAACCCAATCATCAGAGAGCACAACAGGAATGCAACCTGCTCTAACTGCTTCAAGGAATCTAAAAACCTTCAGATTTTTCAATATATATATATATGAACAAATTATTCATGTAGGCGAATAACCTACCTAAAAGATCCTAGTCTCCTTCCTCTAGGTATCAGGCAAAAAGTAGAATTATTGAGTAACTCCATATAATCCCATCTGAAAAAATTCCTCTAAACTATTGCAATACCAACTACTTTTATCTAAACTTTTCATAGTCGTCGTTATCCATAGCACATCTGGCATCTTCAAACTTCTTCCAGTCATTGTTGTGCCGACAAGTTGTTGCAATGACCATGGTTTGGTTGTCGTGAAGGTGATGTAGTTTGGAACGAGTCTCTGATCCAATCCCATACACATATCTTTTTCCTTTAAAACTGGCCAGGTACTTGTCATCCGCTTGCCTTGAATTGTCAAATTGCTAAAGATATAAAAATAATTAGAAAAAGACATAAATAAAGGCTGTAATTCTTTTCGACCCCGATAGGGTACCTTTTCTGCCTCAAAAGGCTCTTTTCCTGCCACAATTTGAATATCTCTTTGTTCTTGGTGTATTTTCAATTCATTTTTTATTTTTTTAACCTATCTTGCAACTCTGAATCTCAGTTTTCTAAAATATCAACAATTGACTCAGTGAGGTTTCAGAAAGTTGGAGAGAAAGGTCTTTGAATTTTTTGACAAATTTGTCCATTCAAAGATTTTTTCCTCAAATTTTATGAAAAATCATCTAGTCAGTTGACAGCTTATTAGTAGGCTGAAATCTAGAGCTACAAGGTGGCTGAAAAAAAAGTGGAAAATTGATTAGAAAACCACCGAGAACAAAGAGGTTTTTTCAAATTTGGGGCTGGAAAGAGCCTTTTGAGGCAGAAAAAGGGACCATTTCGGAGTTGAAAAATATTTTAACCAAAAAGGCAGTACCGTGGAAATAGACCGAACAGGGTGCTCTTTGTGGAACAGAGGAAAAGACAAGTCAAATCCATGACGGAAGTCCTGAGCGACTTACAAATAATCAAATTTTGGAGGAAAACTTAGCAACCTGAACGCTAGAACTTGCCCAAGCAACCATGGCTTCGCCCACATCAAAGCCTAGATCGTGATCAGCGTAATCAGGATAGGTGCCAAAGTAGAGATTGAAGATCACATGATTCCGTCCATTCGCCCATAGTGGCTGTGGTAAGGCTTGTATTTGGGCATTTATATCTTTCACGTAATTTTCACTAGAAATTTTATGGAAAATATTTGTTAGAATTAAATCCAAACATTTTTGGGCAAAGCTTTTTTGGCACTAAAAAGCTTTTTTTCCTAGAGATTGTCGCCAAAAAGATTTTTTTCGTTTTTCATACAAGAAAAAATTATTTTGACGGCTAGGAGGGCTTAGGCAAAAACGATATTTGGCAAAAAGAGATTTAGCAAACCGTGATTTGGCAAGGCGATATTTGTCGCGAAACAAAGTAGCTGAGCAGATTCTGAGCATGGTTTGGCAACCGAAAATTTGGAAAAAATGCTTTCGGGCGTTTTTTAACTCGTCAAAGTATAATACTTATGTCCTCAATAGCTCAATTAAAGGGCATGCTCGTGTAAGATGCAACACAATTTAAGTCTGCCAAATATCGTTTTGCTAAATCTCGTTTTTGACAAACATCGTTTGCCAAAACATACGTTTGCCAAATCTAGTTTTTTGCTGATTTTCTTCTACCCATTTTGACCGTACACACTCATTTGATCCCAACTCATTTAATCCCACCTCATTTGATCCCAATTTCAAAAATTTGTGCGAAAATTGTCAGAAAAAGTTTTGTCTAACGTGTCGTTACAACAAACCTGATTTTGTCGCGATCGACTGTGTCAATGCTAAGCACAAACAAACAGGCTTCATCTGGATTAGCCGTAAACAAATGACTTTCTCGTATAACTGTCAATATGTTGGTGTAGAGATGAGAAGGTGGTTGCATGTTGGAGGCCTGATTTGGATACACGTATACTTTTGGAGAGTCTGTCCACAAACAGTTGGTCCAGTTGAAACAAGTTCCCATTGAGCATGCTTGAGTTTTTGAAATTCTAAAACAGTTTTTAATTTTAAAAGATTTCAGAAGAAGATATAACAGGATCCCAAAAAATCAGGATACGTATTTAGCCGGTAATGAAGTGGTATATTGTTTTTCTCACCCCACGATCACATAGGCGAGTCGAGGTCTAGGTCGAGCTCGTGTTTTCTTAACCTTTTTGGTGATCAGAGGTGATTTTCCATACTTTTTGTTACTCTTTATATACTTAACAAAAGCTTAGATTCTGAGCTATCTTCTATGTCCGAAATTATTTCATTGATGTGACAAAAATGTATGTAACAGCAAAAAAGTTGGAGGCTGGTCGAGGTCCAGGTCGAGGTACCTCGACCAAGACTTCGACCACCCTAGACATCACATTTACTTTTGTCTCGATAATGAAGTAATTTTTGATGTAGAAGATAGCTTGGAGTCTAAGCTTTCGTTGGTAGTGACAAAAGTATAGAAAAATCTCTCTCTGATCACAAAAAAGGTTGAGAAAACACGAGCTCGACTTCGACTCGCCTATGTGAGCACCGGGTCACATTCTGTAGTTAGTATTTTGTAAAATATTTGTCTTTTACAGTGCAAATAATTTTTTTGTAATTTTTTTGAGAAAATGTAAGAGCTCTGCTTTCACATACAGACTAAATTGACCAAAGGAGAACCAAAAAATTTACGAACCTTTTGCTTGAAACAGCATTATTTGCTGCTTTAGAAACTGTTCTAATTGACCAAAAAGAGGCATCTAGACCCTCCACCTCCTTCTCTTCAAAAGCAGTAAACTTTTTGTGTAGTCGAAGCAAAAAGTAAATCAAAAATGCAGAGCATGCAAGAGCCAAGTACCTATGCCTCAATCTCATCAAAAAGCATTTGCAGAAAGAATTAAAATTTTTATTTTTCAAATCCCAAGCGAAATGCCAACAATGTGTAACTTGTTTTCAAAAAATTACAATGCACTATGTTTCTTCAAAGATTTCACCGATTTAACAAATTCATTCACTTTGAGTGGATCCAGCTCATTGAACCATTTTCCGTCTTTCTTGAAGTAAGATCCAACAATAAATCCATTCGCACTTGAAAATTTATGGGCATTTTGTGAGGTCATACCAGAGCCAACGAAAATAGGCAAGGAGCAATTTCGTTGAACGTCTATAGTAAAGAAATTAGTAAAAAGCAGAAGAAATTAGTAAATTGTAATTTTGATTGTTTCAATATACCATCCTGTAATTAACATAGTTTTATATATACTTCGTATGCCTAACGTCGTCGACACTAGGTTACGGTGCCCGATACACATTCTTGATGTTTTCAAAAGTATACTAATACCGCCAGCTCGAAAAACAACTTTGAATAGTTGCACAGACCGCACCACAATGATATTACATAAAGCGAACAAACCGCCTTTAGCTGCAAGTTAGTAGATTGTATTAACTCATGTTTTTATTTTGATTTTTCATAGCTATACAGTGTAACTGAGACTCTTCAGTGTTCACCAACTAAAGACACGAAAACCATGCCATCCAACATGCAAGGAGAATCAGAAAAATATACCATTTTTTAAAAATCGGTGTACGTAACCCTTGCCCCATTGATTTTCTCAGGCAAATTGATGACAGTGCTTAAGCTACCTGGGAACTACATAAGGTCACGAAAACACAAAAAATATATGAACACACTGTCCACAAAAAACAGCAACGAAAATTTAAAAAATTAGAACTAAAACTTTTCGAAAAAATGGTAGAATTTTTAGGTTCGCCCTGTAGAGTGGACAAAATAGATTAGAAATTAATTTTTTTAGATCAGCGTAAAAGAAGCATGCCTAATACAACCAATCTGCATTTGTATGCACCAATATATTACTCTGGTACCTGTCAATTCTTGCGCAGAAGCCGACTGTCCAGTAGCACTGCCAGTTATTATTAATCCATCAGCCATAAAAAACTCAGCTGCTTTAGCAGTTTCTGATATTGATACATCGGAAGTTATAGCATGGGCACTGCAACAAAATTTATAGCGAAAAATAAACAAAATTATAAAAAAAGTAACCAATGTTTTTTCTTAATATCTGTTAGAACTGAAATGTGGTCAGCGCCGATTTCTTTTCTATACCTTAACAAAGGACCAGCACATCCGTGCATTAGCCCTTCATCTGCTACATGAGAGAAAACAAATGCTTCAGCACGAATAAAATCAAACTCTAAAAGATTAATCAACTTTATTAGCAATAAAATCATGGGCTCTGCATATTCAATGCAGTTGCAATCTTTTAATAGACCTATATAGAAATTAGCAAAAGATATTAAAGCCCTCGTCAGACTCTCGCGAGACACAAAACACTGTCTCGCAAGACAAAGTCACGTAACATATTTTGCGAAACATGGTCTTTTGTCTCACGAGACAAACGGACCTGCGAGGCGAATTTTGTTTTAGCCAAAATAATTTTTTTGAGATCGAAGTCAACTCCCTATTTTCTTGGCACAATCAGAAAACTTCAATAGATTCAGTAAAACAGAATTTTTTATGAAAACGACTTCTTGTTACAACATTAGCAGATAACTTCATAATTCTGGTGTGTGGGCGTTTGATTCTTTGCGATGTTTTTGAAAAAAAACATTTTGCTTTTATGGTATTTTTAAATGGTTTATCATTTTTTTCTGTGGCAAATTTACTTTTTTTGTAGCAAAAATGTTTTTTGTGGCAAATTTTTTCTGTAGCAAATTTACTTTTTTTGTGCCAAATTTACTTTTTCTGTAGCAAATTTATTTGGAATTGGTTCAATCATCTTTTACATGATCACCTCAAAAACAACAGGGGGACCAAGGCATATTAATTTTGGGGTCCACATTGTGAACCAGTTCCTTATTTTTTTCTGTAGCAAATCCGATTTTAGTCCGTAGCACATATACTTGAGGTAGTGCGCTTATTTATTCATCCTAAATTCTCAAAACTTGTATTCTGAGTATATGAAAGACTTTGACTTCATGAAAGACTGGTGGATTAATTGCTGGTAAAGCTGCTGGGCTCTAGGTCTTATCTAACATACACACACTGGCACTCTCTCGGCTGCTTCATTACTCAACAACCTCTGATGAATACCGTATAACCTCTATTAATTAGGCACCCCCCTCGTTCAAAATCGTGTTTGTGGCATTGTGTTTTTCACCCATTTTTGGAAAGTTCTCTGAGGCAAGTTACCACTCATTTTGTAGCTAGTGAGATGAGCTACAAAATGGTTGGTAACTTGCCTGAGAGAAGTGACCAAAAAGTGGATCAAAAACACAATGCCACGAACACGTTTTTTGAATTAGGGGGTGCCTAATTAATAGAGGTTATACGGTAACTATTGAAATTGCGCAAGCTTACCGAATTCACCATAAATACAATGCATAATGATAATTCCATCAACCTTAGCCACATTTTGCTCCACCATTTTGAGAAGAGCAACACTTCAGGCCGTACATTTTTGGATCTTAACGGGCTTTTTCTTGTGAAGAAAAGAGTTTTGTCCGAAAGAGCCGGGTAAAAGTGGGATCTTTTGCCAACTGCCTGTGATCTTTCAGGAATTTGCAATTTTCGGGTGCTGGACCAAACCGAAATTCTCGGTTCGGGTTTCTCGATAAATCGGTTTTCAGTGTAAAAAGAATAAAACGATACGCGGATTAAGCGTATCGACAGACTTCTGAAGTTTTTATAATTAAATTATCACACCAACTCAAGTGTATATGTGCTACGGACTGAAATCGGATTTGCTACAAAAAAGAGTAAATTTGCTAAAAAAAAAAAAATTTGCTACAAAAAAAAGTAAATTTGCCACAAAAAAATAGATTTGCCACAAAAAAGTAAATTAGCTACAGAAAAAAATTGCCATAAAAAAACATTACTACTACAAAAAAATTTCCCACAGAAAAAATGATTAACCTTTTTAAATTCATCGTCAAAACATTAAAAGAAAAATAAATAAATAAAAATTTCTCATAATTTTGTAATAACATTGAGCAGTAAACATTGAATTCCGTTGTGTTCATTGATACCATAAGTCCAATGCTTTAGGTGATTGTTGACCTAGGACAACAGACTATTCATTTCCAAGATAAAAGCAACCCAACAACAGCCAGAACAGGTAATAAAAGGCATTACAAGGACGGCTGCGGGACAATGTTGACTGAAAGACTTATGGTGATTAAAGAATTCGATTTCTGGATGTTCAACGTAAATAAAAGAAGCTTGATCGCATAGGCATGGTGAATCTTGCGAGAGAAGATTCTGTGGGAAAAAATTCAGCGGAATTTTCATTGTTGACGTCCCTGCTAGCCAAAAAACCGAATTCTAACACCGGATTTGTGTTCAACAAGGTCGATTGCGTATTAACCTTCTCTAAATTGAAAATTAATTTCAAATTTCCATTCCTTCCGAGAGACTAACATTTGAAAAAATTAATATTTAAATGACGGCGATTTTAAATTTCAAGAGCACTTTGGTATGCAATCAACAAAGCTGAACATGAATTCGTTGTTGGAATTAAACGTTTTCTAACAGGGAAATGAATTTCATTTCCCTAGAAGGGAACCCTAGAAGGGAAATAAAATGAAAAATAAAATTTCTACGAAATTTCTTCCTTACCAATGCACTGGGTTTATTATCAGCGATTTGCCGATTGGCACAAAGTGTGTCTGAATATGATGTGAGGGCAGTTAACAAGGGCATCGCTGCACGGGCGTCGTTGCCGGAAGACCCGACGCCGGTTCGGCGCCGGTCAAAATTTGACAAGTTTCTAAACGCAAATTACCACATTTTGGCTATTCAGGGTGATAGCAATGTAATTTAAACAAAAATTTGCACAAAGAGTGGAAAAAAGACGTGAAAAAATGACAAAGACGAGAAAAAATTGCACATGAGCCGAAAAATAGATTAAATAAGGAACGCCTGACGATTGGATACACTGAACTGATTGGATACAGATTTTTGTATCCAATAGGTGTATCCACCGTCAATTTGTATCCAATCGGTGTATCCAATCGTCAAAACACTAATTTGACGATTGGATACACCGATTGGATACAAATTGACGGTTGGATACACCTATTGGATACAAAAATCTGTATCCAATCAGTTCAGTGTATCCAATCGTCAGGCGTTCTAAATAAGCACTTAACCACAAAATAAAATTGTCTCGCAAGTCCTAATGTCTCGCGAGACAAGGCAATTTTGTCTCGCGAAGGAAACCTGTTATGTGACTACAGTCAACTCCCGATTTAGTGCACACCCTGGGGATCTGCTCCAGGTGTACACTAAATTGAGTGTGCACTAAATCGAGGTTCATTCTAGTCATTTTAATTAACCGCCGAACAAAATGATTCAATCCGGGTGCACACTAAACCAAGGTGTACACTAAATCGGGGGTTGACTGTATGTCTCGCGAGACACGTCGTCGCGGGAGTCTTATGAGGGCTTAAAAATTAGTGTGAAAAATACACAAATACTAGTAGTAGACGAATTTGGTAATCCTTTTTTCTGGGGCAAATTTACTTTTTTGGGGAAAATATACTTTTTTGGAGCAAATTTATTTTTTATGGGACAACTTTTCTGTTTTTTGGGACATTTTTTTTCAGAAAAGATGTTCGGAAAAAGGTGAATTTGTCCATAGAAGATAAAAATTTGTCCCATAAAAAAATAAAATTGTTCCAAAAAAGTATATTTTCCTCAAAAAAAAGTAAATTTGCCTAAAAAAAGTATTTCTGCCCCAAAAAAGTATATTTGCCCCAGAAGAAAAGATTACTCGACGAATTTAGAAGACAAGACGGCCGTTTTGGTCTAAAATAACCTTTTTCATAAAACTTGAATCGAAAATGTAATTTTTTGTATAAAATCGAAATTCTAGTCTGAGTTACACCTGGGACTAACAAAGTCACACATGTCTCACAATCGAATTTTATGAGGCAAAGTCATATATAAAACCAAAAAGGAGCGCTTTACCTTTGCACTGAGCACTCAATAAACCTTTAGCGCGAGCAAAATATCAACAAGGGGCCAAGGCAAATCTGCTGGGGGTAAAGGTTCATAACTCAACACCAATGAAGGTAGGAAGTCATATATAGAAAGTTGTGAGTCTGTAGCCCGATTCTAAATTTCCATTTGTCCTGTCTAACTACGACATCCGACTTCCTACATCCATTGGATCACCAAATGAGTGGTGGGAGATTTAGTCAAAAACACCTGTTGCTTGAGCTACGGCCATAGCTTCTTGATTGCATCCAGCTAAGACCTGTACACCGAGCAAAAACTTTGAGCGGGAAGACCCAAGTGCATGGACTACTTGCAGCCCAAGGCTGGTCATACAAGCAGTCACTTGAGGTCCAATGTGTTGGGGCAGCACATATGGAAGGTCATTCATATTTTCTATGAGCAGTCCATCCTAAACAATTGATCTCGGAATAGGACAGAAGTTTTTATGTTAAAAGACGAACCACACCAGCACTGGCATAGATTTCAGTCTCTCTTCTAACTTTTTCTGCCATTTGAGCTACAGTTAAATTCGACATTGGGGACCGAAAATTAAAAGGTTGTAAAAGTGATCAAAAACAAATTTGCTATACCCAGGTATAGCTGGCAAGTGGATCATGCCAATAACTAGCGGTCTTTTTGAAGATATCAGACTTCTAGCTAAGCCAGCCAATTGACCATTCATATTAGCAGCAAACGTCATTTTATCAATTAAGAAAATTCCCTAAAATCATTTTTTTGGACCAAGACCACGATTTTCGACAATCCCAAATTTCAGACTACATCCACCTGTTCAGTATCAACAAATGAAAGTTAGCGATAACGAAAAAATCAAACCTCTTTTCTATTGAAAAATAAAGTCTGAAGTTAAAACTTATGCTAAACTAAACCGATGGAGTTATAATAAAGTTTCTGTCTAAATATCACTTTTGTCGGAAGCAATGGCTCCGTAAGGGTAACTTAGGACGCTGACGAATACTGTAAAGAAAGATGATAAAAATTGCTTGACTAAACATTAAAGTCAAATGTCAAAGATGACGGTTCAGCTTTGAAAACACTGGTGACGATTTTTAAAAAAAGTTTTTGATTGCTACTAAGCCCTGTTTTGGAGGGTATTTCAGGATTGATTTCCGATATTTTAGACCACACCTTTGATTGCACCCTGACATACGCTGGTCTGACTTGCGCCTAAAATTTCTAAGCTGAAAAAAATTCCAAAAATCGCTTGAATACTCTATGCGAGAATAAAGAGTTCTTGCCTCGATTTTTTTAGCATTTTTGCATTCGCAATAACATTAACAAGCAATACTACTTTTGAATTAAAGCTTTATCTGTATTATAAAAAATAAATTGCAATTATATGAGGCTCTGCTTTTCAAATTAGTGTTTATAAACCATGCACTGACTAAGAAACAAAATCTTGTCCAACTCTATGTTCCTGAATTCTGTCTACCATCATAGGTCGACTTCTTGTTTAGGTGTGAGCAATTCAGTTGCAGCACTAAACTCAACATCACTGGTGGATGAAGCTGCTAACTGCGAATTCATCTCAATCTCCGGTGCTTGAGCTAGCTTTCTAAATATCAAGTAAAAAAGTTGTCCGAAATATAAATCTCACCCATTGCTTTCTCTCAATCTGATGAGTTCTTTGTCCCCCTCTTCCAATAAAATTGTTATTTCTTCTTCAGATATTTGTTTGTGAACTCTTAATAAATGGTTCCGAAACCTAAATATTAATGCGAGATTTCACATTGAATTTTTGTTTTTCAGATAATCTACTTTAAGCGAGAATCATATGACTGCAGGCAAATGGGGTAAGGACATCTGTAGGGACTCTGTTCCATCTTGTGGTCAATTAAATGTCTCGTCAATTTGCATCTATTTTCGAAAGTCTTTCCACACTGAGAACACACTAAAGTGGATAATTTGCTAGTAGTGGCCCTCTTGCTGGAAACCAACTGCTGATTGACTTTGCTTATGGGCTTGATGATGGCAGCAGCCGAGTTTTGTTGGAGTCTTTTTCTACGTCGGTCAATGATGGCTATACCGCTTGGGTTTGTAATTGAGCCAGACATTTCTGACAAGATGGATGACATTGTGTTTAAAAAAGGGTTTACAGGTTTTACAATTGTCTCAGTGGAGTCATTTAACTGAAAAACTAAGTGGATAATATAGCCAACAAGACAAAAAAAACGAACATTGGTTGGAGCATGAGTACTCGAAAAACCACCTCTATGATGTTCCTCTTTGGCTATAACTGAGACAGAAGACGTTGAAGGGGCGTCAGAAATACCGATGGGGCAAAATGTATTTTTCAAAGTTGAACAGACGTGATCAGAAAACGTCTGTTGAGGCACCATTTCTCCACATTGCTTGCAGGTTTTCGTAACAGGCGATGATAACTGCAAACGAAAAGATTTTTTTGAAAATTTAAAAATTAAAGTACGTTTCAAAGAGTCCACTCACTTTTTTATTGTCATGAAAAAAGGATTTGGAAGTTACTTGATACGCAGATAAACATTTTTGAAGATGTAAATATCAAAAACTCAAGTTTTGCTTTTTTCCCTGTGGTTTGGGCTCCGCCCTTTCTCCGCCGCCGTTTAGAAGTGATCCCATTTCTCGAAACACACCAATATTCAAAGCATGTAGTCATTACCTCATGTAACTCGCCGAATAAGAACAATTTGATTGAGAAGTACTTCCTATATTCCATGAAGATGCACTACTTGAGTGCGATATAAGCATGTTGAGAAAGTCTGTTGGCTTACCTTCTTCTGTGAAAGCTAAAAAATTCAGTTGGCTGAGAAGACATAATTTAAAAATGAAAGGATTTACCAGGCCTAATAATTGAAACACAATTTCGTGGAACATACTTCTTCACACTTTCCAGATTTTCAATCGACAACTTAAAGCTATTTTGCTCTGCGTGAGAATTTTGCAAATGTGATATTAGGCTAAAAACACAAACAGGGAGAGTGAGAAAATACCAATAGAAAATTTACCTCCACAAACTCTCCACAAAAATATTTTGACAAATAGGACACTGTAAAGCTTGAAAGTATTGTTGCTTGGCAGACATTAATTATCTCTGTTCATCAATAGTGAAAGAAAGCGCAATATGACGGGAAATAAGATGTAGAATCGAATGATTAGGAATTCAACGAAGAAGGTTATAATAACTAGAGCAATTCTGTGAGCAGAAATTTCTTTTTGAAACAGTCAAAAATGTTACGTAATTTTGTGGCATTTTGTCCAACGAGTAGGTGAAGTCAACGATGAGTAAACACTTATTGAAGTTATTTTTTGCGAATTTCATTGGCATTAGTTGGGCATTAGGTCATTTGGTCCCCGTCATTTGGTCCCGGTCATTTGATCCCGGTCATTTGATCCCCGGTCATTTGGTCCCCTGGTCATTTGGTCCCCGGTCATTTGGTCCCCAAAGCCGCCAATTTAAAATGTTCGAACAGGTTCGAATCCTGGCTATAGCAAAGAATTGTTTTCTACCATATATTATCCCGAATTGGTCTCATTCACCTGTGGAATCGGAAATTGAAAATTTTTGGATTCAGAAAGAAATATTAAAGACTATATATATATGGGAGGGGAAGGGAATACTGAAGACCACTTGGTGATCCCCGATTCATCCTCAATGATCCAGATCCACCCTCAGTGGTTCAAGTCCACCCTAAATGGTTCAGATTGACTTTTAGTGGTCCTGACCCACTTTCAATAGTCGGGATCCACTACCAATGGTTCAGATCCATCCTCTATGGTCTTAATTCAACCTGGATGTGGGTGAATACAGTCAACTCTCTTCGTAATAGAAAATTTTATTTAATCTTTTTTCCATGTGAAAAACTCCTATCATTTAATTTTTTATATAATTCAACCTCAGTTCTAACGGATCATCGATTAAGCTGACATTTGCATGGGTTTTCAACACTTTTCCAGGTTATTGTGAAGCTTTTTAAAGCGGTCAAATTCCCGGTCACATTCATTTGACTATGTATGCATTCCATTTCTTTTGGGGATCGTAGTGGGTAGTCTATTATTTATTTATTTTTTTCCAACTATTTAAGATGACTTTACGGAAACGGACCTTAATTATTGGTAAATTCTTTTACAATATAAAAAATCTTCAAAACTCATAGAGCTAGGAGTCCATAAAGACTTCAAAATTCGGGTTCTGGCCTCCATTGTAAGCATCACATAAAGCGAAGTAATCTTTATTGTGAACCGAGACGGAAAGTGCAAACAACAATAACAAACAAAATAACTAGTTGATAATCTACATCAATTCTCCCTTCTTATTTCTAGGCTCATCTTTTCTCGCAAGCTATCCATTGCTTCCTGACTGAAATCGACCTCTCTTCCTCGAGTCACACATTCAGCATATTGGCAGGCAAAAACACCGCAATCATTTCCATTTGTCTTAGCTTGCATGGGAATATTCTACAAGAATAAAAATTTCAAAAAAAATCTTAACTGAAAATTAACTTTTTTGTTCATAGCCAGCCAATTCGTCGGATCTAAAGCTTCATACCCTCTTTGTAGTGCATTTTCTTTGAGGAAATTTCTGAAATCATTAAATGTGCAAAATATTAGCGAAAATAGCATTTAGTACTTAATTAGGGTTATTGACCTGCTACCATCTGCATGGAAGGAATCATAGTAAACCACCCGGAACTTCACCATTTTGATAATCTAATTTCAATATTAATTAAACAATATTAAAAAGTGTAGTCAAAGACATACGATTAGAGACCAGTGACCTGGCGTGTAAATAGGCACAACCACGAGATCATAGAAAAACAGGTCAAGCTCATCCCATACCCTTTGTTCGAGAATGGCTTCTGATCCTTTTTCTTCCAATTGCGTGTAGAACAAAGAGTCTAGTGCAAAGACCTGAACGTAATCTTGAATAGGTGATTTCAGAAAAAATATCAGAACAAACCTTTGGTAGATTGAGATCCCGCTGGCTTCTTTCCACTATCAGTTGCATATAATAATTGATCACAACATCATTGAGCCATTTTCCAGGCAGTAATCGCTCCAGATCGTCTTGAGTCAGAGAAATCCCAAAGTTTTGGACGAGTATTTCTGTATCCGTATCCTCCGTTTCGCCTGTAACGCCTGTTATAATAAAACATACGCGCACTATAGTTTTTACCATTAGAATCAAGGACCACTATTTGAATATCCTGAACCACAGAGTTTTTTCTCTGTTTCTTGTTGAACTTGCATGCTTGATTGGCTTTTGCAATGACTGAACAAGGTGTATGAAAACAGCTCAAGAAATAACATATACCTGGAGAAGGGCGTGAAAAGCTAGATATCATGCTTCCTAGATTGTTGGCAATCGACACCAAATATTCCACCTTCTTTGGAAATTCTTCATAACGCTTCACCACATTCTTGATACGCTCGTTGAGGTGTCGATAAGCAATGCCACGTCTTGGTGTGTTCTCCCCTCCAAAGTATGCTGCTACTCGCTGTTCAGCCAACGCGAATTCAGTTTGCAGTCCTTTTATAAGCTTCCATATAGTTGGATGAGAAGCGGCCATAGTCCTTATCATCTGCCCGTTAAAGGATTCAATCCCGTTACTTGTCGTCGGCTCATCAGTTTGGATTAATAGACGAACGCTCCACGTTTTTGGCATGTATCTAAATTAAAAGTTTCGATTTTAAGGAGACAGAATAAAATTTACCTCGCATTACGGCGCTTCCCTCCACTCAACAGGGTAAAAGGACAACTGCCGACCATTCCAACTGCCGACCCCCAACTGCCGACCATCCCAACTGCCGACCCCCAACTGCCGACCATCCCAACTGCCGACCCCCAACTGCCGACCATTCCAACTGCCGACCCCCAACTGCGACCATCCCAACTGCCGACCCCCAACTGCCGACCATTCCAACTGCCGACCAATTAATTTTTTTTGAAAATCGCTGTCTTTCCATAATATTTTTTTGCCAATGTGTATAAATTTTTTTGGCCGATGTGTGTAAACTTTTGCCGATGTTTGTGTGCTCCTGTGCTTATGACGTATTTATTTCCAGATGGCAGCGTTAGAGTTTACTTATAGCCAGCGCGTCGGCAGTAAAAAAATGGCAGTCACTGAATTCAGGGGAGATTCTAATAAGTGCTATACATGGTCGATTCTCACAACTAAAATAAAGATCGATGGTGCTATAATCGTCCACTACATGTGCACCGAATGCAACGCTAAGCGAAAGAAGTGGAAAGAACAGGATATAGCTCTGGATGAATACCCATTGCCTACGATGAAAGCTGACGGTATTGCTGGTGTATGGATTGAAATGGAGCCGAACCATCCTCATTTTTGTTACGGAAAAAAGCGCAGTGAGGTAAACCTTACAATTACTAGCACTTGTCTTTTTATGAAAATAATTAGGTGGATGGGCTTAAAGCACGCCGTAGCATGCAAGCGCAACTGGCCAGCGGCACTCAGGAAAACACTGCTTCGGCCATTGTCAGGACCGAGAAAAAGATCTTAATGAAGTTTGCCGGAAAGAGCGATGGTTTGTAAAGCTTTTTTGAGGCTTACGTGTGATTTCGATCAAATATTTTCAGAATACCGACAGGAAGTACGACAGTATGGGATCGCAAACCGCACAGCCGTCTCCAAAGCATTCTCTCGTGCACGTCAGAAGCAATTCCCTTTTGTGCCTGACTTCTCAGATGTACTTAATGACGACAACGCAATTCTCCGATGCACAGAGCGAGGCTCTCTTAGATCATACACGCTACGGTGAAAGATTGCTTCTCTTTGGTGGTTAGTGCTTTCGGACTTTGAAAGCTTTCAGGCAAAGATTTGGTTTCAGATGCTGAAATGCTCGTTTTCTCTTCGCCCCGACAGCTCTTCTATCTGCAAAAGTCGAAAGAAATTGTTGCTGACGGAAACTTTAAGTTCAAACCAGAAGAGACACTTGTCAAGTCTACAGAATTCTCGGGTTTGTGAAGAGAATACATTCAGTTCCGCTGGTCACTGTGTTGCTAAAAAACAGAGACAAGAAGACATATAGGAGATGTGGAGAAAAATTGAGGTTTTTGATAGGCTTTTGTTTTTTATTCGGTATTATTCAGTTGCTAGTGAGTTGGACCAGCAAGGTGGATCACTAAAATGGGAGTTTGCTCATTTTGATCACGAACCTGCTGTGTGGAAGGCGTATAAGCGCCAGTTTCCTGATGTTGAGGCCAAGATGTGTAGCTTTCACGTCAAACAAGCTCTTAACAGAATGGTATCAAATAACACGTTGCAGGGTTTCTGTAATTTCTTGTTTAGGTGCAAGACAAAGGGCTAGCTGCGCTGTACCGAGAACAAGAGGATGTGCAAAATGTAGTCAGAATGATAGGAGCTCTTCAATTAGCGCCTCCTGAAGTCTGGCACTATTCGCTCAATCTTATCCGCTCTCATATCCAAGTCACTTTCGGACATCTGCATGACACGGCAAACAAGTTGGACCAGTTGGTCGATTACTACAGGTAATTCTTTCTTTTACGTGTCATACTCTCATGTTTAACTTCCATGTTTCCAGGGACACTTGGATATCGCTCGGACCTTTTCTCTCTCTGTTTGGAATGCAAGGTCAGAGGACCACAAACACGGCAGAGTCATACCATGGGAAGTTGCGACACCACTTCAGAACGAATTGCTTGCTTGGAGAGTGGATCGCTCGCTTCAAGGAGGTCAGTTTTTCGGATGTGTGGGGAGAAATTCCATGCACTGTTTAGTTGCATCATGCAGAAGAAGAAAATGCGAGTGATGTCGCTCATGGACGCCAGCCTCCTCGTCAGCAATCCCAAGACTCGGCTGCTCTTTCGTCCAGGATTCTTGCAGCTCAACAGGCATTCGAGGTGGTTCTCAACAATCAAGTGGATGATGGGGATTTCGACGAAAAACTTGCTGCCTTATTGCTGCAAATCGGTTTCCTGATGGGCTACATCAATGTGGACGCCGTGGTAGAAAGTGAAGCTGAAGAAGATGAGCCATTGGTTGAACAAGAAATGGAAGAAGCGAACGCCGTACAGAACCTGGAGAATCCAGCGCACATTAACCTTTATTGAAACCATTGTTGATTTGAATATTGTTGGCTCCCCCTTTTTGTGTTACGAATGAATAAATAAACCTTCAAAGCCATTATATATTTTTTGAATTATACGTAGAGGCTAAAATGCATAGAAATCTTTGAAATAGTACAAATGTCTTTTTTCTCTTCGAAGACTTTCACAGTTAGAGTACTTTTTCATATTTTAATAAGCCTTTCATCGATACTCTTTTACTTGACTTTTTTCCATAAATTTTACAACTGGGATAAAATTGAAAAATTGGTCGGCAGTTGGTGGTCGGCAGTTGGGATGGTCGGCAGTTGGGGGTCGGCAGTTGGGATGGTCGGCAGTTGGGGTCGGCAGTTGGGATGGTCGGCAGTTGGGGTCGGCAGTTGGGATGGTCGGCAGTTGGGGGTCGGCAGTTGGAATGGTCGGCAGTTGACCCTCGTTCCTCAACAGACGGCCAACGTAACTGTCTTCGAAATAATCCAGCAGAGATTCCATCTCACTAGCAAAAATTGACTCTTCAGAAGCTGTCCTGTAACAAATAAAAAGGGAAGTTTTGAAAAATATAGAAAGAATATACCTCAGTGATTCGAAAACCTCTCCTACATCATCCACCGGAACGAAAGCTAGAGCTGGTATCATGTTCACCTGATGCCGAAATTCAGAATTGGAGTCGTAAAGCGATTTGTTCCCCTTCTCAGCCACATTTCTGACAATTGACTTTTGAAGATGAAAGAAACATGCGCGAATTACAATCTTTGGAAAAACGCTCTTAAATAACTAATGGGTGAATGAAGGGGTGACTAATAATAAAACGAAATGTACCTGGAAAGCATTGAATTCGGCTTTTTCAAAGTCCACAGCTACGCTCTTCGGAGATAATTTTGGTCGCAATTCCAGCAGGCGTTTGAGGACGAACTCATAAGACGATTGCAACCGACGATTAAGCAAGCAGAAAAACCACTGGAACATACGAGTGAGCAAGCCGTACAAAAAGAATCCAAAGTTGATCAAAAAGAAGAGGCACCACATCAAAAGTTCCGTCGCAACCCCATTTGTTGATGTCAACCAGCAAGTCCAGGCAGCGATTAGTCGAGAAGATTAGCACTCTTTCTTCGCTATTCCACCCATCAAATTTCAAGAAGACTTCTTCACTGCAGAGCTTGTATTCATCAGGAATCTATTAGAAAAAATATTTATAAAAATGATGATTCTAAAAACAATTACCCTGAGGTCATGAAGAGTTTTCGGGTTAGGCGGTTCAAAATTAGCAACATGGCGTCTTCGACGAATAGCACGGGCTAGAAGTGAACGGCGAATAAGTGGCTTTGCTGGTGATGTGACTCGTTTGATTCCTCTTGCGATGATAGATCGAGGAGGCCTTTTACTGGTCACGGCCTTTTTTTGGATGACACCTTGCAATCGTTTAAGCTCAACACGATTAGAATCCGGCAGGTGGTTGTGATCCATAGTTAGCCTAGCTTGCTCATTTTCAGTCTCAGCTCTTCCTAATTGACAAAATTTATTTTAAAATACTTAACGAGAGCGATACCTGGGCACTTTGATTCCTTTTCTCCGTCAGCTCCAGCTTTATAAAAAACACAGCGCCAATAGGTTTTGTCCCTCGCACGTCTTTTTTCCAATAGAGCTGGCCAACTAGATCTTTTAGGAGCTCCTTGTTTCTGTTGGATGGCAGCAATTCATAATTCATTACGTCGCTAAACAAGTAAAAATAAAAAGATACAGTCTTAGCTAGTTTATCCGGCATCCTTTGGGATTAGCTTCAGAGTGCTGGATAATTAAAGTGTCAGATAATTAGGGATGCCGTTTAACAAAGAAAAAGCCAATTGCAGTCAAATAAAGTAGATTTAGGATGAAAAATAACCAAGAGTGTCGGATAGCTGTAATGCCAGATGTTTGAAGTTTGACTTATTAGAAACACATGAGCATCTTGCAAACAAGAGCTAAACGATTTGCAAGTCTCAAATTTGGATCGACATAGGTTTCGTTCAAGACATCATGGAAAAACATTTAAAAAAATTTAAACTGGCGGCTTTGGGACCAAATGACCGGGGACCAAATGACCAGGGGACCAAATGACCGGGGATCAAATGACGGGATCAAATGACCGGGACCAAATGACCGGGGACCAAATGACCGTCGCCCCATTAGTTGCTAACAAGTTTTCGTTATCGAATACAGTCAAACTTCGCTATAAGCTACACCTCGGCACCGATCCTAGATGTAGCTTATAGAGAGGTCTAGCTTATATAGGAGTATATACGGAACATACCCCATTTGGGACCGGACTCAGGTGTAGCTTCTAACGAGGTATAGCTTATATGGAGTGTAGCTTATAAAGAAGTCTGACTGTACCCTATTTCTCGTTTCATTTGCATTAGTTGCTAACAAGTTTTCGTTATCGAATACCCTATTTCTCTAATAGACGCCACGGGCATGGGGGACACGGCTCTGATAATTAAGCAATCGCCATTGACAATTTGTCAATCAAAAATGGTCGTAACTCTGAAATCTTAGTTAAAATTTAGGGGGGAGCGTTTATTAAAGCAGGAGCGTTGTAGAGGTAATACGGTATGCAGGGTGGCCCTATTTTTCTACCCATTGAGTTTCGGCCATATTTTTAATTTATGACAAGGCTCATTTCTGTGTCAATCTGTGTTATGTAGACTTATCTCTTGAATCAAGAGTTGAACCTTTTGAGTCGGTCTCTAGGGAAAGAATTCACATGGCGTTGAATCAGGTAAATACAGCGAACATACAAATGGAGCAGAGGATGCTGAAGATCCTATGCTTATCCATCGAACGAAAAATTATTGTCGAGCCAGTTGAGGAGGTTTTTGTCCCATTTATTACGGCAAAATCAACAAGATATGGCCAAAATTGATGTTAATAATAGTCTTTGTAATGAGATGTTACTAACTTACATGTCAGCAAGTAATCAGACTTTTTTTTTAGAAATATCAAACTTATCATGGGAGCCGACGGAGGAACTATTCCAAAGCGATGTGAATTAGTTCGCAATAAGAAGAAGAAGGAAAAGATCGACAAGAATGTTGCGGCTGCAGTGATTTGGAGAACTTGTCAATTGACTCAATTGCCACTCAAGAAGCCGATTGTGGCCTGCAAGCTTGGACGGTTAGACCTTTTTACTATCCGGCAAAGCTGATTATTTATAGATATAATTAGTTTCCGCCTCCTAATCTATAGTTTATGGCATTAAATTTTGTTCGTGAGCATAACGTTGGTTTCTGACACTAAATCTATTAATTTCGACACTAAATCGACACTGAACTCGGCCTTGTAGCAGAAAAAATTGACTGAACTGCGGTGAAGAGCCGAAATCCGTACTTTTTCATATTGTTGGAGCTATGCGTAGCTGTAAACAAATAGTTTTGCTGGTATTTAATGGTCGACCATGAAGTCCACTGGATGAAAAGATGAGGCCGATTTGTGGAACAAATGATATGGTGAAGAGTAGACGAAGTAAGAATTACAACTCATCACCGCAGTTTAAACAAGTTTTCTACTGCAAGGCTAAGCTCAGTGCCGATCTAGTGCCAGAAATAATGGATTTAATGCCAGACATCAACCTTTGATGCGAAAATTAACATTAAGTGCCAGAAATCAAGATTTAGTGCCAAAATTAATTGATTTAGTGTCAGAAACCAACATTTTGCTCACGAACAAATTAGTGCCAGAAATGATTTATTTAGTGCCAGAAACTATAGTTTTGGAAGCGGAAACTGATTTAGCTATTAATTTTTTTACCAGAGTACATTTTAGACTCTACAACAAAGAGGCCATCATCGAGGCGAAGCTCAACAAGAAGTTACACCTGAATGAGACAACTAAGCACATCAAAACTCTGAGTGATGTCAAGGAGCTCCGTTTGACTGACAACAAGGCTTGGAAAGATTCAGGACCGGACAAGGTTAGTTATTTCTTTCCATCCATGGCTTCACAATTAACTAGTTGATGGATTTCAGGGAGATACTTACATGGACTTCAATGAAAGTCCCTATGTTTGCCCAGTGACGTATGATTTTATTTTGGATCTTTAAAGATGTGCTAGGAAAATAGTGATATTTTAGGGCAATGTCTATGAATGGAACAAACGGCTTTACGGTCAACTGGAATTGTGGATGTGTGGTGTCGGAGAAGGCGATTAATGAGCTCAAGCTGGCGACTTGCAATGGTTGTGGCGGCCCTTTTGTCGCTAAACAGATCATTTCTCTCTACCCTGATGAGGAACTCCTTGCGGTCTATCAGGAGCGAATTGTACAAGAACGAGCTGATGCAAAGAAAGTAAGAGGGCTGCTGCCATTGAAGAAGCTGGTCCTGGAAAAGGTATTTTGAATTCTGTTTCATGTTTTATTTCTAGGTGGGCCAGCATACGAATCTTCTTTGTTTCGAAAGGGCATACTTTCTTCAAAATTGTTTAAAGTAGGGGTAATTGTAGCTGGCCAGTTTAATTTTTTTGAGAAATTTGAGCTTCATACCCTGCCATAAGCTCAATTCACATCTTAAATGCTAATAGTATCATTTTTAGTTGAACAGGAAAAATTGAAATCGAAGAAAGTCGAATCATCTGTCAAGAGTGAGACAGGGTTGAAAAGAAAAGCGGAAACTAGCAGTATTCAAGATGATCCCAACGTTTCTAAGGCAGTCAAATCTCTCTTTACGACTAGTGAAGCGGCTAAGAAGCAGCCGGCTCAGCACTGGGTCACTCATAACCCGTGCTTCTATTGAAAATTCGTTCATTATTCTTTTGTACACTTGTCATTGTTGTGTGTTGTTCGGGATATTTTGATAAAATAAAATGTCGATGCCTCTAGCTACATAAGTGTATATATTTTATGTGCTCGTAAGTCAGCCAATAAAATGTTGCCTGCCACTTGTCTATGAAAATAAAAGTTTAGATTTCAAGTTTTCAAGTGTTGAAATTTTCATTTATAGTTAAATAAAATGCCGGTGGGTCTTTTTTCAGTTCGGATTTTCGGGTGCTAAACTAGAATCGTTAGAGTTCATAGTAGTTATGAAAATTCAATTAAAGTTTTTTGCTAAATATCAAAATCGGTGAGGTGTATTTATTGATGAGGGTTGTTTAATTAGAATAGATATGGTTTTGTTCGTATTTCTCAGTTCGACTGTTTTGTCAGAGAACGAACACTGATAGCGGTTTCAATCGGGCTGCGGGTTTTCTGGTCTGTAAAATAATTGATCCGAGCACTGCTAATTGCTAATTTCCGTTTTATAATCTCTTATCTAAATACAGCGATCACTTCAATGGGTATCACCACGTGTTGTCGTTTATTTATCTTTACGACTTATTTGAAAATTTCTCGCCTCTTGTTTACTCCTTAGTAATTGTAGCACTCTTTATGGAATAATGGGTATTGCAACTTGTGGTTCTTCTTAATAGACTGGTAACTCGCTCGTGGGGCCTTCATTCTCTGTCTCTCATCTGTGGGTAGTGGTTTATATGTGTCACACAGAGCAGCGATAGCTGTAGTATATTCCTTCTTTTCACTACCCTCTTTTAAGGACTCCCTGTCTTGTTTTCCTAGATTATTTTGTCCACTTGTTTCTTCCCTTTGCCCCTTCCTCGATGTCTTTATATTGCGCCTATTAATATGTGTGTTGCTAAGTAAACCGACCCGCCGATCATTTGGCTTCCATTGCTTCTGTCTTACTCTTCTCCTCCTTCTCTTACTTCCTTTTCTTGGATAGTTCTTTTTATTTGTCTTTTTCTACAATTGCTGTTGTTTTTCTGATAATTTTCCCGCTGTGTAGTAGCGCTGCTGGCTTTTTTTATTATCACAACCAGGCACTTTTATTTGTAAATATAATTACACATTAATCAACAAGATATGTATTCGTGGATTTATTTTAGTGCCAAGTCTCATTCTTTCAGTATTTTTATCTTATTTTAACTTCCTCATCCGGTAATTTTTTTGATGTCATCCTTGTGATCTGGCCTTAGCTGTCTTTTTAATTATTTCTCATTTCAGCCTTCGGTTAAATTACCGGAGGGACAATTTACCCAGGGAGAATTTGCAGAAGGGGAATTTGAGCAGGAAGAATTTACCTAGAGTCATTTTAGTCATTTCTAAGCCATTAAGTCTTTACTTAATTGCGAATCACGGAGCTAGCTATCTTGGTAAATTTTTAGTTGTTACTCTCTTGTTACAGTTGTTTCTGTAAAATGACCTTGAAATAAATTTTATTTTGTCCCATGTGACCAACTTTTTTACCTTTAAGATCGATTGTGCTGTAATTTATTATTTTATTAAAGAAAAGAGAGTGTTAATTTGAAAGGACTGCTTTTAACGGTCTTATCACAACTTTTATTTTTCATTTATTTTTTGGTGTGCCCACTGTTCTGGTTTTCGTTTACAATCTTTTTGATATTTGTCCGTTTAGTCAAATGATATGCAGAAAAACTTTTCTTTCCGTTCTCACACACATACATTCCGCTCGTCTTATTTATTAAAACAGAGCATCTCATTTTCTGGTTTAAGCAGCTAGTTTGCCTTAAAATAAAAGAAAGGCTCGCTATTTGGCCATTAGCATTGCTGAGCACATAAATTTTGTTATCAAAAAATAGGCTTTCAATTTTTTGTATACAGTTAACCCTTATAGGAAAACGGACTATAGGGGAGGAGGGTGTTTTGAATAGAAAATTGGATTCTGCGAGCTTAAGTTTATTTAATTTTTGTTTTGAACCCCTAACCTTTTTTACACCAATCCATAACAGCATGAATCCACCCGAGGAAAACACACTAGACCAAAATTTCGAATTTTTTTTTTCGAAAAACAAATTCCTGGTCCAAAAGCTCTGGTAGTTTTTGGAACTGTTTCAGAACTTACTTTTTTATCGGTACTCTAGTGAACATGATAACATGCAAGTTTATACTCGGAACGATTCCAGAACGCAGGGCTATATTTAAAAATGAGGATATATGACTACCGTATTTCCTGTAATAAGGCGGCATGCCGCCTTATTTTTCAAACCCCTGAAAATCCGAAAAATTCGAATTCAATCTCGAGATTTTCGGGTGCTCAACCAAAATCTAAAAATTAGAATCGGTAGAGCTCGTGGGAGTTAAGAAAACGCATCAAACAGATAACCAAAATATTTACTCTGCTTCGAGATATAGACCCTCGAAGTTGGGGGTGTCGCCTTATTAGAGGGTGCCGCCTTACTACAGGAAATACGGTATGCTTGCAAAAATTTGTCAAAAAAAATTAAAAAAAAAAAAAAAATACCAAGAATTTTGAAAAACCTGGAACTTTTTTGAATTTTTTGACAAATTTGCAGGCATAGTCATATACAACTTCATTCTCAAAATTTAACCTGCTTTCTGGCATTCGGGTTCTATTCTATAATCGAATGCCAAAAAATACCAAAAAAAAATTGATTATGAACTTGTATCTAGCTGTGTTCACTAGAGTACCGATAAAAACGTAAGTTCTGAAAAAGCTCCGAAAACTACCACGGTGCCCCTAAATTGGACCATGGAAAATTTTTTCGAAGAAAAATTTAATTTTTGGTCTAATGTGTTTTTGTCGGGTGGATTTATAGTATTGTTGAAGTATTGTAAAAGTTTTATAGTATTGTAAAAAAGTAGGGGTTCTAAACAAAAATTTAGTTAACACGAGCTTGCAAAATCCCGTTTTATAGTAAAAAAATACACTCCTAAGGTCTGTCCTCCTTTATTTTAATAATAGCTATAAAAAATTGGGTTGGGACCTCCGATTCGACCGTGATACTTCGGTTAAACGATGCCTTTTACACGGTTCTTAGGAGCGCTTTCAAATAGCGGGTTGGCTGCAGTACATTGTGAATTTTAGACACTTTTATTAGATGAATGTATTCTCTGGAAATGAATTTGATGGTGCCTGCTCTTCCTCAGCCATGCCGTCCAATCTGAATATGGGATCCATAGAACAGCCGATGGCTAATCCGAATCTCTCTTCTATGATGTCTGGCTCTTCCAATGGAGATGGCAAGGACAGATTCGCACGAGAAAACCACAGTGAAATTGAGCGAAGGAGGAGGAATAAGATGACCCACTATATTAATGTTAGTTTTTAAGAGCTTAAAACCACTTAAAGAACTCTGACCATTGACGACGCTAGGAATTACTAAAACTTAAATGAGGGTAAGTAGTCCATCGTCAAAAGAATATAGAAAAGAACTGTTTATCGCTAATTCAAATTTAGCAATCACCGTTTCTATAGATGGTGGTGGTCCCCCACAACTCGTTAAGTTTGTCTGTGCCAGGTTAAGGACAACAAACAACTTTTGCATTTCAGAGACCGAAAATTTTAAAAATTAAAACGTAAATTAGGCAGATCCAAGTCGAGATCGAGAATTAATATCTAGCCTCGACTGAAGCTATTTTTTAGGAACTTGCTGAAATGGTACCTCAATGTGCTGCATTGGGAAGAAAACCAGACAAGCTGACGATTCTGAGGATGGCAGTTTCACACATGAAGTCTATAAGAGAACTTGCTACAAACAATTCAGCTCATGACCCCTCCCTGTGTAAACCATCCTTCCTGACTGGTAACAATCTTATCATTATATTTAAAATTTATTTCCAAATTTCAGATCAAGAGTTAAAATACTTGATACTGGAAGCTGCTAACGGCTTCCTATTTGTCCTTTCCTGTGATACTGGTAGAGTGCTGTATGTGGCCGACTCCATACTTCCTGTTCTAAACCTGGGAAAAGTAGATTATTACAATTTTATCACAGTGTTCTGTTTAATAAAATGGTACCCTTAAATAACGGTACAGTCGAGTCTCGATTTAACGATCACCCGATTTAACGATCACCTTCGATTTAACGATCACCTGGATCGGTCCCTTCAATAATAAATTCCGTCAAATTAGCCCTCGATTCAACGATCACTCTCGATTTAACGATCACCTGGGTCGGTCCCAGGGTGATCGTTAAATCGAGACTCGACTGTACGTAGTTCAAAATTTTGAAGTAAAGTACATTTGGCCATAAAATACAATTTAGTCCTTTTTTGTCAAAAAATGCCATTTTATCCGATTCTTATTGGGGCAATACTTTTTTTTGTCACAGATTCACTTTTTTTTGTACCAGATTCACTTTTTTCTGTCACAGATTTCCTCATTTCTGTCACAGATTTGTTTCTCGACACGAAATCAACAATTTTTAAAAATTTTGTGTGAAATTCAGGGTTGGGGAGAGACCACACCCCCCCCCCAAAATTCAAAATCATAATTACTTTAAAATAAACAAAACGCCAAGAAATTCAAAAGAGTTTTTTGTCGCTATAGCCTTTTTTACGTGTTTTTTGAAGACATGGATATGTTTTCTTGACTTCTTTTCAAAATTAGAACCAATTTTAGCTAATGTTTTATAGACATTAACATCAATTTCTACATCAAAATCAAAACAACATTTCTTACACAAAATTTTCCAATAATTTTCTGTAAGATATTCTGTCTATTTCCTAATTATGAAAACCTTCGTTCATCTCTATTCACCATCCAACGTGGTGACTTATAATTTCCGTTTACATTTTTGTGGAAAATAAGAGCGTTAAGAAAAAAGCAAATTTATTCGTAACATGTAACAACAGAAAAAGAGGAGCGCTTAAAAGGCAGAATTTAGTCAAATAAGATGAATCCGATATCCTCTTCCTCACTTGTTTCCTTGGGCGCTTGTTTCTTCTTCTCTTCCTTGGCAGGAGCGGCAGCGACTTCAGGCTTGGAACCATCACCGGCGAAAGCAACACTAGGCGCAGTTGCAACACCATATCCAATGTTAGAGACCAAATCCTGAAAATTTGGAACATAATTTAACTGCAAAGATATCGGAGAGCCACCTTGACATCAACTCCATTGAGAGTTTTTGCACATAGACCAGGCCAAAACGGCTCGACAGTGACATCAGCAGCCGTGAGAATCATCTGAATCTTGCCTCCGGTAATGGCGACACAATCATCTTGAAGAGCGAGAGCTGCAGTCGTCCTATTCCACAGCTAAAAGACTGGTTATCTTCATAGTAATGACAACTTTATTACAAACCTTCTCTGTACTTATCGATCACTTGCCGACCATCCTTCCCACCAGCAAAACAGAAGTCCTTGAGATGATTGCTTAGACTGCTGCTCACTCAGTTGTGATGCTGCTTTGCGCTTGTCTTGAGTTCAAATAACAGTTAAGCATCGAATAACTGAATAAGCAAGCCCTACCAAGGTGAGATATCCTCGCAGATGCTAGTTGAAGCGCTCACGACGTTGCTGACCTGATAGCTTTCCGCTGCATAACCGCACATCTTCCATTGGCGACAAGGACACTTGGTGAGCAGATGGTTTTGCTGGCAAGACGATTTTTTGTTATTCACTTTAGCGGCACGTCTTGTTTGAACCATCAGGCTTGCCTAAAATAGCAAAAAAGTTTCATGACTTATTCGACGGACAAAAAATGCAAAACCACGGTCTTTTTAATGCAATCCATGTACCAAAATGTAGCCTGTACATTCAGGAACCAGAAAAGTCAGACCGATTTTTGTAAAGTCAGAATTTTAAAAACTAGAGACCGTTTAAAGCAAACAAGTGGCATTTTTCCGAGTAAAAATAGGGGTTTTTGCGTTTTCCGTCCAACTTTTGTATGAGACACCAAAATTTGTATTTTTCGCATACTTCCTTGGTACCATAATGTAGAAAATTTACTCCTCTCTCAAGTCTCCGGTTTTGTTTGAGAATAAATCGACAAAAAATAATCTAGGGTCTCAATAAAGTCAACCAGTTAAAGAAAATGTTTGAACTTTTTTAACAGACCGAAATTGTCCTTTTGAAATTCTTCAGGTTTTGTGGGTACGTGATGGCTTATTCGAAAGCCCTCAGTATGAGGAATTTTTGGTCAACAGCATTTCACAAAAAATGTTTTAAAAAATCATATCTGACATACAAAACAATTAGGGTCCAAAATTGACCATTTTTCGAATTTTTATGTTTGGCGCGAAATTTCGAAAGTGATTATGATTTTGAATTTTGGGGGGGGGGTGTGAGACCAGATGGCTTATACCCACTCCGGAATGGCCAAAAGGCCAAAATTATTAGTTTTTTGGGGTTTACTAAAGAGGGTGTAAATTTATGAGAAAAACCGATTGAGCGGATCAGTTTTCGGGTCCGATCGGCTAAATCACTCACAAATCCACTCTAAGCCGCTTAAACCACCATAAACCTGGAATTCTGAACGATTTAGCCGATCGGACCCGAATCTGATCCGCTCAATCGGTTTTCCCAAAAAGTTTACACCCCCTTTAGTAAACCCCCAAAAAACCAATAATTTTGGCCTTTTGGCCATTCCGGAGTGGGTCTCCAGCCATCTGGTCTTTGCCCACCCTGAATTTCACACAAAAAATTTTAAAAATTGTTGATATCGTGTCGAGAACCAAATCTGTGACAGAAATGAGGAAATCTGTGACAGAAAAAGTGAATCTGGTACAAAAAAGTGAATCTGTGACAAATCAAATCTGTGACAGAAAAAAGTGAATCTGGTACAAAAAAAAGTGAATCTGTGACAAAAAAAGTTTTGCCCTTCTTATTGCCATTTTGAAAGAATTTTTTTTGTCCAAAAATTAGGGTCGTAAAAAAGTACAAATCTTTTTGAAAAGTACATTAGTGTACCTGCCTTGAATTCAAATTCGTGTTTTTAGCATCGGGTTTTTGTTCTGCTGTCTGAAGGCTCAAATCGAATAAATCTCCATTCAAATTTTTGAAAACATCTATGGTTGTAGAAAAGGAGATAATCCATTTTGAAAAAAAGTGGTTTAAAAAAAACCCTACTGTTTTCCAACTTTTTTAAAAGTTATCATCTTATTAGAAATTAAAATCACAGGGCTCTATGCCGGTGCAAAAAATTGAAAAATTGAAAAGTAAACATCGAGAAAAACAAGTTTTAAAAATTTGATGGGAGCTTTATACATTTTCACGCGAAACTTACATATTTTGAAGGGTGTTTTCACCTAGGCTTGATCTCAGGACTGGAATCCCACGAGATTCCCGGTTTGGGAATCCCGAAATTTTTGAAAATTCCGATCCCGAATCCCACCAGAAAATTTTCCGAAATCCCAAATCCCGCCCGGACACATTTGAAAAATCCCGAAAAAATCCCGAATTCAAATTTACTTCGTTTCAGTGCGAAAATAAATAAAATTGAAAACTAAACCTTAACATTTTTAATTTTTGCATCTCATTTTGTTGTCATTCGTGAGCAAATAAGTTTTTTGCCAATAAAAGTTTATAGATAAAGCATATTATCTGTAAGATTGATAGTAGTGGACGGTCAGATAATATTTTAGGCTAAAACCAGCAGCTATTACCCGCACGCACTAAACTAAATACGCGCGGGCAATCAGCTGGTTTTTGCACGCTTTTTTTATCATATGAGCAAAAAAAGTTCGCTCTAAAGTTTTTAAATGAATTCATATTAGCTGTACGTTGATAATTCCGAAATTTCTCGTATGATTTGGACTAAAATTTATAACTATATAATTACTTGTACAATACACGAGGAATTCTACTGTTATTAAATCTTCAGTTAGACTCTAAAGGAACGACCTACGACTAGGTACACATTATGACTGGGTACAAACACGACAAGTACCACAACTGGGTACATTTTTTCTGAAACTGTTTATGTACATGATCGATAACTCGTTTTTTTGTTTTTCTAGTTCGATAAGCGTAAAAAAAAGCCTGTTGCTCTTGCTGTTTTTGAGCTTATCACGGAGAGGATGACGGAGAGCACGTTTAGGTTAAGAACCGACTTACATTTTTTTGTAGTCTGGAAACCATGTTTGAGTCTACCGTGCGCCTAAGCACAAAATAAATATTAACAAAATTATAACAATTTTTTATAATTTCTAAAAAGTACTGTACCCAGTCGTGTTTGTACCTAGTCGTGGTATCCAGTCAAGGCGCGAACCAGGCGTGCCAGAGATTTGAAAAAGATTTAAATTTTGTATATGAATTTTAAATTTCGTCAAACCCAGCAATTGTGTGTGCAGCGAAGGCATGAGTACTCAACTTAACCATCCTCAATCAGCCGAGATGGGTCTCGAGTTGAAATTGAGCTGGACTTCTTCGGAGTGTCTCGTGCTTTGAGTTTTGAATTCGCCGAGCCTTTGGTTCGGTTGCTTGTTCGGGTAACCGCTTCCAGTTGGTTATCCCTCGATTTCGGTTTTCTGTCGAGTTTTAGATTTGCCTTTGGTTCGGCCTTCTATATGTGCGTGGCTGAACACTCTGTGTATCGAACAGGGCGGACAAGTAATAATCCAATTTTTCATACAACTCTTCTCAAATTTTCTCGCTCTTTTGTAGATCTGTCAGGTAAACAAGATTTTAAATTTCGGTTACCTGAACCGAAATGGAGTAATAACCAACGGAAGCAGTTACGTTACATAAACCAACAACCGAACCAAAGGCTCAGCGAATCAAAACTCATATCACGAGACACTCCGAAGAGTACAGCTCAGTTTCAACCTCGGGACCCGAACCGGCTGATCACAGGGGTTAAGTTGAGTACTCATGCCTTTCGCTGCACACACAATCGCTGGTTTGACGAAATTTAAAATTCATATACAAAATTTAAATCTTTTTCAAATCTCTGGCACGCCTGGTTCGCGCCTTTTCTTTTTTGAAAATTGTGTTTCATCGCGCACGAACATGCCCCTTTAACTACTCGTCAAAATGAAAAAATACAACTGTAGATAACTGTAAAATTTCTCGTATGATATTCGAAAATTCTTGAATTAACAATTGTACAGTTATCGACAAAAATCCCGAATACCGACAGGATTCCCGTTTTTGTCTGACGGGAATCCCGAATCCCGAAATTTTTTCAAATCCCGATCCCGAATCCCGCAGGACCCTAATGATCAAGCCTATTTTCACCTACAGCCTTTTTTGAAGACTGCTGACAGTTACCGTACTTCCTCTAATATAAGCCCATGCTCTAATAGAAGCCCACCCCCTATTTTTGACTAAGGTTTCGGAGTTAAGGTCATTTTTGATTGACAATTTCAAGATTTTTGAGAGGTTGAAAAATAGAAGCCATGGGCTTCTATTAGAGGAAATACGGTAATTCAACCTGAATTTGTAGCTAATCGCATAGGCTACAAATTGGGTGTTAACTTGTCTGACACGATTTTAAATTGAGTTAGCTGCCGTTCTACTAGAGAAAATACGGTAGTTGAAGTTTCGTATTGCAGGAAGAATGGCTAAACCACTCAATCTACGATCTAATCCATCCAGATGATATTGAAAAAGTTCGTGACCAGCTATGTGGAAGTGAAGCAACCCTCAATAGGATGTTAGATATGAAGCATGGAACTGTGAAAAGGACCAGGGTGGACTGATTCGCATGCACATGAACTGCAGAAGAGGCTTTATTTGTCGGATGCGATTAGGTATGTTACTGGTTTTGACGTCATTGACATTTAAATAGGTATTTTAGGTCATTTGGAGTCCTTGCACCGGTTGCGTAACCGCCGACCTATATTCAACCACAACGGCCAGCACTATGCGGTGATGCATTGCACAGGCTATGTGAAAACAGTCCTCCAGCCGGGGTCATTGGAGACTTCCCAGCAGCCACCACTGCCTCTCACAGCAACTGCTTGTGGCCATTGGCCGTCTACAGATAGCTAGCATGCCCTTGGGGAATGGACAGAGTGATTTGGGCGGTAATGCCAGAAGTTTTTTAAACACCAACCAGTTCTCCATGAGGTGGCTGAGGATGGCAAAGTAGCTAACTGTTTGTCGATTAAATGCTTAACACTGTGAATATTCTAGGTCACTTATGTGGACCAACGAGCCAGCCAATTACTTTCCACGCCTACAGACAAATTTTGGGCGCTTTCTGGTGGCAATTAGCACACGCAGCGGATGAGCAGATTATGCAAAACGCTTTCAAGCAAATGCTTCTTGGTGATCAACCACTTAAGGTAAGCTTTCTAATGTTATCACTGTTCTGATATCTAGCTTAATGTAAAAATAATTTTGCGACGCTTTGGCTCGTATTTTGGTCAAAACCGGTCTTTAAAGGACCATACTTTTTGCGCGCAGCGGCACACGCAAAATTTGAATTGGCGAGGGACACTTCTCTTTCGTCTATCAGTGTACTCTTTCGAGTCATTCTAAACAACTCGAAAGAGTACACTGATAGACGAAAGAGAACTGTCCCCGCCAATTCAAATTTTGCGGGTGCCGTTGCGCGCAAAAACCATGGTCCTTTAAACTGCCTTGTGGACATTGCCGTCTACAGATAGCTAGCATGCCCTTGAGGAACTATTTATTCTATAGGATGATCCTTAAAATCCCTTAACATCCCTTGCCTTTTGCCGCTTTTTTTTTAAATGCTTACCGTAATTTTTGACCCGAAAATCAACCGTCGCAACCGCTGCCACAGCCTTTTCCGCCGCTGCCGCTGATTTTCAAAGTGGCCTCTTTTGTTGGCCATGCACATAGTTTCACGGCCAAAAAAATCGGCGCCGGGCCACCAAAATATCGGCACCGGACGCCGACGCCAGCGCCGAGTTTGAAATTTTTTCGGCGCCGGCGCCCTCTTCAGGCTGAAATTTGTGCGGCGCCGAACCGCCGGTAAAATGTAAAACCGGTAAAATGATTAAAATCACTAAACATATTTGACAATGACCTAATTAACGGAAAATTTTTTGTCTCGTTGAATAAATTATTTTGTTGAAAAGTAATAAAAATTCGCCGCTATTCCATTGTACCACCCCCCCCCCCAAAAGCTATTCAGTGTAGCCCCCCCCAAAATAATGACCTATTCCATTGTACCCCCCCCCAAAAACCAACTTTTTTATATGCACTCAAAAACCATTTTTATGTAATAATTATGCCATAAAAGGACCAGAAAAGCCATTGAAATAGGGTTCAAGGGCTGTATTGGGAGGGAAGGAAATAACACAGGGCCACTTTTTTTGGCTGCTTTACCATGTTTTTCAACTCGGGCCGTGGCAAAAATAGACTCTATATGCATTTTATGATCAAGTGTGCTTCTCGGAATCATGTCTAAGGTAAGTGCGTGCGCGCATCTCTAACTCTTAAGCCCCTGCGTCCCCTTCGGGGGCGCAGGGGGCTTGAGAGTTGAGATGCGCACACCACATACCTTAGACACAAATCACTCGAAAGTGACTCTGGATGCATGAAAAAGCATGCATACCAGAGTTATTTATGCGGTAGGCGCCAGTATTCAAAACTATGTTCAATATCTTCAATTTTCCGGCCGAAAAGGGTCTCCTCCCTTTTCCGGCCTTTGGCTACGAGCCAGAGGGCTCAGCCATCCAAAAATTCAGCCTTCACCTCCACAGAGTCCTGGCTCAGGCATAACCACCTCGGAACCCACCGGCTGTCCCTCGAGAGCCTTTGAGTACTTATGTATTTGGGTCCTCCACAAGTTGCTGGGTTTGAGGGTGCCTTAAACTCTTATTAATTAGTGGCCCCTGTTTTGCCCCTTCCCCTCCCAATACAGCCCTTGAACCCTATTTAAATGGCTTTTCTGGTCCTTTTATGGCAAAATTATTACATAAAAATGGTTTTTGAGTGCATATAAAAAGTTGGTTTTTGGGGTGGGGGGGGTACAATGGAATAGGTCATTATTTTTGGGGGGGGGTACACTGGAATAGCTTTTTGGGGGGGGGGGGGTTACAATGGAATAGTGCCAAAAATTCTTATAGAAAAAATTTGAATTTTTCAAATTCATACAGTCGAGTCTCGATTTAACGTACCCCCTGGGACCGGCCCTAGGGGTACGTTAAATCGAGGGTACGTTATATCGGGGTAAATTTGACGGAGTTTATTATTGGAGGGACCGGCCTAGGGGTACGTTAAATCGAAGGGTACGTTAAATTGGGGGTACGTTAAATCGAGACTCGACTGTATATGAAAAAAGCAAAAATCGGCGCCGACTGTACAAAATTTTCGGCGCCTTCTTTGGGACAAAAATTATGCGGCGCCGAATCGGCCCCGTGCAACTATGCCATGCAAGTATGGCTAGGACTTGTTCAAACGTGTTTTTTAAACTGAAAATTAAACTTTTTTCAATGGCAGCATATAAAAAAAGTTAAGAAACGCCTAGGCCTTATAAATGACAGGTACACTCTATGTCTGTTGTTTCATTTGAAAGGGAGGTATCTGTAATCTGTACAGAAGTTCTAGTCCAGTCAATTCCTGTCCTCAAATAATAATGATTTAATATTGCAGATGAGCTGTCGACTAAAAATAACTCTGGATCAAGCCACATCAACTGCAACCTGGATGCCTACAAATTCCTCAATCCCTACTCTGAACAACTAGAATATGTGGTGGCATCCATCGAAGTTCTGTTGCCTACTTCGACCTCCTCAGAGACAGCCAACAATAATTATCAACTGTCAGGTTCCACCAACATGATATTCGCCCCACATAATTTGCATGAAGTGGTATCACCCATCCAAAGGGGCATGCCAATGGCAGGCATGGAGAGTGGGAGTGGCACTTTGCTCAACCCCATAAATGAGAACCAGGTGCTGCTGTTGGGGGCTGAATCTCAAGAACCCATATACCAACCAAACAATGGTAATATGTGGATAGCCCACACGCCCGCATATAATCTGGGGGATGCTAACAGCCAGATGCAGCACTTGAGCGCTGCAAGATACATCTCAGAATTCAATGCAGATTCCCAGCCAACTTGGAACACTGATAATGGCACTTCCCAATTGTGGGGCAACCACACCAATAACACCACTTATATGCCATAGCACAACATATAGCCTATAGTTGTGTCTTAGAGCTGATTCGATTGATGATAAAAATTTTGATGATCAGTCGTTTTTTTCTAACAAACTAGGGTCTTTTTCAAAAAAAATTAGTATGATTGTTTTTTTCGAAAAAAGGGACTAAAAAGTTAACCACTTTTTAATTCCACCTGCCTTTTAAAAAAAATTCTAGCTTTTCATACAAAAACCGGCATAGAAAGACTGTTTTGCAAACCACCAGACAACCATTTCTATCTAAGGTTTATTGTTTGCAAAAGTAGATTCGGAAGGCCATACCAGACTCAGAATTAAGAATATCTGCAACTTTTTCTAAAACAATTGAATTACTGTATTTTTCATGACATAAAACCCAACCTCTAATAAAGAACCACATTTATAGTTCTGCAAAACAATAGGCGATTATCTTTGAACTTTGACGACCTTTTTGTTCCCCAGAGCTAAACATTTTGAATATAGTGAAGAGTTTTTTATTGCGAATTAAAATTTGGACTAATATATAGAAAATTACATACGCTTAATTCACTTGACTTTTTAACAAGGTTGACTTGCAAGTATGTGGACATCATAAGCCTTGACTTTGACTGTCTGTAAATAACCTAGGGCCACAAAGTGAGTAAAAATACATGTCACAAAAATCGCGCCACAATTAAAAACCATAAAATGTTTTGAAATGAAAAGAAAATTTAAATTTTTTGTCCTCACAGCAGTGTTTTCAAAAGTCAAGGTCAAGTTCAAGTTCAAGGTCAAGGTAAAACTTGACTTTAAAACTTCAAGGTCGTTTTCTCGATTTTTAGTAAGGAAAATGGGTCTGAATTTTTTTCCTGTTCCTTAAAGTCAAGATTTTGCGCTGAACAAAACGTACTTTTCAGAATAACGATATAATTTTTGCACGATGAGATATAGCCTAAAGTCAAGGTAAAATCACCTTGTTTTTAGCGAAAGTCAAGGTCAAGGTAAATCAAGGTGATTTTACCTTGACTTTAGGCTATATCTCATCGTGCAAAAATTATATCGTTATTCTGAAAAGTACGTTTTGTTCAGCGCAAAATCTTGACTTTAGGGATAGGAAAAAAAATTCAGACCCATTTTCCTTACTAAAATTCGAGAAAAACGACCTTGAAGTTTTAAAGTTAAGTTTTCCCTTGACCTTGACCTTGAACTTGACCTTGACTTTTGAAAACACTGCCTCACAGCTTTTTAAAATTCGAAAATGCAGCTTTTTAGCCTTTGAAATAAAGATAAATCTAAACACTCTTCAAGTTTAACGGCTTATACTTTCACAGGTACTCAACATTGCATAGTTTTTCTGGAACTTTGTAGGGCAGACATGGAAGGTTATATTTTAGTATATAAGTCGCCATCATATATTCGGAATACAGAGTTTTCACGAGAAAATACCGTATTCTCTCTAATAGAGCGGCATGCCGCTCTATTTTTCAGCCTCCCAAAATTTTTTATGACTTTGTTTAAAAATGCAATAAAATGGTTTTTCCACCTAGTTTTGTCCTCGAACCCTGCCGCTCTAATAGATAGTGCCGTCCAAATAGAGAGTGCCGCTCTATTATAGAAAATATGATAAGTTTTATTTAGCTGGTTGCCTAGTATTTGATGTAAAAAATGAAAAATGTAAAAACTTCAATCTGACATATATATAAATTATTAAAGTTCAAATTGAAAATCTGACATTTATGACGTGCGTTTACTTTGGCCTGATAGTAAAACATTTGTACAAAATCAAAGATGTCCGGAGATGAGGTTAAACTCACAAATAAATTAAACAAGAAATTTATTTGTAAAATATGTAAAAACAGCAAATATAATTAGTACATAAAGGCCGATAAGATTTAGACTCAGAATTTTGTGCTGAACACGATGTTGTTTTTAGTTTGGTCGAGTTCCAACAAAAAAATTGAGAAAAAGGTGTTTGAACATTGGTCGATTTGGAGCACCGGAAAATATTGGTTGCTATGTTTGATCCAGATGCCATTTACTCAAATTTATTTTTCATCCAGGCAAGTAACATCTCAAAGTGAAGAGCATGCTTGGGAATTTCTAATGAGTCCAAACAGCAAGGGTTATTACACAAAAATATGTCCAAAGTATTGAATTTCGCGCCGGCTCCACGGTTTTCAGATACCTGAGTCAGCGCAGATAATTGGCTAGAACTCGTCACCCTGGTCACCATAATCAACTTGATCGACCTAAAAAATATATATAGTAAAAAAGGCTTCCCCCTAAACCAGAACAGCTCTTAAAACTCATCAACACTCTAGAAATATATGTTTATTATGGAGCAAATTTTCTCGCGCCTCCTCAAGATCGATTTCTTGTATCTGCTCAGCTAACTTTTTCTCATGTTGCGCGAGCTTCACCTTGCCTCGACCACTCGAAACTGACCCAACTTTCTTGTAGCAGTGAATGGCGTCGTCCTCACATCCATCGGTGGCATTGGAAACTCCGCACGATTTGAATGACTCAACGATGAGCTCTTTCGAGAATTTCTCACAGGCTTCGACAATACATTAGAGTTAGACGGCCCTTGGCGCAGCTTGAGAGTGCTAAGGGTGTGGTTCTATTAGAGAGTATTCGGTAATTGGCTAGAACTCTGTACAGAAAAGCCATCTAATCAAATGATTTTTTGCGTCGTGTAGCTCGCTGACAGAGCTACACAACAAGTATAAACATGCCTGATATCTCTTATCAAAACTGAAGAATACTAATCGATTTTTTTGAAGAATCAGTTTTTCAGATATCTGATTTTCAGCAAATAAAAGTGCAAACAGAAAAATTTACTGATTCCATTATATCATAAAATGTAACAAATGCATTGTGATTACGAGCACTTCTCACACTTATAATTTTTCCGTGCTTTGCGCAAATTGACGTTGCGCAAAACAAACAAAACTTGATCACTTTCTTTCCGCATACATGGCAAAAAGATGAACCCGGATGTTCCGCAGGATTTGCACGGGTCGGTATCTTTTTTAGGCTCTGGCTGTGTAGGCGGATTTTGTTTGTGGAGGCAGTCATCGCAGTAGATGGCAATTTTACGGCATTTGTCACAAATCGATTTTCCGCAGTTTCGTCCTTGGCAATGGTCTAAGTGTGATTCTCTGGCTCTTCCTTTGCACTGTTCGCAGTAGCCTATTGAGTTTGGCTTTTCTCCGTGGAGCTTCTTCTGCAGCTTCTGCATTTTTTCAGCAAGCTCTCGATACTCAGCATAGATGTAGTTCTTAGAGCTTTCAGAGCTTGCTCTAGCTTTCTTCTCTTCCTCCATCAGTTGTAGAGCAAAGTTTTCCAAAAAGTTTGCCCGATGAGAACTGCTTTTTGTCCTCTTGCCTATATCGCACATCTGCTTTTGGTAAATGACGTTAGCGTTCAAGGCACATATGTCCAACAGCCATATAAACAGCCTGAATGTCCAGCATCGAGTAATTGGATTGAAGGAGTAATCATGGACCATCTCATCTGCAATGTCAATCCCGGATTTTCCGTGGTTGTAGAAATTTACAATGGTTGGTTTGTTTGCGGTGTACATCTCGGGCTGATGGTGCTTCGTCGAAAATATGTAGAAATATTTGCTGGCACGGGACGGCATTTGGCAATGGTTTGGTCCCTTTGTGTGCAAACGTGACATGTTCCACCTAAATTATTTCTTTCGTTATTTTATATACTTTTATTACTTTTTATGTGCACACGTATCGGCATTTGCTTTTTCATGAAGGTTTTTGGAGTTCCTTTACAATTTGAGCTTACCGTTCCCACCAAATAGGATTCTTCAGCCGCATTTTCAATTTCAGTAGTTTCCATACACTTATCCTCGTCAAGGTCATAGTCGGAATCTTCTTCATAATCGATGCTCTCGGAACTTGCAGCGCTACTTTCTTCAGACATGTCTGTGCTAAAACGATGAAAACAAGTCTGGTGAAGAACAGAAATAAATATGAAAACACAAACACCCGAAAATGACATGTTTGCCAGAATACATATGAATCAAATCGTCATAAGACACAAACTTACATGATTATAATTTCCATTATTTGTTTTGAAGAATGGATGCTCTCTGCGCAAAAGATGCGGACAGGAGACCTAAAAGTTAAGAGAAATCAGATCCACCAACAAAACGGCTGAAAATCAGATATCTGAAAAACTGCTTCTTCAGAAAAAATTGATTAGTACCGTATTTCTTCTAATAAACCGACATGTCGGTTTATTTTTCAACCCTTCAAAAATCGTGAAAATTTTGGGTCGAACTCGACATTTTCGGGTGAAAATCCAAATCGAAAAAGCGGAATCGATAGAGCTCGTGGGAACTAAGAAAACACAATAAACAGTGATGTAAATTTTTTTCTTCGGACTGAGATACGGTCCCTCAAAGTAGGGGGTGTCGGTTTATTAGAGGGTGTCGGTATATTAGAAGAAATACGGTATTCTTCAGTTTTGATAAGAGATATCAGGCATGTTTATACTCGTTGTGTAGCTCTGTCAGCGAGCTACACGACGCAAAAAATCATTTGATTAGATGGCTTTTCTGTACAGAGTTCTAGCCAATTATCTGCGCTGACTCGGGTATCTGAAAGCCGTGGAGCCGGCGGGAAATTCAATATTTTGGACATAATTTTCTGTAATAACCCTTGCTGTTTGGACTCATTAGAAATCCCCAAGCATGCTCTTCACTTTGAGATGTTACTTGCCTGGATGAAAAATAAATTTGAGTAAATGGCATCTGGATCAAACATAGCAACAATATTTTCCGGTGCTCCAAATCGACCAATGTTCAAACACCTTTTTCTCAATTTTTTGTTGGAACTCGACCCAAACTAAAAACAACATCGTGTTCAGCACAAAATTCTGAGTCGGAATAACCAAAAGTAACAGTCGGTCCTCCAGGTGTTAGGAAAGAAATTAAGATTTCAGAGATTAGTGTCAGGACTGACGGCCGGTCTAGTATGGGACTGCCTTGTTCAAGCTGACCCACTCCTTCTCTATAACGACTCGGTTTAGCCAGTCTCTTGCGAGTTGTTATAGAGAGCGTCGTCTGTATAAAAATTTTAAAAAAAATCACGAAGGCAAGTCACAACCACCTGAATTTTCGTCCAAAAGTCCCTGGTTTTTTGTGGGTTTTGAAGTCAAATTGTTTTGGCGTAAATTTCGTGATATTTTCTTGTTGTCTTGTGAATTTCAGTATTAGTTCAATTGCATTTTTCACGCTGATTATTTTGCTATATCACACTTTAAGTTTTCTATAGAAATTTGGCCAGAAATATGCCAACCAGGTATCCTTCAAATTACGATACCAGCGAAACTGCTGGTTTTACCTTTTCTCCTGTAATTTTAAGTTTTGTTGTATATCTGTGCTTATTTTCTGCTCATCTCGAAGCCCTTGAACTTCTCTACAAGTATTGACCAAGCATCGAGGAGTTGTACGGAGCTATGACATTCTCTTGAGCGCTTTTAAGTCAAAATTATTGAGGCGAGAAAATGGTGGTTTTGTGAGTTGGACGCTGGTTATCCAAGTTTTTGCATTCATTTTGCAACTCACATACTCTCATTCGAAAGATTAGATCCTGACTGCCTTTTTGGTGTATTGTAAGCGTGGGTGCGGAATGACAATTTCGACACATCACTTGAAAACATGTGGGTATCCAGTTGGATTTTGATCATCCACAACTTGTTGCCTTCCGGAACCTTTTTCACCTACTCCATCAATAATTAAAGCGGGAAGGACCCGTACCAGGGTGTTCAGCGGGTAATTCTGAGTCAGAAGATACGAATCTACAGATTCGTATTGGGCGTGTTAACAGCAGAAAAAAAATATGGGCCCCCGGACCCTTTTCACCTATTTCGACAATTATTGAAGCGAAAAGGACCCGCACCATCATGTTCAGCATAAAATTCTGCGCTAAAATTAACACTTTCTCATTTAAACAAGTTGTTCTTGAAATTTTATTAACAGCAAAAGCTTTGCAACAGTTTTCTAAAAAAATCGTTTCAATACAGAGTGGTCCGAGAATTTCGTCGAGTTTGAAACGGCTGTAATTTTTTTATTCTCTAACCTTTCGACAACTTTTTATCTTATAGAGAAAGGTAGAAATTTCATTTGGCACGTCGTACGCCACTTTATAACAGCAAATATTTTATAGACAACTGATTAAACATTTTTCCTTGATTTCGAAATGCTTCAAAATAATAAGCTCGCAAGAGGAAGCGTTCTGCGCAAGTTTGATCGATTGACCAAAAGTTTCTTCAGGCTGTTTTAAGAAAATTTTGTACAAGCTATCAGCTAGATCACTAAGCTCTAGTGCCAAATTCAAGAAAATCAAGAAGTGGTACAAGAAGTTTATCGATCTGGGAAGTGTCAAGAAAAAGAAAAAGGCAAACACATGGTGAATTTTGAAAAATAAATAAATGATAAATTTCTCGTTCAAACATGCGTATGTGTGATTTTCTCAGGTGAATTCAACCTAACTGAAATTGGCTAAAGTACTGTCATTTTTACCGCTGAGCTTAAAGGGGCATGCCCACGCTAATAAGAGGTGGTGCCCGGAATTCAAAAATTTTCCTAATCATTGAACTTCTGTACTGATTTTTCAACTTGGTTTCTAACAAACCATACCTAAAATTAAATTCCAGGCCAAGTATTGTTAGAAACCGAGTTGAAAAATCTGAATAGAAGACCAATGATTCGGGAAAATTTTGAATTCCGGGCACCACGTCTTATTAGCGTGGGCATGCCCCTTTAAGGAGACCAGTCAAAGGGATATTGACAACCATTCAGCATTTTTTATCCTATCATTTTTCGGCATTTGTTAAAACAGTTGTTAAAAAATTTGTTTTGACAATCTGACCTACGAAGTAAAGACTAAAATTTCCCGCTTTTCTTTCTCAAGAACGAAAAAGAACTCGTCAAAATGTTAGAAAATAAAAAAGTTACAGCCGTTTCAAAATCGGCGAAATTCTCGGACCGCCCTGTGCAATGAAAATTTGACTTATACTACGCTCACATAGGCTAGTCGAGGTAGAGCTCAAAGTGCTCACATAGGCAGGTCGAGGTCGTTTATTTAAAAAAACAAAAGAAAAACGAGCAAAAATTGCATTGTGAGAAAACCTCAACTTCGACCTCTACCTCGACCTAAACCTACACTCGGCATTGTGAGAACACATCGACCTCGACCTTCCCGCGGACATCGACCTACACCCACACCCACTCACTGTGAGAACCGTGTATTAATCGTACAATAAAAAAACAAGAGTATATCAAGACTTTGAATGGCATGACAATTGTCATTGAATATCATTAAGCAACTTACAATGTCATTGACAGTCTTCAATACCGTTGCATCAAACACAATAGCAGGGCGCTACTATTATCATACTAGTTATACAGTGGTACAACATTCGATAATTTCAATGGCATTTCTTGATTTCCAATATAATTTTTCGAGCATACAATGATATTCCAAAAATTACAATGCCATTGATATGGCAGTTTTTAGAGCAAAATCTTGAAATGACAGTATGGAAGCATTAGAATGCTAATAAAAAAAAGGCTCAAATAGAAATGTACCACCAAATGTGAGAATTTGGCAGCCTTTTTATTTTTTTGGCCGCCTTTTTCAAATTTATAATAAAAAAATAGAATTTGGCCGCCTTTTTTTTGAAAATTGGCCGCCTTTTATCGTTGATTGATTTTCCTTTTACTAAACCAACTATTCTGAAGACAATAAATCAGACTATTACACCAAATAGTTAGTTTCATTATATTAATCTCTAAGTCAACGACAAAACAATGATTGCATCGTCAAAACTAGATGCAATGATTAGAGATGGGGTGGAATGGCATGGAATTGACAAATTTGTTTTTTTTTTCTTTCTTTTATTACGTAATTTTTTCTCTTGTTCTGTCAGCACAAATGAGAGCCCTAGAGGTTGTATACTTGTGGATAAAATCGGGAATTTCCATTACGAACACGTAGAAACCAATTTCGCCACTTACAGGGTGGAGCGAAAAAATTCGCCACCTAAAAGAAATTGAAGTACGTAACCTTTTACCCGGTCTGTTTCCGATTTTTGGGTGGCAAGCCCTCGGAAACCTCCACAACAATGCCGGCTGTAAGGAAGAGAAACACCACAAAGCTCCTAAGTAGCTTAACCATTGCCATCAATTTCCTGGGGAAATCGATGTGGCAAGGAGCTACCTACGCATTTTTTTCAAGTGCCGCGTTTTTTTTGCGCCACCCTGTAGGTACCTACATATTTTGACGAAGAGTTCAAACTTTCAGTTTAAAAAAATTTATCTTCAAGTTTATGTCAAAACAACGACCAGTTCAACAAAAAAATTCCAAAAATCAAATTCTTTCAAGCGCATGGGCGCTTCTTTTTTTCGTCGTCTTTCCTGCCTTCCGAGTTAGAGATGCGTGCACACACTTACCTTAGACATGATTCCGAGAAGTACTCTTGACCATAAAATGCATATAGAGTCTTTTTTTGCCACGGCCCAGTTGAAAAACATGGTGAGGCAGTCGAAGAATATAGATATTCAAATTTATAATGTTCTGCCATAAAAGTGGCCCCCTTTTATTCCCTTCCCTCCCAATACAGCCCTTATTCCCTTTTAAATTCAAAAGGCGCCAATTTAAATTTTTCAAATTTTGACTAAAAAACCATGATACCCCCCCCCCTGTGGTTCGAATTTTTTTTTTCTCAGAACCAAAAAACGCGCGGCTTTCTCATGAAATCGGGGTCGAGAAACACGAATATGAAGTTATCTCCTCCACCTGATCAGTCCCCGTGGGGGGGGGGGGGGGGTAGGATTCGAAACTGCAACCGTTCTGAGTAATTTTGTGTCATTTAGGAGTGTTCAGGGTAGTTAGTGCTTCAAGTAGAGTGCTTCAAGTGGTTCAGGCTCACTTAAAGTATTTGAAGGTAGTTTGAGGTGGTTTGTGTATCCTGAGAATGAGTAATAACAAGTCAAACAGATAGTTGATAGAGTTTGACTCTATAAAAAAGCGCTTAACAAACGTAGAAGCAGGTCTGAAACATGCCCTGGAGTGCTCAAATAGTTTCCTAAAATGGTCTGAGTACAAAGCATAAAAAGTCCCATTGGGGACAGAGTGAGAGTGCAAATAAAACTCGCAGTCCACATTTGGACCGCGAGTGACAATTTTCTCGTCACTTTTAGAGTGAAGTCTGCTTTGAAGTCTATACTTCACTTTACATCTCACTCATTGGGGACTGAGTGCAAGTGAGAGTGAGAAGAAGAGTGCGAGTGAGAGTGAGCGTTTTTTCATTTCTCATTGAGGACAGAGTGCGAGTGCGAGTGAAAGTGAGAGTGAGAATGAGAGTGAGAATGAAAGGGTGTCCCCAATGTGCGAGTGAGAGTGAAAGTGAGAGTGAAAAGGCTGCATTGGGACGCGCCTTAAGTGACCGGGCAAGTTACCGGGTTCTACACCTTTTTGACATTCATTTTTTCCAGCTTCTACCAGTTCTGTTTGACAATCTGGTCTTAAATATTGCAAGGATTCCGATTTTGCCAGTCATTTTTTGGAGATACAAATTTGGCGCTACTCGGTTATACCCCCTCCCCCAAAAAGTGCTACTCGGGAATACCCCCCCCCCCAATCCTAGGAGCTACTCGGTTATACCCCCCCCCCAAAAATCAAGATTTTTAGGAGTGGTCAAAACACATTTTTAAGCAATAATTTCGCCATAAAGGACCAGAAAAGCAATTAAAATAGGGTTCAAGGGCTGTATTGGGAGGGGAAGGACAAAACAGGGGCCACTTTTATAGTGCCTATAAGTACCAAAGAGTATTAATTCTCTTAGCGTTGAAGTCACTTTCAAACCCAGCCACTTGTGGTGCACGTAAAAGTATAAGCACTCGAAATGATCAGACCGATCAGCTGGGTGGATCCTGATGGTTGTTGTTTAACTTTTGGATGGCTGAGCCTCTGGCTCGTAGCCTCAGGCTGGAAAGTGGGGGAGGCCCTTTTCGGCCGAAAAATCAAAGATGTTGAACATAGTTTTGAAACTGGGCCTACCGCATAAATAAACTCTGGTATGCATGCTTTTTCATGCATCCAGAGTCACTTTCGAGTGAAATGTGTCTAAGGTATGTGGGTGTGCGCATCTCAACTCCAAGCCCCTGCGCCCCCTTCGGGGTGCAGGGGGCTTGAGAGTTAGAGATGCGCACACCCACATACCTTAGACATGATTCCGAGAAGTACACTTGATCATAAAATGCATATAAAGTCTATTTTTGCCACGGCCCGAGTTGAAAAACATGGTAAAGCAGCTAAAAAAAAGTGGCCCTGTATTATTCCCTTCCCCTCCCAATACAGCCCATAATCCCTTTTAAATTGCTTTTCTGGACCTTTTATGGCGAAATTATTGCTTAAAAATGTGTTTTGACCACTCCTAAAAATCTTGATTTTTGGGGGGGGGGGTATAACCGAGTAGGTCCGATTTTGGGGGGGGGGGTATTCCCGAGTAGCTTTTTTGGGGGGGGGGGGGGGGGTATTACGAGTAGCGTCCAAAATTTTATTCTCTGAAAAACAATAACTCGTTTCAACGCGTTATACTGCAATTAAGGCGGGGGCCAGCAATTTATCTTTATCATGACCGTCTTCTACAAGCTTTCTACCTGATCCGACGAAAGTTTTTGCCTACTTTTTAAAAGTAGGAAAAGGTCATGAGTATCAGATTTGACATTAAACGAGTGGAAACAAGAGCGATGTTTGAAAACTTACTGGTCTCCGCCTCAATTTTGCAGTGTAACGTAATGGTATGCGCCTTTAAAAAACAGGATTTTTGTTAAAATCAAGTTACGTTATATCGAGTTTTCTTTTATTAGAAAAACAAATTTTTAATTTTCGTAAAACGATCGGCAAAATCGGAATCCTCACGATAATTAGGACCAGACTTTAAAACAGAACTTGCGAAAAACTTCAAAAATCAGGTTGAAAAAAGTGTCGGACCCTAGGTGGGAACGAACTTCGGACCTTAAATTTACGTTACATCGAGTTACGTTATAACGAGCCTCGACCGTATTGAAAAATTTTAAAAATTGCTGATTTCGTGTCGAGAACAGCTTTCGGTGACAAGAATAAGTTTTCCCCGAAAATAACTGCTGGTCCCCATCTTTTCTCTGTGTCATGCACGGGCATGCCCCTTTAATGAGGAATTTTTCAGATGCAGTCTAAGAGCAGCAGCCTTTCTTCGCTTTCATCTCTGTGTGAGTGCCTCCGATCCGAACGTCTTTTGATAAACAATGAGCAGACAATATTGCAAAATCTCAGTTCTAAATCGCAATCTGAAAGAAAAGAGATCTACAAGTTAACTTGGATCTGTCGACATGAAAAGGTATTATAAACGACATAACTCTTTTTGGTTGCTGACGATTCGCTTCGCACAGGCAGCTCTAAGCAAGCTCATAAATTCCGATCCGTCTGTTTCGCCAGATAATTGTTGTCAGTTGATGGCAAAATCAATTCTACCAAGTTTATTGAGGGTTACAAAGCACTGGGACATCACATCACTACTGTTTGCTAATATTTAAGTATTTACATGAAGGTAAGTCATCACGACGTTCTTACTCTTTTTTCTAGAGAGTCTCTTAGCGCCTAAAGCCGTTGCCGAATTTCTCGTTGCTGCAGAAAGCTTAACTCAGATGTATGTTTTGCTTGCACAGTCTTAATTTACCTCTAATTTTTGCAGGTGTCGACTGATAAGCTAAATCGTGCTGTTTTTAATGTGCTTTATAGCTCCTGTGTATTTCAAAACGACGAAAAAAGTAATTATGAGCAGGATTTTACATTTTAAAATTACTATGTTGATTCAGGTATGGCAGAATTGCTTGGTCATTTGATGTCTCTGCAGCTCATTGAAAGCTCCGACCCACGAAAACTGCTCAGAAAGTGCTGCTCGACCTTCTCTAAGATGTACAAGTTTTTTTCCGAAGAGCTCTTCGCAGCAAAGGTAGTTTCATTCGTTATCAAGTACGGATGTTGCGTTTTATAACGAAGTTTTGCAGGTTTTCCTTACTGCGGCACTTCACGAGCCAGTGATGTTTCTGCTCAGTCAGGATGAACTTTTCCTCGATATTGATCCTGCCAAATCAATCCTTCGTTTTTCTGGTGCTTTTTCTTCCGAAATTCAGGTGTTTTACTAATTTTTACAGCGGCAGAGCGTGTTAGACGCTTTGGATCTGACGAGAATTCCGAGGATTATATAAACAAAGTGGCAGAACATCGAAAAACAGTGGAGGACAAATTGGTTTTGATTACCAATCATTTCTTGCAATGTAATATTCTGCGCGAATTTACTCCTTCTTATTGGATATTTTAGCAATTCGAAGTGCGATGACGTTATTTCCATCAAGGTTCACTTGGCTTGTTCGTCACTTGCAAACAGGGTTGTTAAAAAGCAGTGCGTAGGATCAGAAAAAGATGTGTGTATAATGGCGAAGCTCGAGTGAATAGACACTTATACCTTTGTAGGCTGCTTGATTTGCACGGACATGGTCTTCACCTATTTTCTGTGTTCCGCAATTGTTCATCCAGAAGAGGCAAGCTTCTCTAAATGTCTTTAGGTTGCAGAGACTTAGGGGGTAATTTTAGATTGGAATAATATCAGATACGCCGTCGAGCATATTGCACGATTCAATTTGATACAGGTAGGACAGGTGATGCAAAATCTTGCGCTCTTGCCTTATGAAGTGCCCGCTCCGCAAATGCACCGCCTGCTAGTGAAACTTGATAATGTTAATGACTTTTCTGTATCACTTTTTTGAAAGGCATAAGTTTCAGGATTGTATGTCAGAAATCGTTCAGAAATATTTATATCAAAAACGTTGTCACCGGTTGAACTTTACGAAAGCGAAGGTAATGAAGTGAATGGTAAATGATATCCCAGTATCGCTCGAAGTTAAATTTTATTTTCAGCCAGCTGTCGAAAGGTATGCGTCGGAACACTTCAAGAAATTAAAATAATCGTTCGTCTTTTTTTGCTGTTTTTATTTTAGAAATGATTGCTTTAGCTGGCTTCCTTGAATCACTCTGCAGTGAATCAAATAACTGATGTTCGTCTGCACAAAAAGTTAGAAAATGAAATAAAAAAATTGCCAGTTGAATTGAAAAGCAACCGAACCGAGGTAGGTATCTATCCATGTTTGATCTACTTTTAAAGCAAACATCTTGCAGGTGCTCATTCTTCCTGTGAGCGAGAACAATGATGCGCTCCTTCGTTACCGGGAAGCTTATTCAGTCGCCGATATCAAAGTAGACTTTAGTAATTTCTTTTAAAAATGTTTCTACTGCTTTCAGGGATCACCTGTTGACACTTATCACGATCCTAAGAATCTTGAAAAATGCAAAGCCTTTTTGGATGCGAAGCGAAAACTCCGGTTGTTAATGCTTAAATATTAAATTTTGTTTGCGTTTATATATTTTTGTGTTTATAGATCCGTTCTTAGTTCGGCCCTGACCTTGTGCTTGCATCTGCTGCTGCATGCAACAACAATCTCGGGTCTTTTTTAAGTTTTAGAAGATACTTCTTGAAGAAATTTTTTAAAGGGAGAATAAGCTCGAGGAGTTGCATAAGTTGCTGAAAAGATTGCTTGCAGAGTCAATAAATAGTCGTGAGCATGGATTTTCTGCACAAGTCAGAGAAGTAGACATTTAAAGCATATGTTGAGACGGCCTCGTAATTTCGCTAAATTTTTCAGGTACAGCGATGTCTAATTGTTCTAGGAAATGAGGGTAGAATTTTTTATGTTTTCTTTGGTTACACGCTCTTTTCAGAATTTATCGTCTATTGGCCACGTTAGAAAGTGAGCATCAGGAGCGCGCTTCTCACATTTCTCGTTTACAGAATTTACGAGCTTCACTGCTTCAGTTAAACTATTATCTATTCCGCACCAAAACCAGAATTCAGAGGCTTGATTTTCCGTTATGCTACCTAGATAGAATATTTATCTGTTTTAGGGAAAAGGCTCTATCTGCCGAGTGTTTACTTGAAATTCTTGTCAGATTTTTCCTCGAAGGAAAAGACCTATTTCTTCGCCAGTTTGTCCATGATTTTCGATGTTTGAAGGCGCAGGTACAATAGCTTTTATAGCTCTGTCTCATTATATAGGTTCTATGTAGGATGAAAGGACAAAAACTGTCGAACAAGCACTCCGTTTTCTGAATGAAAGGTTCTACATAGAGCCAATGTGGCGTTTTGCAACCTCTGACAACTTGGATTACGCCCAAAAGTGTTTGGTAAATTTTGATTCTTTTGGCCCAGCTGTGTTGTAAAAGTAGTGATTTCAAGGAACGTTCGCTGATGGCCCATGTTTACAAGTTTGCCATGTTTCCGAATGGAGATGCAGATCATTCACGTGATGCGTAAGCTCTTATGTTAAAATTGTCCTTTAAAGTTTTCTGTATTTCAGAATATTTTATAAATCAATCCAGAAACTCTCCCTTCGGCTTACAATAACTCATCCGGATCTGGGAATATTAAAGGTAGCTTTAGTTATAATCAGTGAACATCTACGGGTTTTTAGAAGTATCATGGCGAGTGTCCTTGGCCATCTGCTCAAGCCGAAATTGCAATCATCAATGCCTATAAGTCTCCTTGTGACAAGATAGGATGTGTTGTGCGGTGCTGTGAGACTATTGAAGTATTTCCGAGTCACTTCATTACCGATATCTCTCTAACGCTACTTTATTAAAGAATCTGATTTCGCTCTCTTCTGATGTTGGGACTGTGTGCGCTGATGACTTATTGCCTGTTCTAGTCTATGTCCTTTTGCAGGCGAATCCGCCTACTCTGTTATCCAACATTCAGTAAGAATTACATATTTGTTATGCAGGCTTGTTTTTTTTGTTAAGGTACATCAATGACTTCTACGCGGATCGGATGCAGGGACAGGCTGCCTACTGGTGGACTCAATTTGCTGCCTCTGTCGAATTCCTTAAGCAGCTTCTTAATAGACACTTATAATATTGTTGCTTTGTTTTTGACTTTGCAAAGGACCTGTTTTATTGTATATCTGTTGCGTTTTACACAAATAATATTTTTTTAGAAGCCTAATATAGTGAGGGTGTGATTGTTAATTGGAAGGCTTTTGATCAGAAATCTTTGATAAGAGCAGATTTGTTATAAATTTTTTCAGTGGGCTGAATGTACTAGAGGGGGGGGGCTTTTATTTTTTGAACTCGCCGCGCCGAAGGCGCGGAAAAAATTTTGAGTCATAATTTTTTTACGCCATCTTCTGATCGCTTCTAATTTTCCACATAACATTGTTGAAACAGCCTTTAAACATCAAAAGCACTTATTCTATATTCATGGTTTATCCACTGTTTCTCTGAGGCGTTCTACCTAAATTTTATCTGACCTATGCTGCCAACTTATTTTCTTGTCCTTAACGTAAACCGAACTCACTACGTATCGTTTGTTGCTGATTTTCTGCTGATGATTACTGCATAAAGCAATTTTTGGCGCTACTAGCGAATACCCCCCCAAGCATCCGACCTTTAAAAATTGCTGTAACTACCCTTGCAAACAACAAGTTTAGGCTTAGCCTTAGGCTTGGGGTAGGCCAGCGTACGGAAGTTGTGACTAATGAAGAGTTTTGCGCACATTTTCCGGGGTCTGGGACATAAATTTGGGTACTTTTTACTAAAGTAAAAAAAGTGAAAATCGTTGGGGGGGTATTCGCTAGTAGGGTCCAATTTTTTAAACCAACGAAATACCCGCTGAAATAGTGCTCGATCTAGTTTTTGGTTTGAAATTCACTCATTCACAAGTATTCCAGCAATCCACTTCCAAAGATACGATTGGCAAATACATAAAGACATTCTTTGTATCTTTTATCACGTTTAGCAACACTTATTTATCGAAAAAAAAATGATTCTGGGGTTTATATAAAAAAGGGGCTTATATTTTTAGGATACCCACTAGAGGGGGGGGGCTTATAATAGGATGGGGGCTTCTATTAGAGGAAATACGGTAGACCATGTTCATTAAACAATTCCAAGAGCTTTATGTTATTACACTCCACGCTCCCACTAAACACACCGCTGCGGTGTCACTGCCAAAAGTTTGTTTCCGCCTAAGATCGAAATTTTTATTTCAGCCAAGCTCCGGCTTTAGCCATTACTGTTTATAGTGCACGAGAATAAAATGTTCCACCTTTTGTTGAAAAGTGCTACCTTTTGGCTGAAAAAAGCCAATTTTTATTGTTGACCATAAAAAAGGTTATGGCCATTTCAAAACCGCTGAATTTCTTGAACACCCTGTACAATACATAAATTGACATATTTCAACAAAAGTTCGGCTGTATTGGTTTTCGTCATTATCTTTTTTTCAAAAAGCACCAGTTTTGAAAATTTCCGTTTTCGCCATTTCCCTTTTCGTCATTAGCCGTTTTGAGTGATATAAAGGGTGGTAATTCTTTTTGCCCATAGAATACTCGTTTTTCTCATAGAATTTTTTTTTGCCCATAGATTTTGAATGCCCATAGAATACTTTTTTTCGCCCAGTGTTTTTGAAAACGAATACGAAATCGGGTTTACGAACGAATTTGCGAAACGAAATGAAAACGAAATGGTGTCTCAAAGCGAACGAAAACGAATGGCAATGTGAAATGAATGCGAAAACGAAAACGAATTCGTTTTCGTTTTCATTTCGATTTCGCTTTCGTTCTCATTTTAAACTGGAGTTCGTTTTCCTTTTTATTTTGAAATGGTTTTCGTTTTTGTTTTCACTTTGATCCTGCATTTATTTTCTTCAAATTTACTATACTTTAGATTTTCGCGGTACGTGACGATTCATCGCCAGGCCGATTCATCACCTCGGGACGATTCATCACCTTCCACAAAAAGGCGACGATTCATCACCTCCCATAAAAAAGGACGATTCATCACCTTCCACAAAAAGGAGACGATTCATCACCTTCCACAGAAAGGGACGATTCATCACCAATTTACAAATTTCAAATTTATTGAGTAAACATAACAACAAAAGCAACAAAATTTCATAACACGTGTGAGGTAAAGTTAAATCAAACAAAAATTTCCAACATGTGAGACTAATGATCCATTAAGATATTGTACGCCAAGCCGCGGAGATGTTCCATCAGATTCGGTCCCGCTTGATTTCTACCCTGCTACCCGCCCTGAGCTCTCACCTACTCCGCCACCACGAGTCTCGCTTGATATTGGATAAATAGTCGTTATCATAGTCGGTGTTGTGGTCTCGCTGAATCCTCTTCAAGTCTTGCAGAAGCGGCAAATGGTCGGATGATCCACTGCCGAAGCGTTCTGAAGACGGCGATGAGCTGCTTCTGCGAAGTTATTCGTCCTATCTTCACCAGCAAGCGTCCTGTCATAGCAGCTCCACCACGCGATCGGAAAGGAAGGAGCTCGTCTGGCAGTTTCTATATCAAGGTGGTTTTACCACAAGTTCCTAAGAAAAAAGCATTTTGAAGGAGGAAAATAAAAGCGTCTTGATCCATGCCCATAGCTCGCGCCAACTGATCGACTTGCCTACCGCAATTAATTTCGTTAATATCCATTTCACCTGAAAGCAAAACAATAAAGCAGGGAAGATGAAAACAAAGAAACACGAAAATGAGAAGAGAGTAAATGAATTCGTTGAACCAGCTATCAAACATTGCTGTAAAATTTTTACATTTTTTGTGTCAAGACAACTCATAATTTATGAAAGGTAAATGAATCGTCCCTTTCTGTGGAAGGTGATGAATCGTCCCCTTTTTATGGGAGGTGATGAATCGTCCCGAGGTGATAAATCGGGCTGGTGATGAATCGTCTGTGACCGAGATTTTCGCACCGTTTTTTACTCTCATTAACAACTTTGTGTTTAGGCTAAGTGAACAGGATATTCAAATGGACTCAATTAGCTCACCGCCGTGCAGTCTCAAAAAAAAGAGGAGGTTGTCAACGAGATGCGCCTCGGAATGACTTTTTGGAAGAAAGAAATATGGCAGGAGAAGCTATCGTCTGATGCAAAAAACGCACTACGGTTCGTACAATTATCTCCAATTATCTTTTGTGGGGATAATTACTGTACCTTTTTAGGTATAAAAGTCTTCCACTACTGCTCCAAACCTTAAAGGGCAGTGGAGAATAGCACATCCGATGAAGAACAGCCTTCTCAGAATATTGGATATAAATTTACCAGGAAGAAACTGAACGTAAGGTATCTACGAGTTTTAAAGATGCTTAATTGCTTGCATTCGTCTCTGTATCTTTCCAGAATCCATCAAGCTTAAAGTGCGCTTTCTGATGTGCTTTCGATCTAGCATTATCAATCAACCTCATGTCAGCTCTTCGAGTGTTTTTCATCAATCATCAAATAAAAAAATGTTTGTGAAAGAGCTCTGTCAATTTTCGTGATCTCTGTTCGTCTTGGTGCTGAAATGGCCAATTCTTCTCTTTTCGACGTTGGCATCGATAACCTGTTAGGTTTTGAAGAACAGCGAATCTTCAGAAAAAAAGTAAATATTTATGTTGTGGGTATTATTTAGTCCTGTCCTTTTTAGATGTTTTTCGATAGCTTATATCTCGGCATCTATCGTGGATCAAACAAAAAAGAGCCATAAAATGCAATTGCTTCTATGAAACAGGTAAAGTTAGATAGATAGTTTAATTATTCTATCTTGTGACGTTTTCCAGGCTAATAATGGTGGGTGCCGATCTCCTGGAATTCGGTGTCTCCATGATGAAGATGGTAATCGCTCGCTTAGAATATTTTGTCACATTTTTGTGAAAACTTGGTTGATATCTTTCCTCGCCGTCGACATGGCCCCGACGGAACGTGCTGAGATATCAGAGTGATTAGCGGAAATTTTTGAAATTTTTGTTCTTAGCGCTTTTTTTAAAATGACTTTAGAAGATACGTCCGTTTTTAATGTTCCATTATTTCTATCAAACTTTGGCTGCGAAAGATTGACAAAGTATGATTTTTTTCGTTAGCGATTATTTAATGGTTTTCAGGATGGAAAATACATCGCAAAGTTGGTTCTTGAGATATTGTACTAATACTCCAGTGGAAAGAGTCTTCTCTCAACGCGGTTTGGCTGTGTCAAGGCATCAGAACAGAACCAGTTTTCAACTACTAGATTCTCAGTTACTGGTGTATTTGAGTTCTTATTGTTACGAGAAATGAGTCATTGTTGATTTGTGTCGTTTTTCACTGAATAGAGTGTTATACATGAAAAAGTTTGCGTATTGTGGTTGATAAGTGTTCTAGGAATTAAACACAAATCGATGAATTTATTAAAGTTATCGGATACCAGACGAACAGGCGCCACCTAGCGCTTAAAAAATCAATTGAAAAAATACAAAAACATTGCCTGGGTACCTTTATCAATGTACCCTTCTAGGCATCCATTTCTGATTACCACTACCTCGGTACCACCCCACCCCCTCTCTGTGTATTCCATTAGGTACGACCGCCTCAGAACCATAACTTAAGTACCACCACCCAGGTATGACCACCTATGTGACCGTGATCTGGAAACCCCTACCTAGATACGACCATCTAAGACCCATAATCTGGGCACCACCTTTTAGATACTTTCATTAGGGCACCCTCATCTGGATACAATTACTTGGGTGCTTCCCTTAGGTTAGCTCCATCTGGCTACCTCTATGTGTGTACCTTTATATAGATAGCACAACGTGGATGCCTTCCTTTGAACACGTGGGTACCTCCAACTCGGATCCTTAATCAGGCTAACCCCATCTCGGTACCACCTCCTGAATACACAAAATACTATATGTAGTTTAGAAACTGGGTACTTCTCGGACAAAACAACTATAAGTTTCAAATTCTGAAATCAAATTGCCTGTAAAAAATGCCAGAAGTTATAGACAGGAACCCTAATATGAAGCGAAAACGAAAACGAAATTCAATACAAAATGAAAACGAAAACGAAATTTAATGCAAAATGAAAACGAAATCGGTTCAAAACAAAATGAAAACGAAATTGATTTCAAAATGAAATTAAAAAAAGTGCATGGCTCAGGCGAAAATCCAACGAATCGAAAATTTCATCACTAAGTATCAGGCTGCAAATGTTGGGCCGCAAGTTTCGGCCGCAAGTGCCGTGTCACCACAATTTCACATAGTGAAAAATAATTTCTGCTGGGTGATACACAATTACTTGGAGATGTTGGAAAAATTTTCGTTAGTAGCTCTTTACCCCGCCTATTTCTGTGGTCCTGACCATAGCGGGGCACATTTTTGAAATTTACGCGGCGTCCCATCCCCGTCTTTTGAGATTTTCGCCGGCCGTCCCATTTTCAAAAATTTTTACCGTCCGTCCTTCCGGCCATCCGCAATTTGGCCGGCCGCCCACTTTGTCGCCGGCCGTCCGCCGTCTATAACACAAAATGTTTGACCCTAGTATAAAATACCCCCCCCTAAAAAATTTCCCTTTAAAAACGCTAGTAAAAAATCTCCAAATATACGTCCCAGGCCTCAGAAAAAGTGCGTAAGACATTTATTAGTCCCAACTTCCGTATGCTGGATTACCCCCGAGGAAAATTTTCCGTACAGAAATTCAATTATTAGGAAAAAAATTTAAATTGGCGGTACAAATTTAAACATGTGAGCATGCCCTCTTAAAAAATTCACAAATTATTGTCGCCACATTGCCACTTGAAACGCACTCTCACGGGCAGGAGGAGAGTGGGGCAAATATTTGCCGAATAACGACAAGGATTTTTCCCCTATCTGTTTTCCCCTATTTGAATTTTCCCACTCTTCTTCTACCCACTCTCACAGTTTTTAAAAAAATTTTGACGTTCACATGACAAAGGATTGAAAATTGGACTCAACAAAGACAAAATCAATAAAAATTCCGATCGTATATAAATTTGTTGATAATTCCATTCTTCGCGGCCCCGTTTGGATCGACCTCTGTCGGCCGTCCGGCTATTCACCGGCCGTCCGTTAGTTGGCCGTCCACTGGCCGTTTTCCCTTTTTCATCCGCCTGCGGCCGTCCACTTTTCCGGCGCCGTCCAGGACGGGACAGGGACGGGCCCGGCGGACGGGCGCCTCACTATGTTCCTGACACGATTTGGCCATTTTAGTCATTCCGACACGCCATGGCTCGTTTCTACTCTATCGAGCGTTTTTATATTAATACATTATAATTAATGGATGATCCTTTATACTTCAGGGTGTTTTTTGTACGACAAATACTATCTGAATTAATAAAACAATAAGACACATATTTATTTTTACTACATCAAAAATTATTGGTTTAAACTGATGTTAATATTTTTTAGCCTTCCGTTGTGTTCCACGGTTATCTGCAACAAATAGTACAAATCCAGTTTTAAATGCTGAATTTTATTATCACTGGTTACTTTTAAAATTAAATTTTGTTGTAAAGCATGATATGAAAAACAAATATCTTGATGAAAACTGCTTTTGAAAATTTCCAATAACCATCGTTTGTGGGTGCAGGGGAATTTACTAAATGTGAGTTGGAGGAGTTACAATTCACTTTCATCTTCCAGTTTACTCTTTTCAGTCTATTAAATTTTTTCGAAAATTCGGTCCATTTAAAGACGTTTTCCTTCAACTTTTCGAAACCTTATTTAGTCAGTTGATAGCTTGTCAGAAAGCTGAGATCTCGAACCAGTCAAAAAAATTTAAAATTGGTAAGAAAACGACCAAGAATAATAGGTCTCTTACAATGAGCGGGTGTAGGTACAGGTGTGGATCGACGTCCGGTGAGAGGTTGAGGTCGAAGTAAAGGTTTTTACAATCCGATTATGCCTCTTTGTACTGTTTTTCAATGTAAGGGTATTTTTTTAATTAGTTTTGGTACTTTTTGTCTCATTTATGAAAAACTCAGAATCTCCACATTTTGACACCATATTAGTGTTCAGCATGGTCAATTTGCGGCCGGAATGCACTTAACTGGGTATGATCAAAATTGCGCTTTATCAACTTATAACGCATTCTTAGCATACTTGCACGCTCGCCAAAAATGAAAAAAAATCGCCGGCGCTTTTTCATTTACGCCGCCGGCACCGGCGCTTATCAGATGTCTTTTTTCGCGAGCGGCGCGCCAGCGCTGGTGCAGCGCCGGCGCCGGCTCATGTATAATATGGGTGACATTTGAATTTTGTTTTGGCCCTATTCTAGTTTAGGGGGCCAAATTTCGCCTTCGTCCCCCTGTTGATTTTAAAAGCCTACTCAGACTCCCGGAGTCACGCTTGACTCCGGAGTCAAATGGTCTGACTCCGGAGTCAAAATCGGTGACTCCGGAGTCAAATCGATGACTTTGGAGTCAGATCGATGACTCCGGAGTCAGACAGCATGAGTTCGGAGTCAACCTAGTTTTGTCATGCAAAACTACTGTAATCATTTGTTTTGCATTTTTCATCTTGTTTTCGATCGAGATCCTATTTATTCGCTGTAAGACGATGAAAAAATCTACTGTGCAGATGTCAGTATGAAAAGTTATAGTATGTAGAGAGTGATCTTTAATTTTAAAAATCTTCACCAGAACAAAAAAATGATACGGTCTTGGTTTTAGAAATGAAAAAAGCTTGTTCTCACAGTAAGTAGGTTCCTAAATTCTCAGCCGTTATTTTAATATATTATGAGACAAACAAAAAAAGACTCGCAAATTAAAAACTTGCAGATAGCTATGAGCAATTTTATATAAAAAAACTGTTTTTTTTAAAGCAACATATTGAATTAAATTGAAAAAAGTGATTCTTCGAATCACGAAAGACAAAAAACGCTAGCACAGAAAGAAAAAGCATTTGAAATGCTACAAAATAAGTTAAATTTGAAAAGCAACATGATTTGTATGAAAAAAATCACAGGCACTAGAATAAAAATAGTGAAATTTATCGAACTCATGCTGTCTAACTCCGGAGTCATCGATCTGACTCCAAAGTCATCGATTTGTCTCCGGAGTCACCGATTTTGACTCCGGAGTCAGACCATTTGACTCCGGAGTCAAGCGTGACTCCGGGGAGTCTGAGTAGGCCTTAATCAATTTTGCCATGGTCCCCCTGTGCGTTATAGTTATTTTTGTATTGTGATTATGGTGAGCATGGTGACTATGGCTGAAATATTCACATTAACCATGATCACCTTGAAAAGAATAGAAGGAACCAAGCATAAGATTTGAACAGAACTGGATGACTAAAGACCGAAAAACGCCAAATACAATACCGGGGAAAACGACAGGGTGGACCGAGGCGAAATTGATTAAAATCAACAGGGGGACCAAGGCGAAAATTGGCCCCTATGCTAGGATAGGGCCAATTTGAATTTTTTAACTTGGCCAATTTTACTCGGCGGCGCGCCGGCGCTGCGTGCAAGTATGATTATTAGGCCCTGAAAATGATAAAAAAAAACCAATTTTCATGTGTGAAATAGCACTTTTTGGAGAGAAAAAATTCGACTCATAAGGGAGTATCATTGCTTTTTTGGTCAAATATTGGTGATTTGAATTAGCGCCTTTTGAATTTTCAAAGGGAAAACGGGCTGTATGGGAGGGGAAGGGAATGCTGAATTTTCTCTAATTCAAGCACTCTCCGGAATCCGATTTTGTACCCAAACTTATTTTTCTCGATTTCATATTTTTTTCTCGTATCTAATTTACATGATCATTCACAACCATATACCGTATTCTCTCTAATAGAACCACATGTGGTTCTATTTTTCAACCCTCTTGGGGGTGTGGTTTTATTAGAGAGTGTGATTCTAATAGAGAGTGTGGTTCTATTTTTCAACCTTTTGAGGATATTCAAACATTGCAGCATACGCGCATAAATCCTTTTTTTACAACAAAATTCGGACTTGTTCTGGTTTAGGGGGGACGCTCATTTATAATATACTTTTTATTGATTTTTGTTGATTATGGCAGTCATGGTTATATCAATAATCTACATAAATAGTTTAATAAGTAATTTCGTTGATCAAGGTGATTATTGTCAGCCTGGTCACCATAATCGACTTGATCAACCTAAAAAATAAATATTTAGTAAAAATGGGCGCCCCCTCCCCCAAACCAGAACAGGTCCCCAAACTCATCAACACTCTACTAATATCTTTATTATTAAACACATTTTCTTGCGATTCTTCGAGATCGATCTCTTGTATCAGCTCAGCCAACTTCTTCTCATCACGCGCGTGCTTCACCTTGCCTCGACCCCTCGGAACCGGTCTAACTTTTTTGAAGCAGTGAATGGCGTTGTCCTCACATCCATCGGTGGCATTGAGAACTCCGCACGATTCGAATGACTCAATTATGAGCTCCTTCGAGAGATTCTCCAGGCTCCGGCTATCCATTGTAGTTTGACGGCCGTTGGCGCAGCTTGAAAGTGTTAAGGGTGTGGTTCTATTAGAGAGTGTGGTTCTATTAGAGAGAATACGGTACTGAAAATGACGCCAAGAAATAGGGCTAAATTTTGAGTACAAGATTGCAAATGAGTCTGTAAATAAAAATTACGAAAAATGTCACTTCCAAATTAATACCGAGTAGTTCTGGGACAGAACTATTCGATGACGTTTTTCTGTAATTTTTATTTACATACTCATTTGCAACCTTGTACTCAAAACTTTGCCCTAATTCTTGGCGTCATTTTCAGTATATGGTTGTGAATGATCATGTAAATTAAATGCAAGAAAAAATGGTGAAATCGAGAAAAACAAGTTTGGGTACAAAATACGGATTTTGCAGAGGGGCGGAATTAGAGAAAATACGGTAATAGGGGCCACTTTTATGGCGAAATGATAAAAGTAGATGATTGTGTATTTCGTCTGTTTCACCATGTTTTTCAAAATCTATATGCATCTTTGATCAGGAATCTTGGTCGGAATCGTGTCTAAGACTAAAAGGCCTTTCCACCCTTCGTGAGCTTGGAGTTGATATGCGCACACCCACATACCTTAGACACAAATCACTCGAAAGTGACTCTGGATGCATAAAAAATGTATGCATACCAGAGTTTCTTTATGCGGTAGTATCTTCTAGTTAGTGGCCCACTGTGATTAATGGCTTTTTTATTCCCTTCCCCTCCCAATACAGCCCTTATTCCTTAAACAATTCAAAAGACGCCAACTTAAATTTTTACTGAAAACCCATGATACAAACCTCAAAAAAGCCTCCTGTGGTTTTGAATTCTTTTTCTCAGGGTCGGAAATACAGCCGGCTTTCTCACGAAATCGGGATCGAGAAACACGGGTTTAAGTTTAGGAACAGTGTACTGAAAAAAAACCTCAACATTTTTTTAAATTCAAACTGAAAACATCCACTTGGATCTCCACCTGGGCATAATTTAGCAATTCTGTTGAACAAATCTCAAATATTTTTTACAGACGTTTTGAAAGTTGAATTTTAACTGTGAAACCATTTACAGAATTGTAATGCCAAATGTAAAAACAGTCTAACCAGCTGAGGAAGATGTTTCGGTAAAGATGCGGGTGGAGGTGCGGTTCGAGGTGTGGGTGTAGGTCAATATAAGAACATATCCATCTACACCAGTCACTGTAAGAACATGACATCGACCTCAACCCACACCTGCGACTGCTCATTTTAAGAGACCTATAAAAGCATTTATATATTTCCTGGAAAAATTCATTAATTTGCCAGGAAAATTCACGGATTTGGCGGGACACTTCACATACAGTCCTCTGCATTTGACAACTTTAAAACTACTCCAAAACTAAACGCCCGACAACTACAGTCTTTTTTTAAAAATGTAATTTAGCTTTGGGATCTAATTTGACCAGTTATATTACCCTTCCATGTTTTAACCGCAGTCTTCCTCGGTCAGCTGGCTCTACTATAGGAGAAGGTAGTCGTATGGTTTCGTAGTTTTCAAAAACTTGTATCCCGTCTTCTTGGAGCCTGTCCATGTCAATGCACTCAAACTGCATGTCTTCTAATCTATAATATATGCTTTGAAACTTAAGTTTTTATAATTCACATATATAGCAAAGGGTGGCATTTAATTTTGGCCGTAGAATACTGAAAATTGGCCGTAGATTTTTTTTCACTTCTTCCTACATTTTTGTAATAATTTTTTCGAAGCTTGATGGCTCATAAGAAAGCCAATATTCAGGGCTAGGTAATGGTGTAAAACGTTTTGAAAATTGTGGAAAAATGATTACGAAAATGTAGAAAGAAGTGCAAAAAAAACATCTACGGCCAATTTTCAGTATTCTACGGCCAATTTTAAATATAACCCCGTAGCAAACGCTGTATTTTTTACGACGACTAGATATTTTGTACTATTAGTAGGATTTGTCGCGCGACATTTTTGGATGATGTCTAAGGTAAGTACCCAGAAAGGGCCTTCGGGCGGGTTTAGAGTCGGGATTTTACTCTCTTGCACTGTTAGGGATCGGGATTTTTGATGTTTTTCAGGCCGGCCCGAGCCAAGTTTCGGGGTTTTTTTAATTGTTATTCAAAATTTTATATTGATTTCAGGATAGTGTATAAACGTCTTTTAAGTAATTTTTATACTTAGCTTACTAAAACATGTCAATTTTCATAAAACCACTAGGTTAATTTAGAAATCGACGGCGAATTGAAAAACCAAAGACGCCATGAAAAAACTGAGGAAAAATGCTACATTATGGCGAGCCAGAATACTTTTCGAACGCGAAATTTTGGAGAAAAAGCCATTTGAAGTTGGGGGTTCGACTCTGACAGACGTTAATTCAAACTTTTTTGTTCAAACTTTATGAATTTTTAATGCAATTAGGTAAATTTTCCTAATCGATAGAGAAAGTCCTGGCCTATCCATTTATGTAAAAAAATTTTAAATATGACACACATAAGCGTATGTTACAAGCAAGAATACTAAGTTGAGAAATATGGTGAACAAAACAAAAATTTAATCATTTAATTGTCTCGACAAAAAAGTGTCGATTTTGCCTTTCGACGTGTTTGACACCTCCTGGATTCTCAAATTTATATAAAAATGCGTGATTAGCTCGATACTCCAAATGATGCTCAACTCAAATAACTGACTAAGTAAGACTAGAACACAAATGCACACAAAAGACTGCACACAAATCATCCTGAAGACAAATAAACATCTAATGAGACGAATGAACTTGAAAAAACGACGAAAACTGGATCATTTTAAGCTTTTACTCAAATAAATCGGGGGTCCGAAAATTTGGGGTTTTACAATAATTTCGGGCGGGGTTTGGAGAAAATTTAGGGCAAAGTCTCAGGTCGGGGTTTTGGCCCAAATCAGCTCGGCGGATCCGGGACCCGACCCGTTTCTGTCACTAAAAATATCCTAAAAAGACCATCTATACCTCAGGGGTGTTAGGCGAATTCTTTGACAAAATCTATTTTTTTTAATCAGAAGCTTTAAAGAAATGTTTCTCATATCGTGTAGAGCAGAAAAATTCGTTCCGATGGTGATTTTGGGTTACTTTTCAAAAAATCCGAGTATGGGGCAAGTATAATAGTGCCTAGACTATGACCCTTATATCGATAACTTAATAATACTTCCAAAAACTAGGCAGAAAATTTAAAAATCTAGATGAGAACGAATGTGAAAATTTTGCGAAAAATAAAATAAGTTCCAATTTTCCGCTTTTTCCACGTGTCGCGCACGGGCACGCCCCTTTAAAGGACCATAGCCGTGGCCGACAACGAGAATTTCAAATGTTTGAATTGGCGCGGGACAGTTCTCTTTCGTCTTTCATTTTAATCTTTTGAGTCATTTGAAGTGAATTAAAAGAGGACAATGAAAGACGAAAGAGAACTGTCTCGCGCCAATTCAAACATTTGAAATTCTCGTTGTCGGCCACGGCTATGGTCCTTTAAAGGGGCATGCCCACGCTAATAAGAGGTGGTGCCCGGGAACCCGAATTTTTCTCGTAATCATTGAACTTCTGTACCAGGGCTGCGTCGGAATTCCGAAATCCGATACTTTTTGAGTTTCGAAATCCCAATTCCGATAAAAAAAGTCAAGTTCCGAAATCCGAAAAATGTCTTGCAATGAAATCAAATTCAGCTTTTTCTTGGTATTTGTTAACCCGAATTCAAGCTTTCTTCTATGTTTTCTATGTTCCCGTCATACATCTGCCACCTTTGCTGGCGACGACAAGGATTCGGTCCGGGCCCCACTCCGATGGTTTGTATGTACCCAGTGGTTCAGGCTCCATTCTGGTGGTTCGGGTGTATCCTGGTTATTTGGGCTTGACCGCTTACAACTTTGAATATTAATGCTGATTGAACTGTTTTGGGCCATTTATTGAGGGTTGCTTTGGTTCCCTTGGTGTTTTTTTTGTTATATTTTAGGCCTTTGGCATAGGCAAGGGTGGGCCAGCGTATCTTAGGACGGATTTAACCATATCTTGGACTCATGTTCAAGTCCATCCCAGCATACGCTGGCCTACCCTTGCCTAAGGGTAGGCCAGCTTGAGCCTAAAAAAACTACAAAAAAATAACAACAATGGGGACCAAGGCAAAAGCCCCATCCTCGCATTGTAATATATAGGGCCCTGTTTTGTGTGTTATAAAAAAGTGAATTCGAAAAAATTTTGAAATTTTGATTCTTATTTTTGGAGCTCGAAAATTTTCCGAAATCCTAATTCCGAAATCCGATACTTATTGAGTTCCGAATTCCGAAATCCGAATTCCGAAAAAATAGGTCAAGTTCCGAAATCCGTATTCCGATTCCGAAAATTCTGGAGTTCCGATTCCGAATTCCGTTCCGATTTTTTTCGGTTCCGATGCAGCCATGTTCTGTACTGATTTTCCAACTTGGTTTTTAACAAAACAAGGCCTATAATTCAATTTTAGCTATGTTTTGTTAGAAACCAATTTGAAAAATCCGTACAGAAGTTCAATGATTAGGAAAAAATTGAATTTCCGGGCACCACCTATTATTAGCGTGGGCATGCCCCTTTAAAGATTGTTTGCATAATCGGAGTTAAAGTAAGGGTGTTTACAATAACATTTCACTCTAACTTGTTTTAGCCGACCAGAGAATTTGCGCTCATTTGTCATTTTTTCATAGCAGCTGTGTATATTTGGCCCGAAATACTTTTTTTGTTTAATTTTATCAAACTTTGCTGGAAACTATTACTTCCGAGGCCGCCAAATAGAAAAAAGCGTCATATTTGGAGTTGGGGTAAGAGAAAAGAGGTGTTCATAATAACGATTTACACCAACTCCGACTGTTGTGAACAAGTCGTGAACATACTTCAAAGAGATTTTTGATCTGGATAAAGTAAAAAAAGCCGTTAATAGAAAATCCTACTTTTCGGAAAACCTTTCATTAGGGATCTGCGTTCTGAGCAGTCTCCAGAGAGGATCATCTCTTACACCAAACAATTGTTTCAGCCGACCAGATAATTTTTCTTCTTCAGATGAACCAATAGCTAAATTGTGAAATGTGTATTTTTAAACAAATTATTATTTACCATCTTTAATGTTCTTAAAAGCATTTTTAACCACTGGTTTGCTTCTAGATCCAGCCAAATAGGTCTGAATTTCTTTTATCAAGAACTTTTTGATTAATTAATTATATAACAATTGGATCAAATTAAATTGCGTTCTCAAAAGTCCGAATTTCACGAGTAAATTGCATTTTAGAGTTTCTTTTAGACTTTTCAACTACAGGGTGTTCCAAAAAAAAATCCCTCCGCTTCTAGGGCACCGTACGACCATTTGTTTATTTCACTTTCTTTTAAACGATGTGTCATTTTGTAGCCCTAAAAATCTTATATCGAATGGTATTTAAACATTTTATTACTGAAATGAAATTATTTATAAATTGACAGGACAAAATTTTAAATCTCGATTTCAGATCCAGAAATTTTAAGTTTTTGTCAAAGCAAAGGATTTGTAAGACTTTTAAGCTGCTTTTTAGTGGCAAATTTTTTTATCGCAAAGATGTCTCAAACAGATGATTTTGTAGCTCTTGTGTTCTTCTTTCGATTGCTACATAAAAATTTTCTTATTTTATTTTGAAAAGTCAGCATTTGGCTCCAACACATTTTAGGGTCATTTTGGAAGTCGACGGGCATTTGGAAAGCCTGGATTTCTATTATTCTTAGTTTTTTTTAAAAGGTCATATCTGAACAAGCAGATCTAAATTGTTTTTTCTGTAAAATGGATTTTGTAGCTCTTTATATGCGCTACACTATGAAATTAACAGCTTTAAAAAGCTTATGATTTTTTTTGACCATTGAATATTTTAACAAAAACTTAAAATTCGCGGTTTTGAAATCGAGATTTAAAATTCTGTCCTGTCAATTTATAAATAATTTCATTTCAGTAATAAAATTTTTATATACCATTCGATAGAAGATTTCCAGGGCTACAAAATGACATATCGTTTAAAAGAAAGTGAAATAAAAAAATAGTCGTACGGTGACCTTGAAGCGTAGGGCTTTTTTTTTCTGGGACACCCTGTATAGTTAAACAATAAATTTCACGCCAACCTGGATATGTACAATCATCTCCCAGGCCTTTCTGTAGGCTTTCCGCATATTTTCTTCATTACTTGGTTGCAATATAGGCAAATTTTCCTGAGACACTAGAGAGGCGAAAAGAGCAACCACATGAGAGTGATGACCATCCAATTTCTCCACTAATTGGCGAAAAATCTTAGAAATAATTAATTTTTAAGATGACAAAGTGGTGTGTTAGTAACAAAATCACTTCAGGGATGCTTAAATCCTTGCGAGATATAAGTGCTTGCAATTCTCTCAGTTTGTCTTGGTGCATAAAAAATCTCTGCTTAAAATCGCTGTTGATGGCTTCAACCAGAGCACAAAGAGAAGTATGCCGAGCCTCTGGATCACACAGACTATGAACACCTCTTTCTACGCGAAGCTTTCGGCTTGATTTTGCGTGGTTGAGATGAGAAGACTGCTTACCAAAATCTTGCACAGCTTCCACATTTGATTCCAATTGTACTATGAAAGGCTCGTGGGAAATGTCTTCACTCACATCGATTTGAACAGCCTGAAATTTAAAGGATGGAGAACCATATAACTTTTAGTAAGAAAATTTTACCAACAATGGTTCAAAAAATTTAGATTTAGGGATTGTTTTCAGTTGTCCGGACCCTAATCTATTTTGTATAATCTCAATGTCAAAAAAAACCTTGAAATACCAAAACGGGAATATTTTTGTCTTTTTTCAATATTTTTTCATTCATCTTTTAGTTGATTTAGTTTTTCATATATGTTCCTCTTTAAAGGGACATGCCCACGCTATTACAGGTTGTGGCTGCCAATTCAAAACAAGTTCTTAATCATTGAACCCTTGCACGGTTTTTTTAACTTGGTTTATAACAAAACAAGGCCTAGAATTTAATTTTTGGTTAAGTTTTGTTAGAAACCAAGTTGAAAAATTCGTACTGAAGTTTAATGAAAAAAATTTGAATTGGCGGGCACCATCTGGCATGCGTGTGCTTTAACACACTAACGGTTGAGTGGCCACTTTGGTCAGTCCGACTCAGAATTTTATGCCGAACACGACGGAGTTTTTGTTTTTTGAAATTTTTGTCAAAAAAGATTCGCTGAAAATTTGAAGTTACCGTATTTCCTGTAATAAGGCGGCATGCTGACTCATTTTTCAAACCCCCGAAAATCCGAAAAAAAATCGAATTCAATATCGATATTTTTGGGTGCTCAACCAAAATCTAAAAATTGGAATCGGTAGAGCTCGTGGTAGTTAAGAAAACGCATCAAACAGATGAGCAAAATATTTACTCTGCTCTGAGATATAGACCCTCGAAGTTGGGGTGCCGCCTTATCAGAGGGTTCCGACTTATTAAAGGAAATACGGTATTTTAATTTTTGTCTTGGCAAGAAAGTACGAAAAAATGGTCATAACTGTTTATATACTGAAGATTTTTCTAGGCTGAAATTGCATCTCGTTGAAGAAAAGCAGGGCTCTCTTTTAACCAGTGATTTGGCTGTCTATCATGACAATTTACTGCCCCGAAATCCCATAGATTATAGTGTCAGCCATTTAATAAGGTCTTATTTTCAAATGGATACATCTTTTCTCGCAATACTGTTTTGTAGAGAATTCCATGTAGAATTTTAATCTGCAGAGAAAATAACAAAAAAGATTGTTCTACGCAAAGTTATGGCTTCTGTAAGTTAGGTTACTATAGTTTGCCTTTACTGCAATGCAAACTGATAAGTTTGAAAATGAAACAGCGTATTAGTGTTCAGCATGGTTGATTTGCTTGAAACCCGCTCTTACAACAAATAGATCAGCGTCAAATTTTAAAATCCTCTCGAGACAAAAGTTATTTGACCTTCGAAAAATTCAATATTTAAAGATCCTGGGCTAGACGACAATCCTAAAAAAACTTAATACACAAAGTGCCAATTGTAAATCGGCGGGAATTTTTCACATATTAGCGGACAAAATTAATTATCACCCCAACTATTTACCTCAACATTTGCATTGTCGCTTTCTTCAAAAACATCAATTTTGCCATCAGATTGCGGATTGTACACAGCAGAATTTTTAATCCGTTTGCTATCTTTTCTTCGCTCACTCACTGCCTTATGTGAAGGGCTGGGAACTATTTGGATAGCACCTTGCTTGAAAAGAGTCGAAAGTTTCTTCAAAGTACATATTTGATTCATCGTTTTATAAACCCAACAAGCAAATATCTAACCTTGAGCCATTGTGGTTGCAAATTTTCGGGCCATTGTATTGGAATGCTGGTTTGAGCTGTTTTTCCCTCGTAATCAAGGACAAAGTCCATGCTTAAAACGCCTTTTTCCGCATCCTAATTAGAATTTAGCATGAAAGAAGAAATAAAATTGTTTTGAAAAAGCGTACAGCGATGATTGCATGCAAGGGGGAGTTCTTGGTGCTACATCTGCTGTTTTTGAGGTGATTGCGCACTTGAAGAACTGTTTTGTTTGGCAGAAAATTGGAGGCTATTAACTGATATTTTCCTTAAATTAACTAGGTTTTACACGTATTTTAAATAGATAAACTAAATTGACTGACCATTCCAATTATTCCAACTAAATTTTTTTTAAGTTTACATTTTCGTCAACTTTTTTAGTTATCAAACCGAATCGAAGCCAATTGAATTTATTTTGAAACGGCTCATGCAAAAGGGACTGATTTCAAATAGGAAACATCTGGGAGCCCACATCTGGGAATAACAAAAAACCACAGCCAAAACAGGCGGATCTTATATACTTGAGAAGTTGCTCAGGGTCTTACAGTTTAAGCAATTGTTGATTTCAAAAACTTTTCAAACCTCTGCTATTCGCAAAAAAAAATACTTACGTGGAATGTTTGACATGTCTCAGTCCAAACAGAGCTAGTGCCAACAGCATTTGTTCAGAAGGCAAAAAAGTGGAGTGAAATGAGTCAAATTTAGAAAAACGATAAGTAGGCAACAGCTCTGGATATTTCAGTGCTGAAATACCGATATAAAAATTAAAAAAAAAGAATTGAAATATTGCCTGAACTTCTGGCAAACACCCACATTTCCTCATTCCTAGGTGGTAGGTCTGAAAATAGGAGACATTAAATCAATAACTACCAACAAGCTGGAGTGAAGAACGCTCCTTATTGATTATGATCAGCAGTATTATCAATGAATTTTGCAATCGCCTCACTCAGAAGAGTGAGATGTTACTGGATCCAATCATTTTTATAAGTTCCCCTTTATCCTCTAATAATTATCTTCTGCCTGGTGTAATGGCTCATTTATGAACGTTGTCGTCGTCGTTGGAAAAAATGTTTTTATAAAGACGATTCACGCCGACAACAACTACAACTCCAATGACGACGACAACGACGACCTATTTATAAAAAAATCCAGCGACAACGCCAACGACAACGAAAATTTTTCTTCCAATTAGACAAATTTTGCATTTTAAGTCAGAATTTTGAGGGTTAACTATATTCTCCACACGTTTTCCCTCGAAATATCGACTGAGAATGCGAAATTTGTCCAATTTGGAATGAAAAATTTCGTTTTCCTTGGCGTCGTCGTTGGATTTTTTTATAAATAGGTGGTCGTTGTCGTCGTTGGCAAAAAAAACGGTTTTATAAAAAAAATTTCCAACTACAACCGCAACGTTTATAAATGAGCCATAAAATCGTGTTTTTGGTATTGTTTTTAAAGATTTATGTCAGGAAAGTTACCACTCAATTGGTAGCTCATATCAATGACTGCATAATAAGGGGCCCGATAAAAGTGTTCAAACTGGGCTAAAAACGGCATCACTAAAACCACGGTTCTGAATTAGAGAGAGGGATTATACGGTAATTGATAAAAGTCAGAAAAGTGTTTAAAACTTAGGAAAAGCTGAGTTATTACGAGGTGACACATTTGCGAGCGTCAACTATCAACTCACAAGATGAGAAATGTGATGAAGTAGAAGGAGGACTGCTAACACTTGCCGGCAATTGTACCTCTTTGCAGGCCAGCACATCATGGCAACTATACACAGCATCAGGCAGATTGGAAATGTGGTAGATGGATGGTACATCATCCGGCCGGTCATACATCTCTTTGTCAAGTTCATGCTACAAAACAGTTCCTTAAGTTAAAGGACCATTATCGTCTAGGGCCGCAAGTTTCGCATGTTTTAATTGGCGGGGGACAGCTTTTTTTACTCCGAAAATGCACGAAATTATTTTTTCAACTAAAAATGATTAAAGTTGATTTAAAAGATTATTTTTTCTTGCATTTTCGGAGTGAAAAAGCTGTCCTCGCCAATTCAAACATACGAAACTGGTAGCCGTAGACGATAATGTTCCTTTAATGAAATAATAATGCTATAGTTGCTTACAATCATTTCAATAGCTTTGTTGCGAATATCCAGCAATTTGGAGTCTCCATATGTCCCAACTATGCACTGGGCTAGCAACTGTACATGCTGTAAAAATAAGTAAATACCGTATTTTCTACAATAATCGCCACCCTTGTCTAATATCCCGCGCTTCTCGTTTTTTTACTATAATTTCAGAGTTAAGGCCATTTTTGATTGACAATCTAGGAGAGTGAAAAAAATCTCCAATAGAGCTTCATAGAAAAAATGCGGTATGGCAAATCTTAGATTTCTCTTGCATCTAAAAAACCTGAACTGGATTTGTAATTTTTTAGCCTCAACCTTGGAGGCTTAGGTGTCCAAGTTGTGACGATTCGCCCCACATTTAAAAACGAGCATTTGCAGATTTGTGTTTCACTCGGGTTGTAATTATTTCCGGAGAAATAATTTATGGGAAAATACTCGGATAAGTATTACCAAAATCTGGTATTATAAATCTAAAAAATAAGATTCCAAATCTTATTTTTTAGACTTTTCACGACAAAAGCCTTTTTTAACAGCAAAAGAGAAATGAGCACTGTACAAAATACCGGGCTCTCACATTTTTTTCTCGAAAAAATGACGTTTGGGTAGAAATTATACGTTTGGGTAAAAAAGGACATTTTGACCATTTTTGAAGAAAAGGGGTCATTTTATCCAGTGCTTATCGAATTTTTTTTATTAAAAACTTCAAAAATAAAAAAAATTTAAGGTCTCAAAAAACGAACAAATCTTTTTTAAAAGGACGTCTGGTATCCCTGTTAAAATAGCATGTTTTAGCCAAAATACTCTAAAGCCTCGTGTCCAATGACTGAGAGGAAATTCCATGTTTTTTAACGCGGGAAGGGCTGTAAACTTTATTTTGTTCATAATTTTTTTTCTTTTGGTCACATTTTGTAGCTAAGATTCAAGGCTACCCAATAAAATTTGTTCCAGCCACAAATCTCTGAAAAAACTTTGATAAAAATGCGTTTTCTCTCACTCTGCCTTTCAGTCATTACAGTGAATGGCAGACTGAAAGGCAGAGTGAGAGGATACGCATTTTTATCAAAGTTTTTTCAGAGATTTGTGGCTAGAACAAATTTTATTGGGTAGCCCTGAATCTTAGCTACAAAATGTGACCAAAAAAAAATTTATGAACAAAATAAAGATTACAGCCCTTCCCGCGTTAAAAAACATGGAATTTCCTCTCAGTCATTGGACACGAGGCTTAAAATGTCCTTATTTCAAGCCAATATTTAACTAGCTGTGATTTTACATTTTAGGGTTGCATTTATGAGTCTTCACTCTTTGGAATTGGATAGTAAAAACCTTGTGACTTAAATGATTTATAAGTTGTGTTTGTTTGAGCCATTAGAAAAACTCAAAATTTGTATTTACAAAAAATTTGGCCCTAGTGAAAGGACCATGCTCGCGGTGATCTGGTGGTCCCCGCCAATTCAAAAAAATTTCCTGATCATTGCGCATCTGTTCGAATGTTTTAACTTTTTATTTAGGTTAAGTTTAATTAATTTTAGGTTGAGTTTTGCTAGAAACTCAATAGAAAATTCGTACGTAAATTTAACGATTAGGAAAAAGTTTTGGATTGGCGAGGGGCCACCAGATCAACATGAGCATGGTCTTTTAAATAAAGGACAAAAAGTGTGCATGGGCGTTTTTCGCAAATTTGTTCATCATATGGATATATATGACCATATTACTATATTATGGCCTTCAGAAAGCTATAAAAACTAACCTTTTCCATTTGAATTTGGAGTGCTTTTATCTCATCCTCATGAAATCGAACATTTTCTGACAAAAGCGAGCACGAAAAGACTACATGATTAGTACTTGACGGAGTGCTTTGATGGATTGGTGGAATTGAAGAGTTGACGGTATGCCCAACTATTTGAATGTCCTCTGAGTTAGCAACATTGTCGGTCTGCCCATGTGTCTGCTTACAAGAGCTAATGGATGCGCATGGTAATTGCCCTTGGCGATCGCTGTGTTCTAGCTGTTCAGCAGCTTCATTCCGATCTGGCATCAACAAGTCTTCTCTAAGCGCTTCTAGCTCCCATCCTAAACACAAGTCAATTTTTTTAAAGATGACAAATTGTTATAATAAACTTAAATTTAATAAAGAGGCAGTCGAAGTTTTAATTTAGAATTTGTTGCAAGCGGCCCTATCCTAGAATAGGGGGCCAAATTTTCGCCTTGGTCCCTCCTGTTGATTTTAATCGATTCTGCCTTGGTCCCTCTGTTGTTTTTCCCATCATTGTATTTGGCTTTTTGGTCTTTAGTAATCCAGTCCTGTTAAAATCTTCCCCATGCAGTTTTTCGTTCTCATTATTTGCTTTGATTAATCCCATTACAGTCTTCTTCAATTCAACGGCTCGCACTAAAGTCTTTGAAAGTCTTGAGATTGCGATCATTGTATTTGGTGTTTTTCGGTGTTTAGTTATGTAACCGTTCTTCGCATGAAGGAAGCCCGAATAAAGCCACTTGCGAGAATTGCAATCTGCCAATGTCAATCGAGAAGCGCTCCGAAAGAATATGGAACACAGGTTTATTTTATACTCAATCGACATGTGTAATAGTGGAGGTGCATGAGAAATAGCAAGCTGTGTATGAGAAAGACCGTCAGAAAAGGATCGTTTTCTAGAATTCAAAATTCCGTCTTGCAACCTTCCTCGTCGTACTCTACACATGGGCAAATGACTACTCTAACAAGCAAGTTATGAAAGAAACCGGCTTGAGTAAGAATTGTGTATGCGATTGGTTAGCCATGACTCGCGAAGTTTGCCCAAATTAGCTTACTTTATTACTTCTTATAATTTTATAATCATATTTAAAAAAAACAACAAAAAAACAAAAGGGGACCGAGGCCAAATCGATTAAAATCAACAGGGGGGACCAAGGCAAAATTCGGCCACCTCTTCTAGGATAGGGCCGCTAACTGCAAAGTACTTGCACGGAAAATAAGAGCTATATCGATTACCGAGTGCATGGATAGGAAAAAAACTACACTCCCTGTGCACGAGACTTTACCAGCGTTAGGCAGTTAACGATAAATTTCCGGTATTCGCCGCAGATTGTACAGAAAAGTTCACGGTATTCGCCACGGACCGGGGTTGAAGTTTGATATTGGTTCGCTTTTATTAAGTTAGATTTTCCCGGTTTTTCACACAATAAAGTCCGCGGCTAATCCCGAAAACTGCTCGGCAACCACTTAACGCCATCTTTCCAGGGTTTTATTATGATAAATTTACTTGGGATCCTGGTGGTCCTATCCATTCGGTATTCCTCCTCTTCACACATGTCCATTTCGGGAACAATGTTGTACTCATCATCATCCTCATCTGTAAATAGATAATATTAGTTTTGTATGAGTTCTGTAAAACAACCATTAAGCAGAGAGTCTGGTTCATCTCTGAACACAGAGTTTACAAAATTGAGATATTCCGGATCGTCAACTGATGTCTACAAAACGATTTATAGGCTAGCTTCCAAGTAGAGGAAAATTAACTAACCAATAATTCCATCGGCATGGAATCGTAATTATTAACGAGGGGTGACCGACTGATTGTTTCACCCCAGTCAGCATGAGATTCGGAGGGGAAATTTGACTCGTCATCATCTTCCTTAAAACACTACAAATTGGATTTAAAATAATGCTTTACAGACCTGGTCCTGTTGCATAGCTTCATCATTGTAATCTGGACGGTAGTCCATGTCTTCTTCGTCATTGTCTTCATAATTGACGTCGAGAAAGGTTCTAGGAATATTGACTGGTTTGAGCTCAATGCCTAGCTAAATTTCACAAGTCAGTTCGAAATGCCAAGGGATATATGGTAGCGTTTGTAAGAAACATTTCGGCTCCGCCAACCGGAACTGCGACTTTTTTCACATACCGAAGGGCTTCACTAAAATTAGCGGCAAGCAAGACTGCATACCAGGGCTTGCAAAGAATTTTCTGAGGTGAAGTAAAATCCTGAAGGGAATTTTTTTGTTTTCGAAAATTCGAATAACTAGTTAAAAGTTTTTGGAAAAGTCTTTTTTTTAAACAAAATTCTAGCGCTTTTTTGTCAGAAAAAATTTAAAAACCTAATAGTAATAAAGCAGAACCATCGAAATGTCAATTTTTTAAAGTATTACCTTAATGTTGCCGATCTTTTCTATCTCTTTTTGTCTTGAACGAGTCATCCGGAGGTTGGCCACAGCCTCTGGATCTTTACCAATTAGGGTAGCAAATGTTTGTGGGTTTTTGACTACATGCTATAAAAATATTCTTTGGCAGAATGAAAAAAAATTGGGAAAAAAACTAACGAAAATAATATTTTTGACATTCTGAGCGGATAAGTTGTAGGCCTGGGCAAAGGCTTCCTAGAATTGAGCAAATTTCACTGAAGAAACTTTGATTTAAAGTAGAACTCACTAAAGTTTCATTCAATCTGTCATCGTTTGGGTCTGCTAGGTGTTCAGTTAGCTGAGCTTGAGTACTGGTAGATGGAATAGCCCCATCACCTTCTTTGCTGGTGCTAGCAACGGGATTGATATATTCAGACTCCTTTTCCATACTTTTTTCACAATCTGTTAAGAATAGAGACTGCAAATTTGAGCTTTGCAATAAATATATTTGAATCAAAGCAAAATGCCAAGCCAAAATTTTGAAATATTTATAATTGAATTCCTTAGGCTTTCCTTTCTTTGGATAAAGTTTCATGCACTTTTAATATTCGGCCTAAACAAAGTAGTTCAAATTGAATCATTTTTTTAACACGAGAATGCCTGATCGTAACCACTGCCTTTTCTAGGAGAACTATTCAGGCTGATTTTCGTGGTGCCGGTCGTTTTTCAACGAACGATCGAAAAAATCCAGAGAAAAGCAGTTCGAAAATCTTCTAAATGACGTGATCCCATGATATCTTATCCAAAAGCACAAAAAAATTCCTGTCAGACACTGCTTTTTTTTTTGACTGTGATATGTGATATCTTTGACTGTGATATGTCAAAATGACCGCTCGGATCTGCTTTTTCAAATGAATGTATGTGAGCATTTTTCACTTATTGGAAAATCATGTTTAAATGACTGTTAAGTATTTTTATGGGCTTAAAACGTAAGAAGTAATTTTAAAAAGTAAAGAAAGTAATAAGAAGTAAAGAAAGTAATTTTATGACACTTTTCCACATAAAAAATCGATTTTTTGAAAAAAAATTTTGATCAAAATCTGCTTTTTTGACTTGGGAGACCAAGGTAAGCCACCAGAAAAGGGTACTTGAATACCCCCTAAGTCACTAAAAATGGAATTTGAACATAGTTTTGTTGACTGGGGCCTACCGCATAAAGAGACTCTGGTATGCATACATTTTTATGCATCCGGAGTCACTTTCGAGTGATTTGTGTCTAAGGTATGTGGGTGTGCGCATCTCAACCCCAAGCAACCAAGCCCCCTGCGCCCCCTTCGGGAAACCTTCGTATTATTATTCACACCTGATTTTTTTCTGAAATCTCTACACTGTATAATTTTCGATTCCAGCGATAAATCGTGAGCATTTTTTTCCCCAAGCATGTTTTTCGGACTAATTACGACCTGAAAAGCACGAATAAGTGGTCAAAATCAACTTTTGGTAGGATGTGGTATAACGAATTCCAGCCGAAAGCTGAATTCCTGGCGGTCATTTTGGTATATTATGAGCTTGGGTGTAGTATGACCATCATGGCGCGTTAATTGAAAACATGTGGGTACCCAGATGGATTTGGACCCTGCACAATGTGTTACGTTCCGGACTCTTTTTCATCTATTTTATGTAACCTATGTAAAAAGGCGTATATTTAAAAATGCTCCAGTGACCAAAACGGGGTAGAATACCTTAATACAAGGTGATTCACCTTAGTCACCCAAGGCAAAAAGTCATATTTTGGTCAAAAAAATTTTTCAAAAAATCAATTTTTTATGTTGCAAAGTGTCACAAAAAAACTTTCTTATCGTTTTAAGCACATAAAAGTTGCAGTCATTTAAACATGATTTTTAAATAAGTGAAAAATGCGCCCCCAGCTAAATAAGTCCCCAATGTTTTTATTGTTTTAAGGATATAAAAATTACTTAGGAGACTTTTCGATTTACGAAAATTTATGAAATGCGCCTCCCCCACCGGACTAAATACCGTATTCTCTCTTATTAAAGCACCCATTCTAATTAACTCACCCTCTCTAGTTAAAGGACCATAGCCGTTGCCTATACCGAGAATTTCAAATGTTTGAATTGGCGCGAGACAGTTCTCTTTCGTCTTTCATTGTACTCTTTTGATTTACTTCAAATGACTCAAAAGATTAAAATGAAAGACGAAAGAGAACTGTCCGCAAGGGCAAGGCAAATCAAACATTTTTTTTTTCAAGAAATGGCCTTCGCACACTTCTAACCGTTTCACGGATAAAAAATTGCTTTGGAGCGTTTTTAACCGTGTTCTCGGATTTCCGGTAGAGTGAAGTTCAGTCCTAGGAGCGATAAGTAATAATAATCGCACGATTAATCGCACCTGAATTTTTTGCGATAATCGTTGCGATTAATCGCGTTTGATTTTTTGGCGCTAGTAGCGAATACCCCCCATGAATCCGACCTTTTAAAATTGCTGTAACTACCCTTTCAAACAACAAGTTTAGGATTAGCCCTTAGGCTTGGGGGTAGGCCAGCGTACGGAAGCTGTGACTAATGAAGAGTTTGCGCACATTAGTCCGAAAAACATGCTTGGGATTGGGAAGGAAATTTTCAAGAAAAAACTTTTTGACCGAAAATTGACTTTTTGCCTTGGGGGACAAAGGTAAACCATCTTATAAAAGGTCATTTTACCCCGTTTTGGTCACTGCAGCTAGGCAAAAAGAGTCTTCAATGCATTTTTAATCAAGAGTCTTGCTCGGAATTATGTCTAAGGTAAGTGAGTGCGCGCATCTCCGTAATTCTGAAAGTTAGATTCTGGGGTTTAATCTTGTCAGAATTTAATCAAAAATCGGCGCTACTATAGAATACCCCCCCCCCCCAAAAAATCCGACCTTTTAAAATTGCTGTAACTACCCTTTCAAACAACAAGTTTAGGCTTAGCCTTAGGCTTGGGGGTAGGCCAGCGTACGGAAGCTGTGACTAATGAAGAGTTTGCGCACATTTTCCGGGGTCTGGGACATAAATTTGGGTACTTTACTGAAGTAAAAAAGGGGAAAATCGTTAGGGGGGGGGGGTGGTATTTGCTATTAGCGTCGACTTTTTCAAATAATTGCAATCGTATCTGGTTAAGACCAAAACAATCGCATAATCGAAAAAAGCCAAATCGTTAGCTCTACTTTCGATTGTGTGTTGATGTTGTACTAAAAAAAGTCACGTGTAATTGTCTTGTGTTAAATAATATACTACATAAACTGATAAAACACTTTATCAGAATTTGGAATAGAAATAATTTATTTACTCTAGTAAAGTCGTAGCCTCCAGGATAGGTAAGACAATCTTTGTGAATAAATGCGGTAGCAAAGAAAATCGATCATACTAAATTTTATTGATATTTTGTTTTTATAACATTTTTCGTCAACATTTACAGTCGCTGCTCAATGTAAGAGATCTCTACACACGGAACAACAAATTCAACTAATTTTACCAAAGTTACTTTTGTTTTAAATAGACTCTTTTCATAAGGTAGTCTCTCCAAAGTACAAGAAGTCCGGTCCCTTATATAGATAGTCGACTGTAAAGCAAGTGACATTTCAAATAATACAACAAAATTGATAACACTAAACAAAATCTGAGATTAAGCAAAATATATGCGAGTATTAAAGCTATGGCAATAAATACAAGAAAGAGGTCGGAGCAAGAGAAACTTTAAGACTAGATTTAATAACAGAAAAAGAGTAGCATGAAACTTCCTTAAAATACCCAAATTATATGCAATATTAAAAATTTTTGGGGTTTTTTTTGATCTAGACACAGCTCAAGTTTTAACTTCCTCCCACCGTATCTGCTTGAAAATTACATTTCGCCCTTTTTGGTTTTATGTGCTTAAAATTAAAAAGCTTTTTAGATCACTTATATAGGCTGTTTTCTTTTAGATCCAACCATCGAAAAAAACCAGACTTTAAGTTAAAACATAAAAAATTATGCCTTTTTATAACGGATTGATAATACGCATAGTTGCGCTGTCACTAGACAAACTTTGATGATTTTCGGACACCAGCTTTTGGCGAAGGCACAAAGCGCCAGTTTTTTTTGTGTCCAGTGACGACTCCAATTTTAAGGCCATGGTAGTAAGAAGAATGGTGATCTTAAAAACCCCAATTATGAGAGCTAAAAAATAATTTAGGAAAAAAATTGGAAAAGTGAATGCTTATACATGGGTGTCTATTTTTCTCTTCTTATTCTTTTGCGAATACTTTTATTATTCTCCGGTTTTTCATGATGTGGCTCGTAGTGGAGCGTTTGTTCGTGCTCCCTTTCTTCCTCCCTTTCGTCTGTAGATTCGTCTTCCAGCTCGTCTTCTTGCTCGCTGTCTTCCGTGGGCAGAATTTCTTCGCTATTTTCTTGATCTTCTTCCTCTTCCGAGATGACTTCTTCTACTTCAGCCCTTTGTTCTTTGCATAACTCAGAGAGAATTTTCAAGTCCTGCAGACTTTTCTCCATTGCTTTCACCTGTTGTGGACTTAGTTTTTGTTCTGGATCTCCTGTGTTTTGGCTAGTCATAAAGGCTGTGTTTTCATGTGGATTGACTTGACAGGCCAGCCCTTCTAGTTGCTCGAGTATTTGACGCATTGCAGCTTCGGTTTTCTGAAGTCGTTGTTGGACAGAATTGAGTTTTTTTCTGCCTTAATGAGATTATGTATGAGACAATCTTACATTTTACTTACCAGGAAACCTCAAGTAATGTCTTTTTTTCGAATATTTCATTGAGAGATTTTTTCGCAGATTCTTGTAGAGCACCTAGAAGTTATATAAAAAAGTGCTGCCAATATCTCCTAATCGTTTGAAAAAGTAGGGAGACCACGCCACCCCCCCCAAGTTACCGAAAAACCATGATACAGGTCTGATAATATGGTAGAGGGGGAGCTGCCCTAGGTAAGGGGCTCAGGCTTAGGCAAGGCTAGGCCGGCGCATTGAGGACGTACTCAAACGTGTTACTTAAGTACAAAGACGTGATAAAAACATGTTTGAGTCCGTCCTAAGATGTATTGGTATCATGGTTATTAGCCTACGTTTGAGTTGCCACTATGTTATACATTTTTATAGTATCCAACCTGTATGGGGAGATTTCTTGCATATTGTATTTATGTCAACTAATTTGAAAAGTACTCACGGCTTGTGAAAATGTTAAAAAGAGGTTGATACCTGAGTGTGGCGGGAATTCAAATAAAAGCTGGTTTTTCTCAAGGATTCGAATATTTTTTAAATTTCAGCTCTGATAATATGGTATTTTTTTTACTCTTCATGGTAACCCAAATGAAAGCCAAGCATCCAGGCTACACAATGGTATGAAGAATGTGTGTAATTATATGAAAACATTTAGAAAACTTTTATCAAGAAAATTGACAGGATACCTGGATTCCAAAATCGGAATCTCCATGATTGACGTTCTCGGTAAAAACATTTTAGTTTTTATAGTTACACACGTTTTTCATAATATTGTGTAGCCTAGATGCTGGGCTTCAATTTGTGCTATCATTAAGAGCAAGAAATCGACCCATAAAAGTGGGGCACTAAAAAAATTGTAAGACAAGGAAAAAACTCAAAAGTCACCTAAAAACCATGATACCCGAAAGTCAGCTAAAAACTCAAAAGTCAGCTAAAACTATGATACCCGTATCATGGTTTTTCGGTAACTTCGGGGGTCGTGGTCTCCCTAATTTTTTAAATGATGTTGAGATATTGGCAGCACTTTGTTATATAACTTCGGAGTGCTCTACAAGAATCTGCAAAAAAATCTCTTAAAGGACCATGCTCGTGGAAGGCCCAGCAATTGTCGAAATTTGAATTGGCGGGGACCCAAAAACATTTTTCGCTGCGAGACATTTTATTTAAAACATTTTTGTCGCTTTAATTTTTAATTCCGTCAAACCCAGCAATTGTGGCTGCAGCGTAAAGCATGAGTACTCTACTGAACCCATGCCATTCAGCCGGGTTGGATCCCGAGGTTGAAAATGGACTAGACCTTTTCGGAGTATCGTGTGTTCTGAGTTTTGGAATTGCCAGGCCTCAGGTTCGGTTGTCACTTCGGGTAACTAGTTCAGGTCGATATTCGAAAATTTCGATTCTGGTAACCGAAAATTTCGCCCCCGAGAACCCTACAAAAGAGCAAGGGGAGCAACAGAACCTTTGGGGCCCCACTCGCCAGAACCAAAGGGGTCCCAGTCATTTTAAGTCTAATCTATGCAAAAAAATGTTCAATTTGAATTCGCGCCTTACTTATTTTTCGCATAGATTAGACTTAAAATGACTGGGACCCCTTTGGTTCTGGCGAGTGGGGCCCCAAAGGTTCTGGATAGCCGAGCAAGGAAATTTGAGAAGAGTCGCTATAAGCAGTCGGGTTTTTACTTGTTCTGGTATCTTCCTTTACAGGCTGAGCAGCCACCCACAGATTGAAGACCGAGCCAAAGGCTCGGCGAATACAAAGCTTGGCAAAACCAAAACCCGAACCGAAGTCTTCGAATACCGACCTGGACCAGTTACCCGAAGCGACAACCGAACCTGAGGCTCGGCAAATCCAAAACTCAGAACACACGACACTCCGAAAAGGTCTAGTCCATTTTCAACATCGGGATCCAACCCGGCTGAATGGCATGGTTCAGTTGAGTACTGATGCTTTACGCTACACCCACAATTGCTGGGTTTGACGGAATTAAAAATTGAAGCGACAAAAATGTTTTAAATAAAATGTCCCGCCGCGAAAAATGTTTTTGGGTCCCCGCCAATTCAAATTTCGACAATTGCTGGGCCTTGCACGAGCATGGTCCTTTAACGAAATTTTTGAAAAAAGACACTTTTTGAGGTTTCCTGGTTAGCTGATTTTAGGCCCAATTAATTAAAAAATTAAAATTTAACGTGATAGATATTTTTACCTAACATATTTGGTACATCTTCATCAGATTCTGACTGTGTAGATTCATCTAAATACACACTTGTGTTCTTGGGCTTCTTCTTGCCCTTTTTCGGCTAAATTTAATTTTTTTAGAAACCCTACTGAAAGTCATCTCATATTACCTTGAAGAAAGTGTAGAGAAGAAAGCCGACCATGCCTATGGTGTATATGGGTAACATCCACGAAAACATTCCCCTCGTCCACTCTGTTGGGCAGCCTCAGCTTGTGGCATGCGCATCTGGGCGGCTGCTGCAGCCGGATGCATGTGTGAGGGATGACCAGGCCTGGGGGTTTGCGGTCTACCAGGTGGTCTAGGAGTTTTTAAGTGTTCTGGGTGGCTACTGCCACCTCGACCGAATAAAGTGTTAAGCATGGGCGAAAATACACTTGGATACAGCAAGGCAAAACAAGTGAAAATTGCTGCGCCCACCAAACACATCTTCCATTTGGGCATAATCTATTAAGATTAATTCTCATTATTATTGTTTAGTGGAGTTTTTGCTGTTTTCTTTGGAAAAATTAGTTAATTTCTTTATTTTGAAACTTATTTTTCATAAAAAGGGACGATATGAAGCCGAAAAACTTAATTTTGCAAAAAAAAATATTTTACTGCAGCCCCGTAGTAATAATCAAGGGATGAAATCCGCGAATAGCGATAAAATCCACGGAAATAAATATCCGCAGAAGCGGATTTTTGTTATACGGATTTTTATCCGTAGTAATAATCGCGGATAAAGATATCTGTGGATACAGATAAAACCCGCCGATTCATCTTCAACTATGGATAAATTGACGGATTTACCCGCGGATGAAATCTGCGCATAATTTTATTTATGGTCATTTTCACTTTGGTCAAAAATTTATGAAATATGTATAAAAATGTGAGCCATTATCTATTTCTAAGAAATAGCACTTAGTTGACGTTGAATCGAGAGTTTTAACTAGCCTAAATTCTAGCTAAAAGCCATTAAATCGTGTATTTTTTAGGTGGCATTTAGCAGAGGGTGACTTTAAATCGGGTTGATGGCTTTCTTTAATGATTTTGCTTAAGCTTTGATTATAATATTTTCATAATGAAAAAAAAGGATTCAGCAAAAAAAATATTGCTAAATCCTTGCTTTTTCTACCGTACAATTATATCCCGTCAAAAAATTAAAGAACAATTGCCTCTATTAGTATATTACCCTCCCCTCATAACGATTTGATGTCAAATCATGTTTAAATGATTCCTGGAAATTTTATTTGCTATAAGGTTAAAATAATTATTCCTGACACTTTTGATAGAAAAAATCTCGTGGCTCTATTACAATTGTAAGTGTAAATGTAAGTGTAAGTGTGTGTGTAAACGTAAGTGTAAATGTGAGGGGTCTTCACAATACCAAAAACATTTACATTTATACTAACATTTACATTTTCGCCTTAACAATACGGATGTTAATGTGAATGAAAATTTTTGACTTATCCTCACTTTTATTTACAAAAGTCAGTTTTTTTACCCAAATACCAATTTTTTAAGTTTTCGTAACAACTATTGAACTTCTCGTCATCAATAAAGCGCTTTTAGTATTCTCTGAAAATACTTGAATTCAATTTGCATTTACATTTACATTCGTATTGTGAAGGGGTAAATTCAAGTGTAATTATGAGTGTAAATGTTAATCTAAGTGTAAATGTAAGGGGTGTCCACAATACCAAAAACATTTACACTTACAGTTGTGATAGAGCCATAATGCAGCGAAAAAACGACTAAAGATGTTGTTAGTAAAACAAAACATGTGCTTTCTTGCATATTACGCCTTGTCAGCTGTAGTCACGCATTTTCGGACAGAAATCAATTTTTGAAAATATTTTCGACTTCGCCCACCTCACATACCCTCGCCTAGCCTCGCCTACCCTCCCTATTTCGCCTATAACCTGACCTGCGTCTTTGTACTTAAAAGAAAGCCAAGATGCTGTACTTGAGGGTTCTTCAGAGATATCCGACATTAGTTTGCGAATAATGGCAGAAAAGTGGGCTTGAACACAAAATCGACCTTAAATCCAGGCAAAAATCAACCATCACCAATTTGGAAGGCAAGGAAATTTTTTTAAGAAGCAACTTCAATTATACGTGTTTGTGTTTAAAAGAAAGCCAAGATGCTGTACTAGAGGGTTTCGCAGAGATGTTGAACATAAAATTGCAAAAACGGGCCGAAAATTAGGTTGTAAAACAATAACTTCAGAAAAAGTGTGATATCATTTTTAGCTTTCGTGTCGAGATCAAGAGATAGAAACCTTTCTTTACAAGATGCATAATAATAGTTGTTGTACAACAAAGTTTTTTACCAAATGTGCCTTTTACCAAATATTCCTTTACCTTTTTCGGTACAGCCCAACAAAGACTTACATTATCTCTGTCTTCATCGTCTTCGTAATCAGAGTTTCTGCGCTTTTTCCGCCTTTTTCTTCTGCGATCTTCTGCCGCTACATCTTCATCAATTTGTTGTCGGAGTCGGGTAAAAACGTCGGAAGACATTTTCTGCAGAGATAAATTAATTAAAATTAAACTAGTAAAAGATTATATGAAATAAACAAGAAGAAAAATTAATTTTGTTAATAGCGGATGCAGAAAATAAAAATATACCCTTTTATATAGTGAGAGCAGTCATTTAACGTGTCCCAGTTCTTTCCGGGCAAATTCTTTCTTTTCCCTTGGTCTTCTAAGTGAAGGAGTAAGTCGGTCGATAAATTTCATTGCCCTCTGCGTCCTTCTAATGCGGCTGTCTCTTCTTCAGCCTTAATCCCTGCACACACAATGTTTCCCTTCTCGTTCTATGGTTGTGTGTGTACGTAAAGTGTTTTCAACGCAAGACAACTTTGTAAAAACACTTCTCCATTCAACTGGCCAAACTCGTGTTTCTACTAAAAGCTAATAAAGGATCTTTTTCCAACTACTTTTACAGTTTACAATGTTTACTTTTTAATGAAATTTCGTAAAATGGCATTTGTATATGAGCTTCCAATACAGTCAAGTCTCGATTTAACGAACCCCTGGGGACCGCCAAAATGTTCGTTAAATCGAAGGTTTCGTTAAATCGAGAGCTTATTTTAGTCATTTTATTTAATCAGTGGCCAAATAGCCACCAAAAAAGGTTCGTTAAATCAAGAGTTTCGTTAAATCGGGGTTTCGTTAAATCGAGACTTGACTGTATACAGTTTACTTATATAAGTAAGATCCAGGCAAAACTTTTCTTTCTTTGAGCATTGTGGTCACAGAACCATCTGACCTACTCTCTCCTTTTGGAAGACTTATAATTGGAAAGTTACATTATCACAATGCAAAACCTTCATCACTATATTTCAATGTTTTCAAATTTATTTTAATTGGCGTTTTTTTGGCGTGTTTACCTTTTTGCTAAAAAACCAAAGCATTGATTCTTTGTGCTAATCTTTTATTTTGTGCTTCTTCCACCGCCTACACATTTGCTATCAATAGTTTTTTTTCCTATTGATGCGTTTTCGCATTGTTTGTGGTCTATCCTTCAAATGATTGTAAATATAGCCAAATCTAGTAATTTACATTGCCTGTTAATTTAAGCCTGTGCAAAAACTTTTTTGTGTTTACTCAATAAAAATAATTATAAAGAAAATATTCTCGAAAGCGGTTCCGCTTTTTGTATTCTTTTTACACTAATGTTTTGCTGCATAAGTGCTCATAATTGGGAGTTTTCGATTTTTTAATGGAAGTGGTTAGGCTGAAGATTTGCCTTTTGCAACAAAGTTGCCTTTGTTTCAATCTTTACATTTGACTAAATGAATGCCTATGTTTGTAAATATTTCTCTTAAAATCGTGTTTTAAGCTACAAATATATGAGTTCAACTATGGAAGAAGATTCAACACTGAGGAAGCGAAATCTACCAGGAGAAAGCTTGAAACCGTCGACCAGTGAAACCAAGCTACAGCCTAGCTCTTCTAATGTTCCTTCAGACGATGATGAGGATGACCCGAACAAAGATGAAGAGAGGTTGGCTTTCTGTCCTAGCTTTTTAGTCAAGGCTCGTTTACAGTTGAAATCAGGGGTGTGAGATTTTCGATTATTTGAGATTATGACTTTTTAGCGCTAACCTCATTCTGGTTACAAAGTCACAGAGCAGAGCTAAAAAGTTTTAATCTTATGAAATGAAACTTCACACCCTTGAAATCCATTTTGAACGAAAAGTTAAAACCGGGCTTATTTTTTTAAAAATATCTGCTTTAAGATTGGACAAACTGCGAGAACTTCTACCACAAGCTTCAGACAAACTCGGTAAGAAATCAAATGATGTGCTCTTGTGTTACATGCTTTTAATTAAGGTTCAATGGTTGATTCCACTCTTTCTGCTCTTCCAGACAGGTAGCTTATTTTTTTAATGTTGTTGCACTTTCGTCATCGCTTGTTCTTGTTCATGGTTAGACTATTTTGCATTGATGATTGATAATTGGGAGGGGTAAAACAATTTGAGCCAAAATGAGCTAATTTGAGCCAATAAAGTGTGAATAAAATAAGATGACGTCTATTTTGCAAAATTTTGTCAGTGAAGTTTAGGTTACTTTTTAGATGGCGAAATTGGGTCGTCAGAGGACTTCTATCGATTGTAATGATTTCCCTCTTCTGGTTTATCGTGAGACGTGGAGCAACTTGGTTGATGGCACTGGTATGACTTTTTTTACCCTTTATTCTGCTGACCATATTCTTTTCTCAGGTCTTCTTAATACAATTGAAATGCTTCAACGAAATTATCAAGATTGGGCTTGCTGTATATCGTCTATATGATTTGCCGTGGTTTAGAGGTGATCGTTTTTAAAGATGAATTTAAAGGGCCATACTTGTTGATGCAAATGAGAATTTGACGAATTCAAATGCACGCGGGACACTTCGTCCCGCACTCTACTCTTTCTAGTTCTTTCGAGCGACTCAAAAGAGTACAGTGCGAGACGAAAGAGAATTGTCCCGTAATTTTTCAAATTCTCATTTGCATCAACAAGTATGGTCCTTTAACTCCTTTTATTTTTTTAGCGCTTTCGTGGTACTTCCTAGTGACCAGCAATTACTTCTTTTTCGGGGAAAGTCTGATCGACTACTGGTCGATAGTTCTCAACAAAGATGTAATTGAATATGTTGTCTTTGTGGGTATACCATATTTAGTTCTAGAATTCCTCCATTCCCTAGTGGTTCACCATCGGCTGATCAGCTTTGTGATGTACATTGCAGGTAATTTGAAATCTATTATGCAAACCTACAGAGCGTAGTAATAATCTCTTCACATTGCAGGCTTTGTTTGGTTTGTCCTATCACTTCAAAAGGGTTTCTACTTACGCCAATTCTCACTCGTAATTTTTTGCTTGGCTAACGTCCTGCAAGTAGTTAAATAACCTGTTTAGTTTGCTTGGACGCATGTCAGTCTCCTTTTGATCGTGAGCCAGTCCTTTATGATAATTCAAAATCTTCTACAAGGAATTATTTGGTGACTTTTGTATTTTACATATTCCCGTGAGGAGTGGCAATGATATTTGCAGGTTCCTGGTGCCCGTTTCCATGATCATTTGTTGTGATATAATGTCATACATATTTGGTGAGGGCTTATTGAACATCTTAATTCAGTGCTTGTTGTGAATGCTTAGTCAATGCTTAAATTAACTACTTTAGGTTTCTTCTTTGGTAAAACGCCGCTCATTAAACTGTCACCCAAGAAAACGTGGGAAGGTAATTTTTTTCAAAAGCTGTTAGCAAAATTTACCTTTTTATTGTGTTCCATTAAATTTAAAACCGGTTGTGCGAGGTTTTTTACGATATTGAATAGGTTAATCATTTCTTCTGTAGCTAAGTTACTTTTTTGTGGCAAATTTACTTTTTTTGTTTCAAGTTTACTCCTTTTTGTAGCAAATCCGATTTTCGTCTGTAGCACATATACTTGAGTTAAGTAAGCGTACGCCAGTGGCCGCGTACAGCTTTTCTACAGGCCTGGGAAAAAGTGCGATCCCACGATATCCTCCTTGCAAGTCGGCGCTCTAACCATTTGAGCTATCGGGTCGCCCCAGGCCTGTTACTTATTTCTTTGCTATCTGCCTCCCTTACAGTTAGTGTACTTATTTATTTCTAAAAATTTCAGAAACGTAAATATACCCGTTGGTGTGCTTGATCCGCATACCGTTTTCAGTCTTTTTAGACTAAAAACCGATTTTCGAGAAAAGTGAACTGGGAATTTCGGTTTGGTCTAGCACCCAAAAATTGCAAATTCCTGAGAGATCATAGGCAGTTGGCAGAAGATCCCACTTATACCCGGCTATTTCGGCCAACACTCCTTTCTTCACAAGAAAAAGCCCGTTAAGATCCAAAAGCGTACGGACTGAAGTGTTGCTCTTCTCAAAATGATGGAGCATAATGTGGCTAAGGTTAGAAGAATTATCATCATGCATTGTATTGATGGTAAATCTGGTAAGCTTGAATTTAAGAATTTCATAACTGATCCATCAGAGGTTGTTGAGCAATGAAGCAGCCGAGAGTGTGCCAAGTGCGTGTGCTAGAATAGATTTAAAGCCCAGCAGCTTTACCAGCAATTAATCCACTTGTCTTTAATGAAGTCCAAGTCTTTCATAGACTCGGAATACCAATTTTGAGAATTTTGGATGAATAAATAAGCACACTACTTCAAGTATATGTGCTACGGACTAAAATCGGATTTGCTACAAAAAAGAGTAAATTTGCTACAGAAAAAAATAAATTTGCTACAAAAAAGTAAATTTGCCACAAAAAAAAAGTAAATTTGCTACAAAAAAAGTAAATTTGCTACAAAAAAAGTAAATTTGCTATAAAATGAATTTGCCACAAAAAAAGTAAATTGCCACAGAACAAATGATTAACCTAGTGAATATTGGGGTGGCAGAAGGTTTTCTAGCCATTTTTTTACTTCTCATACATGTTCGTTTGCTTGAGCTTGTTGATCTTTCATTGCCAAACAGTGCGATTGACAAGAGCGCTGCAGTTCGTTACACTTAAGATGGTTTAATAACTGTAAGATTTGAGTATTTAACCGGTAAAATTACTCACCCGGATCACCTGGATCATCATCTGAAATGACAAGAAAGAAAGGCACTTATATTATGATTTTCTACCCCTCTAATTTAAAATTAAATAAAATTTGTCATTGTAAGTTAAAGTAAATTAGATGTTGTGTGTAGACGGCACCCCTTGTTCAAGTTTTAAAACATCGTTCACTGAAAAATATGCTGTTTTTATTAGGTTTCATCGGCGGAGCGTTCAGCACAATTGTCTTTGGATTAATCGTAATTTTTTTCGTTTTTTTCGGAAAAGTTTTTAAACTCTTTCTTTTTGCAGCTGTCTAGCCTTTTGATGAGAAATCCATTTTTTATTTGCCCAGTTGAATCATACAATGAGGACCACTTGAATTGCACTATACCTCCAACTTTCAAATGACGTAACTCTTTTGGTAGTGATTAGTTGGCATGCTTAAATAGGTCTAAACAGGGACTATGATGCACCTCGACCTCTTCATTTCGTCTTCAAGTTGTTGAAGAAGCCGCCTGTTATACGGATGCAGCCTTTCCTTGGTCATTCGATAGTTTTGGCACTATTCGCTTCGTTGATTGGTCCTTTTGGTGGTTTCTTTGCGAGTGGTTTTAAGCGAGCGTTCAAGATAAAGGTAGTGACCCTACGATTATATATTTTTTAATGATAACCACATTTTATAGGATTTTGGTGACATTATTCCTGGCCACGGTGGTTTGATGGATCGATTTGACTGTCAGCTTTTGATGGGTAATAATATTTTCCATCAAGTATTTAAGAAGTACTTAGTTTTCTTTTGTGGATATGAGGAAAGTTTTTGCTATACCTTTAAAAATTTTCGAATATCGGCTTTTTTCTGAACTCTCGTAATTGTAATTTTAATGTAATCAAGCTTGTGATACCAGAACAAAAATATTGGTTGAATCAATGAGAATGAAACCTGTCAACTCCCTGAATCCTATATGGACACTATCTTTTATATTTTAGGAACATTTGTGAATGTCTTCATACATAGCTTTGTCAGAGTGCCTAACTGGAGAAAAATTGTGCAACAATAATGTGGCTGCCTAAAGAGGAACAGATCGCCCTGTATGATTCACTGCACGAACAGTTATTAGCAAATGGTGTATTGTAATTGTGATAGATTGTAATTGAAATGTTTTTTTTCTTGTTCTGTTCTGACTCTATATCCAATAACATTAATTTTGTCCGTGTCACCTCTCCTCTTAACTTTTGGTTGATAGTAACCAGATATGATATACTCTCACGTTCAAACTATTTCTGGTTCATTAATTTGATTAATCTCTCCTTAAACATGTTAAGGAAATGGCAAAACATCACATTTTAAAAATGATTTCGAAGTTACCGTATATTCTCTAACAGACGGGCATGCCCGCTTCTTTTCAACCCATAAAAATATTTTCGGCTTTAGGATAATACTACAATAAGAACTGCAATCAGAAATGGTTCAACCCTTAGTTTTGGCCTCGAAAGGTGTACATCTGTTAGAGAGTGCCTTCTCATGGAGAGTGTCTGTCCATCCTGGGAAATACGCTACTTTGTTATTACTCTACTTTATTATGGAAAACTTTTAGTAAAAATACTACAGTCAAACTCTCTACTATGGCACCCCAAAAGTTCGTTCCCGCCTTGGGTCCGACACTTTTTTTAACCGAATTTTCAAAGTCTTTTATCCATTCTGTTTTGACAGTCTGGTCCCGAATATCGTAAGGATTCCGATTTTGCCGATCGTTTTTCAGAATTATAAAAAAATTCTTCTAAAAAAGCCAAAACTCAGTTTAAAAACAGGAAAATTCAAAAATTTCTGTTTTTAAACTGAGTTTTTGCTTTTTTAGAAGAATTTTTTTATAATTCTGAAAAACGATCGGCAAAATCGGAATCCTTACGATATTTGGGACCAGACTGTGAAAACAGAATGGATAAAAGACTTTGAAAATTCGGTTAAAAAAAGTGTCGGACCCAAGGCAGGAACGAACTTTTGGGGTGCCATAGTAGAGAGGTTTGACTGTATCTAGCTTTGAAAACAGATCGATTCAGTAAAAAAAAACTGGGCAGACATAATCAGGCCCTAAGATTTGTAAGATGATTTTTTTAGCAATTTACTCCAAGGGGCATCCCCTCTTTAAAAGAGGTGGTGCCCGGGAATCAAGGATGAGAATTTGGTCCCATTTGCCTCAACATTCGAAAGCCTCTTTGTACTAATTTAGCGTTTTGTTCAGAATTTCGTGCTGAACAAGGTAGGAGAAAAAAATTCTCTGAAAAAGTTCTTTTTTGCCACTAATTTCAGGGATTAATTGTTGGATACCTCACGCTTCTAACTTGTTTTAGTTATTTGATCCTATCTCTTCATTTTTTTCGTAATTTTTGTAGCTCAAGCACTTATGTGGTGGATAATTCAACGAGCTTCAAAATGAATATCAGTTTGCTCGGGCAGTGGCCGAATTACATCTAAAAATTACATCTTTCAAAAATTCCAAGAGAACAAAAAATTCAGTCGCTTCTTATAAATGCTAAATACTTCCTGCTATAAGCACTTTTTTTAACAGTTTGATGGTAGCCGAAAGCGCAGAAACTGTTCATCATTTTGATACCAAACACGATAGCAGGTTCTATAAGAAACCAGTGCAAAGATCAGCAAATTTCCTGTTGTAGGACTATAGTCTAAATACGACCATATTCCTAAATAAGACTATAGTCCTAAATAGTGATTCCCGGCACCACCTCGTATTAGAGGAAGGCATGCCCCTTCAAGTAAATTGCTAAAAAAAACTTCATCTTTCTAGGACCGTGAATAGTCCTAAATTGTCCTATGTGGTACCCATTTCTCACCTTCGCCGGGAATTAACAATTTTTCATAATCATCATGAACTTCTGTACGGATTTTTTAACTTGGTGTCTAACAAAACTAGGCCTAGTGGTATGGTTTTGTTAGAAACCCAAGTTGAATAATCTTTATCGAAATTTAATGATTAGAAAACTTTTGAATTCTCGGGCACCACCTCTTAATGGCGTGGCTTGCTCTTTTAAAATGTGATGTTCGATTTTTGGGTATTCAAATCTAAAATATACTTTCTAATATATCAGCTGCTATTATTCTCTAAATTTTATGTGTGGACACATGTGAAGATCTCCAGCACTTACTCTATTAACGACATTGTAGCTACACGGATAAAAAAATTCCAGTGGATCCCACCTAATTCCTACTGGTTCACCACCAAATCACCAGTGGAGTGCCATCGGATGCGTGAGGGAATTCGGTGGTGCTCCAGTGGCAATAAGGTGGGATTCCAATGGAATTCAGGTGGTATTCCACTGAATGAGGTGGTATACCACTAGAATCGAGGTGGTATTCCACTGGAAAAAAAGAATACCTGCCACTGTCCGGATTCGAACCGACCACCGAGTGGTAAGACCCTGAGCCACTACCACTGAGCCAACATGTCGTTTTAATGTATGAGGTTATTAGACGCCTATATACTCAATTTTGAAATAATGAGTCTTTCGTTATTGAATGTGCTTTATTGGTGGTGGATAATGCAATCAAGTGATATAACTAGTGAAATTGAAGAATTAACAGTACAACAGCAGGAGATATTATTCGACTGACTTTAGCAATTTTATATTTAATGGGAATTATGGGAGTATGAATCTCAGAAACGAAATTATATTTGTTAAACAGGGTTTTAATTTTTCGCTGTATGCTAATAACAAAATCATAAAATCATGTATAACTCAGGATTGTAACGAAATTGTGCTAGACTTTCCATGATAAAAAATATACAGTCGACGCTCGATTTAGGACAGCCTGGGGACGGGCAAACACTGTCCTTAAATCGAGCTGTCCTTGTATCGAGCGTCCATGGGTCGTAACCTTTAGGCCCCTTTTTCCACAAACGAAAAAAGGGCCAAACGCCCCTACGCCGCGTCCATATATCGATTTTTATTTATTTGAAAACCAAAACCAACAAAATTTTGTGTCCTTAAATCGAGCGTCGACTGTATAAAGATTTTTAATGAGGACAAAATAATACTTAGCCAAACAGCTAGGTGATAAAAAATGGGAAACGGTAAATTCGCCGACAGTAAATTCGCCGACAGTAAATTCGCCGACACGAATTCGCCGACAGGTAATTCGCCGACAAGTAAATTCGCCGACAAGTAAATTCGCCGACAGGTATATTCGCCGACAATTCTAATTTTGCGGGAATTTAAATTTTTTAGTCTGAACAACCAAACCAAGTGGTCGTCCACTTGGAGCAATTGTTTTTTTACGTTTTTTCATTTTCCGAAACATGTTTTCTGCCCTAATTCGTGTATTCTGAAGATGGCTTGACAGCATAGTGACCACGCCGTCCTACGCCGTCCTAATTTTTTCATCGCCGTCCTGCATTTTAACCATATTTTTCATTATGGACACCTTTTTTTTTTTTACAACATATAATCAGTTTTTATTTTTATACTTAATTTTCGGGCGACCGTCCAAGTTTTCTTTCATTTTTTTTCAAAAAAATGGGGCCGTCCTTATTTAACCGACTTTTTTGAAAATTTTCGTGTAAATCAGGACGGCCCCATTTTTTTGAAATAAAAATGAAAGAAAACTTGGACGGTCGCCCGAAAATTAAGTATAAAAATAAAAACTGATTATATGTTGTAAAATAAAAAAAGGTGTCCATAATGAAAAATATGGTTAAAATGCAGGACGGCGATGAAAAAAATTAGGACGGCGTAGGACGGCGTGGTCACTATGCTTGACAGTGGTAAAATACTGTTTTCTAGAGTATTTTTTTGAGTATTGGGCAATAATTGGTTTCACGAAAACCAATTATTGCCAATACTCAGAAAATACCCAAGAAAACGGCATTTTACTATTATCAATTCATCTTCAGCATGTCCGAGCTAGTCCAGAAAACAAATTTTGGAACCCGAAAACGTAAATTTTTTTTGATAAGTGGACGACCACTTGGTTTAGTTGGTACATGGATTATATGGTAGAACTGAGGTTGAAATATAGAAAAGATTTCAAAACCTACAGGAACCATAGTTTTGGAGTGATTTCGTATCCCGTGGGGTATCCAGGTGTATGGAGGTGGTAGTACCAAGAAAGTGGTATCAGTACTCAGGTGAAGTGCTTAGGAAGTGGTACTTGGGTGGTGGTAGAACGTAGTTTCAAAGTAGCGGTATCTTAATGCTAGTATCAGTTAGCAGTACCCAAGTTGTATATTAAACCATTAAAACCAAATGGTCGTCCACTTGGATCAATTTTTTTACGTTTTCGGTTCCAAAATTTGTTTTCTGGACTAGCTCGGACATGCAGAAGATGAATTGATAATAGTAAAATGCCGTTTTCTTGGGTATTTTCTGAGTATTGGGCAATAATTGGTTTTCGTGAAACCAATTATTGCCCAAATACTCAAAAAAATACTCTAGAAAACAGTATTTTACCACTGTCAAGCCATCTTCAGAATACACGAATTAGGGCAGAAAACATGTTTCGGAAAATGAAAAACGTAAAAAACAATTGCTCCAAGTGGACGACCACTTAATTTGGTTGGTTCAGACTGAAAAATTTAAATTCCCGCAAAATTAGAGTTGTCGGCGAATATACCTGTCGGCGAATTTACCTATCATCGAATTTACTTGTCGGCGAATTTACTTGTCGGCGAATTTACCTGTCGGCGAATTCGTGTCGGCGAATTTACTGTCGGCGAATTTACTGTCGGCGAATTCACCTAGAGCCATAAAAAATACATTCCTGGTATAAAAAGGTTAAAGAACATTAGTTTAGTGTCAACTACGATACTTGGATAAAAATTGCCACTGGAATACCAGTAAGTCACAAATTCCAGTGGATTACCACTGGCATTCCACTGGTAAATTGCTAGATTTCCACCAAATGCCACTTGTATCGAATATTCCAGTGGATTGCCACTGGAATTCCAGTGGTAAATTGGTGGATTCCACCAAATTGCCACTAAATGAGCGATTTACCACTGGAATGCCAGTGGCAACCCACTGGAAATTCATACTTTCTGGCATTCCAGTGGGAGTTACTGGTTGGCCAGTGGTCATTTAGTGGTCTTCCACTGGACTTCATTTTTCCGTGTAATAACTTTCTGTTAACTGTAATGAAATCTGTTTGAGACTTTTATTGTAAATGTACTTCACAAATATAAGCTTTTACTTCTGAATATTAGACTTGTTTCATATTGCGGTCAATTTTAGAAGCGTTGTTTATGATAGTGTAACTCGAACGAACTCGAGCTACAAGTCGGCTTTATATTGTACTTTTGTGTGAACTGACTGTACTTTCGTGGAGAAAGAACGCAGCTGAAACTTGCTCTGCATTGTCGATGTGACATTCGGAAGAATCCGCCCAGCCTTCAGGCAGAACAGTGTCCGATGAGTATACACCTGAAAATCAGGTTATAACTGGTTTTAGTCGATCTACTACAGAAACGGGCAAACCTTTTCTTGCAGTGAAAAACTTTTTGCCGTTTAGTTTTTTTTTGCTGTGAAACGACTTTCAGGCGCTACCATGTCAGCGAAAAAAATTAATTGCGAAATAATAGAATTGCGATAAGGCTGAATTGCGCAAAAAATACAATTGCGCAAAAATTAGAATTTCGTAAAAAATTGAATTTATTTTGAAATTATTTCGCAAAATATAAAGTTGCGATAGTTTGGTTTGCTAATCATTGGATTTGCTCATTATTTGATACTTGTTCACGGCACATTCCTTGCGCCTTTTGTGTAAGTATACCGTAGTTAATCTCTTAGTTTTAGTCTGCGAAATGGAAATCATCGAGCCTATAGCAGTCCTGGTGAGAAACTCAAAACCTAGGTAGGCACCGTGGTTCAAGTGGATATCCAGGTGGAATTTTTTTTTACGTTTTTCATGCTCCAAAACTTGTTTTCTGAACTAATTCGGACATGCTGATGATGGTTGATAGTGGTGAAATGCCGTTTTGTAAAGTATTTTTTGAGTTCTGGTAAAATCGAGTTTTAGTAATATCAATTATTCCCCAATACCCAGAAAATATCCGAGAAAACCTTATTTTACTATTATCAAACCATCTTCAGGATGCCCGAATTAGTCCAGAAAATAGGGTTTTGAACATGAACAATGTAAAAAAAAATTTGATCCAATGGACGACCACTTGGTTTTAATGGTCTAGAGGAGGTACCACTGGTTACCCTACCCACTTTGAGGCTTACTGGTCTTTTACAGAATAGTTTATAATTGTTATTAAAGAAACAATAATGTCTGTTACCACCAGGATTCGAGCCTGTAACCTCAAAATTTGGAGTGGCGATTTACATGGATATCCAAGTGGACCACCGGAAAACCAAGTGGTCGACCACTTGGATCAAAAATTTTTTTTACGTTTTCGGGTTCCAAAACAATTTTCTGCACTAATTCGAGCATGCTGAATATGGTTTGACAGTGCTAAAATCACGTTTCATCGAGAAATTTTTTGAGTTATCGCTAACGATTGATTTTGATAAATTTTGATAAATCAATCGTTAGCTCTAACACAAAAATTTCTCGATGAAACGTGATTTTAGCACTGTCAAACCATATTCAGCATGCTCGAATTAGTGCAGAAAAATGTTTTGGAATCCGAAAACGTAAAAAAAATTTTTGATCCAAGTGGTCGACCACCTGGTCTAAATTGGGGAGGGTTGCTGGGGGAGGTCGCCGTCACCGAGGTTACTGGTTCTAGTCCCACTAAGTGTAAACTTAATTTTTTACTTCCATTTTTTAGGTCACCAGGTGGACGCCCTCCTGACAAGGAGGTACCTACCAGGAATTGGGTTAGGGTGGGGACATCCAAGTGGACCACCCGAAAATTCAGGAAAAAGCTAAAAGTGCGACGGGCTGTTGAAAACTCTGAAACAAACCATTTATTTAGCAAACAAAATTTGTCAAACCTTTTTTTTCGAAAACCCTATTTTTTGCGAAATAATTTCAAAATAAATTCAATTTTTTACGAATTCTAATTTTTTTGCGCAATTGTATTTTTGCGCAATTCAGCCTATCGCAATTCTATTATTTCGCAATTAATTTTTTTGCTGACATGGTAGCGCCGACTTCAGCGATAAAATTTGCGTAGCGGCAGAATAAAGTATTTTAGCGACAAGAGAAGGTTTTCTGCGGCAAAAAGTATTTTTTCGGCATGAAAAAGGTTCGCCCACAAATTACTAGGGTTAAAAATCACGATGAATTTGTGCATATAACATTTTAGTCGATGCAAATTGTTGTGTCATTGACATTGTGCTATAAGATTGTTGGCACGTCAATATTATTTTCGTGACAAGTCGAGTCGTATAATGCACCCTAAAAAGATTCTATCACATCTGCGATTTGGGGTAGAGTTGCTTTCCGTTTTCAGCTAGAAACCATACCATTTCCAATCTGCCATCCAAACACTGCCGGTAACCTACGCTAATTTTCAGCCACCTTTTCATCTTCACAGGATGCGTTAAGCAAAATGCTACTCGTTTCAAACATGGTAATAATGTTCAGCATTGGGAGGGTTCACAGCGAATGGGTTTTTTTTTCCAATTGGGGTCTGCTCTAAACATGTTTACTGCTCAAAATAGACCATTTTTTGAGTCACAATTTGAGTACAGTGCATGCTCACAGAATATCCATACTGCGCCTTTTTTCATAGAATACATAAGCTTTTTGATTGGGTCTTTCTATAGTTTTCAAGCATAAACCTAAGTTATTGGCTAGCTAATGTTTCGCAGTCGCAAAATCAAAGAGTGATACTCAAGCTAATCAGCAAAATAAAAAAAATGTTGATAGAAAACTGAACACGCGATAACTTTTTGAAATTCAGTCGAAACAATTACACAATCGGCTTAGTGTCGCTGTCAGATAATCGTGAAATTTATAAATATCTGGGAAAGGATTCGAATTGGTAACTGTTTTGAATTCAAATTGCATACAAGTCACTTACTAAAACATCGAATGAGCAGCGATTCTCTAGCAATGGCAAAAAGGCGACAGAAGCAGTGATTTGCCTAAAAAATTAGATGTGACGAGGTAGAGGTGTGGGTGTGGTTACCTAAGCACATCAGACATTTCCTGTTTGATCCGCTTCTCATCCTTTCTTTAGCAGTCGAATCCCTGTAACCCATATTGCTTCATTATTATATTGTGAAGATCAAAAAAGTGTGTGGTACCCAACATCTGGGTCTGCTTCGATGTCAAATTGCCACGCTCGTACACTTCCTTTGTGGCCACGTCAGTGATCACCAACACTAATTTCTTCAGTTTGTTCCTCGATAATAGAGCTAATTTTTTATAACATCTGTGAAAAAATCAAGATTATTTGCCCCCATTTAATTTCTTTCCGAGGTAAATTCGCGGCACTTGTGCACATGGTAGGCTGATCGCTGCATCTTTTTTCCCCTTTCTTCACTTAGGCGAAGTCTTAGACGCAAGTAGACCAGCTCTCGCTAGGACAAGCTATTGCGGGCTCAAAACATGTGGCTCAAACAGCAAAATTTCAAATTACAAAAAAACGATAAGATAATAATACCCAAGGTTTTAAAAGAGAAGTTTTGTAATTTTGTGGTTTGATCGGACCCATCAGAAAATGGGAAATCAAGTGTTTGAGCTTAAACGAAAGCCTAAAATGTGCTGAGTACGATAGCACCAAATTTGACCACTTTTTCTTGGCAATTCACCGAGCTGTGCACATTTCTTAAAGGGGGGGGGAACTTTATATACGCAACGCCTTAGGTCACAGGTTCGACTACCACTGGCTGCAGACCTTATTTTTTTATCCTTTATTTTACAAGTTTAGTGTCGAAATGTAGCCACGGTTCTGGGCTTTCATTTAAGCTATCATACAGATGAAAGTTGGTAAAAAGTTAGGGCTAAAATATAAAAAATCCAATTCGATGAAATCCTCAATAGGACTATACCAGTACTTTTCGGCAGTATTCTGGAACTGACGTTTTTCCCCAATTTTAATTTACATACTCATTTGCAACCTTACACTCAAAATGTAGCCTTGCTTCTTGCCGTCATTTTTAGCATACGGCTGTATAGAATAATTTAAATTGAAATCGCAATAAAAGTCAGTCCTAAATAATACCGAAATCCTACCCCTCAATAGTACTCATTTCTTCCCTGGTCAAACCTTCGCTAGCTACCTTGTTTTTTGAAGTGATTTTGGTGTGAAACAATTTCTATCTTGTTCCCCATGAAATTCTGTGTCTAGAAAGTCACTAAACGCGTGGACAAATAAATAAAATCAGTGGAGGCTCAGGCTATATTAGTCTAATACGCATCATTTTGGCTGGTTTCCACTAATTTTGGTGGTCATTTGCCAAAATCGCAAAATTGAGGCAGTTGCTGACAGCAAATCAGTGCTGGAAATGGTTGCAATCGATTGCTCGATAATTTTTGTTCCTATAAGTCAAAAAACTTACTAAAAAAGTAAATTAAAACACCCCCAGAGGGACTAGAACTTTCGACAAAAGGCGATGCGTATATAAAGTTCCCCCCCCCTTTAAATTCTCTCAAGCAGAAGAAAAACACAATATCTGATACTTCTATCTGATACAGGTTTTTGCGCTCTTTCGCTTGGTATTTTTATTACGTGAAATTGTCGGCAACCGGACAAAAAAGATTTTTAAAAGTATTTGTTAGTAAGTATTAAAAGTATTTGACGGTAAAACCGCAGTTGGATACAAATTGTGATTGGATACCGCAGTTGATACATTTGCAGTTGGATACCGCAGTTGGATACAGTTGCAATTGGATACCGCAGTCGGATACATTTTTGGGACGACTATCAACTCTTGAGTGTTTTTACTCGTGACTATCAACTCGTGATAGTTTATAGTGATATTGCGGTGGTGGTATATTGTAGTTCATATGTAGTGGTACCTAAATGGTAGTAATCAGTTGCAGTACCCAAGTTGCATATTTGACTATTTTTGTAATGCATCTGACCATGTTAGTAGTTGGATATCTCTATGTCCCATATGCTAACAAATCCAATTTTGGTACAAACAAACAGGACTCCCCATACGATTTTAAGTCACAAAAAGGTTGGTTTTGAATTTGAACTGAGTTTCGATTTGATATACTATCACGAGTTGATATTCACGGGTAAAACTCTCACGAGTTGATATTTTTACCACATTTTTGAATTTGATAGAATTCATATAAAGTTCAAAAAATATTATTTGTTAAAAAAAGAGGCCGAATCAATGCAAGCTCGTCAGGGAGTTCCTATTGTTCGATAGTTTTTAGCTAGTTGACTAGTATCCCATGACTGTTTTCATGCGTAAAAAGACCTTTTATATTTTAACATTTCATCATTTTTAACACGTTTTGCTTCTGCAGCCGATATTTTCGTGAAAAGTCCGATCTTCCAAATATCATCATCTAAAAATTATTTACAGGGATTCACAGGGTAAACAATGTTTAGGAACCATGAGTATTAAAGCAGAGAGTAAGTAAAAGAAGCAAACTAAACAACACGACACGGAAAATTATAAAAATTGTGATTTTAACCTATTTCCTCTAACTAATCGTGATTTCTGCCTCTGCTTTCTCTGATTTAACAGGCCTTCGATTTAACGGTCACCCTCTGTGGGCTCGATTTGGCTGTAAGTCTGAATAACATAAATAAATGTAACGGTTTCTAAAGGCCGGTTCCAAGAAACCATTTAATCAAGAGTTTACAGTACGGTAAGTACTGAGAAAACTCATCAGACACACACATTTTGTAAGAACACTTATGGGAAATTCGAATTCAGTATTTGGCAAATTCCGGTTCAGGGTTTTTGAAATCGACCAGGGTGTTTTTGGTCGAAAATCAGTCAGGCGGGTCACTGATTAGGGCTTTGCAATGTTTCTGTTACTACTGAATTCTATCAAATTCGAAAATGTATCCAACTGCGGTATCCAACTGCAACTGTATCCAACTGCGGTATCCAATCACAATTTGTATCCAATCCAATGGCAGTCGTATTTGACTTTTTCCCTTTTTTATCGTTTATGTTTTGTCTCGCGGCAAAAAAGATTTTTATATATTTTGTCGCGCGACAAAAATACTTTTTTTCGGATTTGTCGCTCTACAAAAAGGACTTTTTTCAGGATTTGTTGCGCGACATTAGAGACTTTTTAAGTTCATACTAGAAAATTTTCGCCCTTTTTGTTGCTTACAATCTTTCATTACATCGTTAATTTATGGCTTGGTTATAATGGCATGTCGATGTCTATGTCGATGTCGAAGGTGGTTACAGTGGCGTGTCGAAGTCGATGTCGAAGCAAAGTGGTTACAGTGACATGTCGATGTCGAAGTCGATGACTATGTCGAAGTAGGCTTTTTTATATAGACTTTCGAAATTCGAAATCGTTCGAATTTTTTTTCTTCTGCTTCGACAAGAGCTAGGTTATTCACAGCCGTCTTTGATTATTTTTTATGTATCTGGTGCGGAATTTCATGCGCTATTTTTTGGCTATAAGGTGTTTTAAAAAGATAACAGAAAAATGTCGAACAGAATGATTTTGAGCACTACACCGTATTTTTCTTTACACTTCGACATGGACTTCGACATGCCTTTATTTTTCTGGTCTTTTATGATTTTTTATTTGTCCTGAAAGTATATTCTTGTGCAGAATTTCACGGTTATCCTTTTTCTTGGGGCAAATATACTTTTTTTTGGGCGAATTTTACTTTTTTGTTGGGGCAAATTTTCTTTTGACTGATTTCATTATTTTTTCTTATCTTTTTCAAAAGTGATGACACCATTATGTAGCCCTGCAACTCAAGTTTTTAATGAGATATCGATTGTTGCATCATCTTTGCAAAATGTAGCAGAAAAATATAAAAAGTATGAACCAAATTAATTTCTGACTTGCTTCATACTTTTATCTTTTTGTGCTACATTTTGTAGAGATAATGCAACAATCAATATCTTATTAGAAACTAGTCGCAGAGCTACATAATGATTTCATCACTTTTGAAAAAGATGAGAAAAAATAATGTAATCAGTTGAAAGAAAAATTTGCCCAAAAAAAGTAAAATTTGCCCAAAAAAAAAATATATTTGCCCCAAGAAAAAGAATTACCCGAATTTCACGCTGAGCACGATGGTGAAAAAAATTCATAAAGTCACTATATGGTGGTCTGTTGCCCTTGTGAACCGACCGAGTCACGATTTTTGCCTATGCAACTTCAAAAGGTAGACCATGCAAATTTTTTTAAGGCTCAAATTGTTTCACCACCTGAAGTGCTGAAGATGGTTTGATAGTGGTAAAACGCCGTTTTCTCGGGTATTTTTGGGTTCCGGTAAAATCTGGTTTTGGTGAAATCAATTACTTCCCAATACTCAAAAACACCATACAAAACCTTATTTTACTATTCTCAAACCGTCTTCAGCGTGTCCGAATCAGTCCAGAAAACAGGCTTTGAAACATGAAAAACTTAAAAAAATTTGATCCGAGTGGACCACCACTTGGTTTGGTTGGACTGAAAAATTTGAATTCGATTCCACGTACCTGAATTTTCAAAATACCGCAGGGTCATCATACCTGTGATACAAAAGCAACCAGAAAAGGCCTTTATCAAAATTTTGTTATACCAAGTGTATCTTTAGCAAAAATTTTTCTTTAGCAAATATTTCTTTAAATTCTCCGGTACATCCAATTTGCTCTAAGTGGACCACCACTTGGTTTGGTTGGACTAAAAAATTTGAATTCCCGCATAAAATTTCTCAAAACTAAGGTTGATTGTTCGAAGCAATTGACTTCTTGGTGCACAAAAAAACGCCTAACACCACTCCCGCCAAGGTTTGGGGTTCACATGGGTAAAATCGCAGTTTTTGCTTTGGGGGATCAAGGTAAACCACCATGCATAGGTAGATTTCACCCTTTTTAGGTCACTGGAGCTGGGCGAAAAAAGCTTCTTGTAACCCAACAAACTTGGCAGATAGAAAAGGTCAACATAACGGCTGTTGGAGACAGTTATGAGCAGCTCAACTTGACCAGCCGCAATTTGTCCGAGGTAACCAGTGCAAAACGTGCAAGAAAAAATTTAAATAACGGACATCAAGCATTGGCAGTAATTAAGAAAACCAATTATATATCTTTTGAGTACTCAATAATCAAATTAAGTATGTTTAATCGCTTTTTCTCTCTTTTATACCTTGACGTTATTCTTAAAGCTGCTCAACTTAAATAAAATTTTCTTCTGTCTTATGGTGAGCGATTTCCCATTGTAACCACCTTCGACATCGACATAGACATCGACTTCGACATCGACATGATATTGTAACCAAAGGGTTACTTGTTTGACAGCTATCAAAGATGTCTAGCGATTCTGAAAACGAAGAAGTAAGCTATTTGGCAAGGTATCCAATAGATCATGAGGAAGTCAGCAGGACAGCAAACGAGTAATCTTGGCCAATGATTATCCCTACACTTTCAGATCGGTTGGTCTTTATAGAAAGCATATAATATCATGTTATGCACTATTTACACCGTTTTCACAGTAGCAAGAAACTTGAGTTTGAGGTCTGATACTTGATTTTTTACAGTTCTCGAGTTGTTCTTACAATTATTGCTGTTCTAAGGGGCATGCCCACGCTAATAAGAGGTGGTGCCCGGAATTTAAATTTTTTTCCGAATCATTGAACTTTTGTACGGATTTTTTCAACTTGGTTTCTAACAAAACAAAGCCTATAATTTAATTTTAGGGATGGTTTTGTTAGAAACCATTTAGAAAAACCCGTACAGAAATTCAATGATTAGGAAAAATTTTGAATTCCCGAGCACCACCTCTTATTAGCGTGGGCACACCCCTTTCAGAAGGAACAGTGACTAGCTAGAGTATGAACATCGCTGAAGCATCGCCTACAACAAAACAAAGTCTGCTTTACGCGTGGTCAAAAGAGGGATTCTACCACGTAATTGATTAGAAGGGGGCGCTTATTTTTCGATCATAAATTTGAAGTAATCGACCACTCCAACAATGAAAGTTTTTATCCTATTTTCAAATTTTTTATGATTTTTGGGCAGAATTTTTAGGCCAATTGTTTGTCCAGGGCAGCCAAATTAAAGGGAGAGGAAACTTAATATCCGCACCGCATCGGTTACAGGTTCGACTACCACCGGCTGCACACCATATATTTTATTAACAATTTCGTGTAAAAGTCATCCTCGGGCTCTGGACTATCCGACAAGATCATCAACGCAGAGTTTCACACCTAGTGTAGCTTATTCGTATGCTGAAAAATAGGCTAGAGCTCCGATAATCGATGTTTTGAGGGTTTTCTTCTACTGCTTTAATTGATATTTCTGCATTTTTTCGACAAGTCACACGTTTCATACACAGAAATAAAGCCAGGATCATGAGATTTCATTTGAGCTATCATGCAAGGTAGAAGTAATATTTTGTTAGAGCTAAAAATTTTTAAAAACTTTTACTGATGTTCAATTCAATACCACCCAGTCATGTGCATGAAATCTCCAAATTACAGCATTTGCTGACAGTAAAGCTGAAAATAGTCGCTTTTTTTCAAATTTTAGCTCTAACTTTATAACTCTGTAGGTAACTCTTCTAACTCTGTAGGATAGCTCAAATGAAAGCTGAGGATGTTAGCTACATTTTGACACCAAACTTGTAAATAAAAAGACTAAGAGAAAAAATAAGGTCTGCAGCCAGCGGTAGTTGAACCTGTGATCTGAGGCGATGCGCATATAAAGTCCCCCCTCGCCTTATTGAGGTAGACTTGTTGTTGTAAACTTATTGTTCACGTGAATATTTATCGATCCTGCTTGACATATACCTCTTCAGCAAACAATGATCTTGGACACATCTTCTTATTAATAACTAACCGCCAAAAAAGTGTGCAAAAAAAAGGTTAAACAACGGTTTCGAAAAAATAGGGGGCGGCAATTAGAGGGGCGCTTATTTTTCGATCGACCTCTAGGGGGGGGGGCGGCAATTAGAGGGGGGGGGAAGGGGCGGCAATTGGAGGAGGGGGGCGGCAATTAGAGGAAATACGGTATGTTATTTGAAATTGTCCGCTATTTATTGTTATCAAAAGATTGGGAAAATAAAATGTATTCTTGATTGTTATTTTATGAATTGTCAGGAAGTTTCTTTTGTATTCAAGGAGTGAATGATTCAAAGAATGATTAATTTGCAGTATTTGACTGATTCTGAGCAATAAGTTGAATTGTGATTGTTCAACAAGCAATAGAACCCAAAAAGCGCTTCTGATCTATTTCTGATAATTTTCTGGTTTCAGACAATCTGGACATAGAACCCGTGTTTTAGTTCAGCATGCCAGATCACAAATTCGATCAAAGTAGTTGTTGTCGCGCGATAAATCCAGAAAAAAGTCTTTTTTTTTCGCGCGACATGGCTGAGAAACGGACAGTTGAAGTTTAAAAAGGTAAAAACCCCCTGTTTTTGCCTTTTTTAGCCTTTTTTTGTCTTGTCTTAATTCAACCAATCGTTTCTCAGCCCTGTGTTTTTCTAAAAAAACAATCGACATGTTATTTTGTAGAAAAAATCAAAAAGCTTACGAATGGTACATTGAATGTTATTTTTTCATCAATTTTTTTTTGGGAAAAGCTATTATTTATGTGGTTAAACAGTCATTTTCCTTAGATTTACCTTTATTTTGACTAGAAATCGACGCCTTTATCTTGGTGGTCATAACTTTTTCCAGAATGACCGAAAAAAAGTTTGACTTATCAAATTGTAGCTAAGAAACCGGGCTTTAAAATAGTTACTGAAAATTGCCATTACACATAAAATAAAATCAATTAGCTTAAAAAAAGAAATCGTATACTATCAGTTGTCGGGCGAAAAAATGATCGGCCCTGATAGAAGTATTAAAAGTGAGAAAAATTAAAACTTGTTGCAAAAATTGTTGTTACAGTTTGTAGAGGAGGAAAAATGCTGCGAAACTGTTGTTTTACTTTTTCAGCCATACAATTATTTTAGACCAAATAACTTCAAAATACAAAAATACGACATCGTATACTATCAATTGTCCGCAACTGTATATACGGTGTAGAGGCATTAGGCCCTTTTTCCACTTTTTGGCATTCTGCCCTATGTTCTGTTTTAGCCACTTAGGCCTTATTTTTTAACTTAGGCTTAGGCTCAGGGTAGGCCACCGCACGTTAGCCGGGACTGAAAAATGTCTTACGCACTACAAAATGGCTTGAAAAATAATGCCTAAGTGGCTAAAACAGAACATAGGGCAGAACGCCAAAAAGTGAAAAAAAGGCCTAAAGGCTACGAACCGTTAACGGTTTAACGAATTTTAAGGGGCTGTGCGTTATATACAGTTATGACATGATTTCGAGCAGCTTTGAGTGTAAAATTGACTGATAAGAAAATGGTGTTTTGTGAGTTTGACGCTGGTTGTTCAAGTTCTTGCATACAAATTGCCACTCACATACACTCATTCGTAAGAGCAGAATTCAGCGGTCATTTTGACATATAATAGTCGTAAATTCAGCTCGCAACGAAACAAAGTCTGTCTTCTGGAAGATTTTTCTGCATTTTACATTTTTGCTGAAACGATGGGGTATTCGGGAGAGGTTATTAGGCCACCTCATCCTATCCAAACACCCATACTCCTATATACGAAAACTCTGCATCATTTGCAACTAACGTTACGTTTCGTCTCTCTCGTGTTAAAATCAGAATTAATTCCCCATTTCCCAAAAATCCATGTGGGATTGTTTTTCAATCATCCGAAAATCGGAAAATTTTGGGGTCGATCTCGAGATTTTCGGGTGAAAATCCTAAATCCAATAAACAGGATTGGTAGAGCTCGTCGGAGTTAAGAAAATGCGATGAACAGCTTTCTTTAATTTTTTCTTTGAGTTGAGATACAGGTCCTCAAGTTGAGGTGTGGGTTTAATAGAGATTGTGGGAATAACTTTCTCAGTTTCAAAGAAATCTCTGCAACCGTACCGAGACCCACACTTGTATTTACAGGGTAAAATATCGATTAGCGACACTTTTTGAACAAACTTTTTATAATTTTAATTGAAAATCGACAATTTTGACAGTAAAAGTTTCCGGAAAGTTACTCCTTGTACCAAAATCTCTTCCGTAATCCGCATCCGTTGAGATCCGATCAAAATAATTATTATGGGCTGGGATATTGATATTTTGAGTACATCAGACAGAAATTTTGCACCACTCATCTACTTAAGTAGATTTCTCAGCCCATAATAATTATTTTGATCAGATCTCAACGGATTCGGATTGCGGAAGAGATTTTGGTGTGAGGGGTAATTTTCCAAAAACTTTTACTGTCAAAATTGTTGATTCTTGATCAAAAGTTTAAAAAGGGACAATACTTTTTCTCCGACTAAAACACTTTTTTTCCGACTAATTTCTTTTTTTTTCGACTAATTTTAACTTTGTTTTTATTTTGGCATTTTTCTTAATTTTTGTGCTAATTTTTTAAAAGTTTTAGTATTGTCGTGTAGCCAGGATCTCAGCTTTCCAACAAGCTATAAAACTTCATTGAAGGATTTTAGAAAGGTAGACTTTTAGAGTTTCAAAAAATAAAATAAAAATAAAATTTATTTTATTTTATTTTTTGAAACCTCTAAAAGTCTACCTTTCTAAAATCATTCAATGAAGTTTTATAGCTTGTTGGAAAGCTGAGATCCTGGGCTACACGACAATACTAAAACTTTTAAAAATTAGCACAAAAATTAAGAAAAAATGCCAAAATAAAAACAAAGTTAAAATTAGTCGGAAAAAAAAGAAATTAGTCGGAAAAAAAAGTGTTTTAGTCGGAGAAAAAAGTATTGTCCTTTAAAAAGTTTGTTCAAAAAGCGTCGCTAATCGATATTCGTCCTGTTTACAGTAAAGTTTGGGCGTGTCAAAAGTGACTAGTTTGGTTGTCTGATTGTTAGTGTGCATATAGAGAGTGTGAGTTTGGGTGTGGGCTTCATTGTGAACGGCCCTAAGAATCCGAAAAATGTACAGTCGACGCTCCCAATAACATACACCTCAAAAGTTCGTTCCCGTCTAGGGTCCGACACTTTTTTTAGCCCCACACCGAAATCCGAAACAGGTTTATGTTAATGGGAGTTTCTGCTTTTTAAATGTCAAAGTCATTGTTTTCTGCAAAAATGATCGGCAAAACTGGAATCCTTGCAATATTTGCGACCAGACTGTCAAAACAGAAATGGAAAAAATTTGAAAAAATGGGGCTAAAAAAAGTGTCGGACCCTAGACGGGAACGAACTTTTGAGGTGTATGTTATTGGGAGCGTCAACTGTAGTCAAAAAATATTGAAAAACTTTTCAACCGAATGTCTATTTTATCGTACCCAGACTGATAAAGATGGTGAGGATCTTGTGTGTTGGTTCGCAGCTGCAGTTTTTGTTCCGAATTTTTTTATCCCTAACATTTTTACAAGTAGCTTTAGCTAAATTAAAGGGATGATTGCGAACCGCCATAAATAACCACTTGGTAACTTCTACTGTCTTCAGTTTCATTTTTTATTTTAGATCCTTTTTTTCGTGCCTCAGTATTGTTGGAATCAGAATGTCGAGCGATGAACAATCAGACAAAGAGGTCCTTTGTTTTTCTATATAGTGACCATCAATGTGTTGATTTTTTACATTTAGTGTCCGCTATGCATGGTTTGTGATGTTTATAGTGTAGAAGTTTGTTTTATTTTTCCTATACTGTCTCAGGAAGCGTTTGACGAGGATATCAATTTTTTTCCTTGCAATTGTCAATACCAGGTTGGAATGGTTGCGGTATTTGATAATGTAGCCATCGTTCAGAAATCCATTTTCAGATATGCAGATTTTGCTGGCATCGCCTGAAAACAGATGACACTGGATTAGTAATTTGTTGTGTTTAGATGTTTTGTAATCACCTGATTCTTAATTTCAGTGCCCAGTTGTAGACAGCCATTTCCAGGTACAATTTTTGTGTAATATCTGCAGGGAATTTTGCCTAATAGTTCTTGCTATGGCGGTAATTTTCAGATTACCCACATCCTTCAGCTATTTTTTCTTTGTTGTGCTCGAGCAACTAACATATTTACCGTATTTCCTCTAATTGCCGCCCCCCCTCTAATTGCCGCCCTAACTTCAAGTGGTTCAAAATTCGTGTTTTCATTTAATGTTTGAGCTGTGTAAAAAGTGCCTGCGAGGGATTTCAAAAATCTAACAGGCACTTTTACACAGCTCAAACAGTAAATGAAAACACGAGTTTTTAACCACTTGAAGTTTGAAAAAATTGCATGCTTCTAATTACCGCCCCGGGGCGGTAATTAGAGGAAATACGGTATACTTGTTTAGATGATCCAGTCAACTTTCAACCGCTCTCGTCTGAACAAATCAAGAAGATAAAAACTGGCAAGAAGAAGCAGAAATCGCAGCAACAGCAAAAGACCAAGCTCTCGGAATGCAGAAAATACCTGTCTGCCTACAGGGTTCTCCAGAAAAATCTCGTCTATGTAGTCGGCTTGTCTCAGAGAATGGCTGATGCGGATTTGCTCAGAAAGGTGAGAAATACCTTTCATAGTTGTCTTTTCTTATCGAGTGAAGCGTAAAATTTGCATTTCAGGCAGACTTTTTCGGGAAGTTTGGAAAGATTTCAAAGATTGCTGTTGGTAAGTTATTTAATTTTATATCCTTTTTGTGTATTGAGGTGTTATCCTAGGTACAGTGCCAAACAATGCAAACAGTTTCCAATCGACAAGCTATACGGCTTATGTCACATATGTAAAAACAGATGATGCCTTGCGGGCTATTCAAGTGAGTCGGAGTTAGGTAGCTCTTACTCTCAGCCATATAATTTTTAAGACAGTAAACAATTTGCCTGTGGATGGACGTCTGCTCAAAGCTTCTCTTGGTGATATACACTCGTGGTGATCTTTTTTAGACTATGATTTTTTTACAGGTACGACAAAATATTGTTCAAGCTTTTTGAAGGGTCAGCATTGCAGCAAACAGGTAATTTAAGCTCTTCTCTTAGTTCGTGTTACATTCACCAAAAAGTTTCACTTGTTGTAATCTATATTTTTTAGTAATTATTCGATGTGATTAGACATAATTCAGATTTTGCCGTTCTTTTATAGCAGCGCTGAAATTTTTTCTAAATTTTTTATTCTGCGTACTATAACTTTTTATGTACTTTTTTCAAGTGAAGCTTGACTGGGAAACGTGATCACTATTATTTTTGCAAGCGATCGGCTGAATTTTATTTTAAGGAGTGCATGTATCTACACCACGTTGCTAATGACCAATTGAGTTTCACCAAGGAGGACATGCATCTCGGCAAGCACATAGGCTAGCGATTCTTCATACCATACTTGATCGAATTTTTTGAAATTTAGAATGTGAAAGGAAGTTGCATGAGCAAATGAACACCACTCGTAGTCAGTCACATATGGTGGTTAAAAGCGTCAACAGCGCTATCCCTAGCAAGAATTGCAGGTCTCAGATAGAAAGCACTCATGTATCGGCTGGTGAACTAAGACGTGATCAAATAAAGAAACTTTTACCAAGGTTAGAATAAACAATTGAGGCATCATCGTCTTCATCCAAGCTCTTGAAAAGGCCACGCTTTTCGAAAGCTTTTTTTTGTTTTTTTGAAGAACTTTTAATAAATGAAAGCTAATATACATGTTAGGTCGAGGTGACCAATCACTCTTAAAATTTTTTGGCTCAGCAGGGGATTATCCGGTGGTTTTTAAGCTGCCATTGTGACATTTTTAGGGTTCTTTACGACTTTGCACAGCATCCTGGCTTAATGCCAAATGGCCAAAAAAATTTAAAAGTGGACGCGTATTTTAGCCTACCCTGTACAACTAATACGCTATTTAGCCGTTTTGTAGTTAAGAGGTTATTTTTTTATTGATTTTAGGGAACAGCGGTACCACTTCCTGAAAGATTTGATTTTTTCTTAGACTTATACGACGATCCAGGCTTTGGTTAGTATTGTGGGCGCTACAATATATCCTATCAAAATCCGTTTTTTTCGTTTTAGACCCGCATTCCGAATCTTCGAAAGCGTTAGCTGAATTGGTACAGGAGGAAGAGAAGACAAGTTCTACAAGTTAATCACATGTGCATGTACCTTTGATGTCATTTGCCCGGTGAAGATGATAAAGAAAATAAAGAATAAAGTTTTGGAAAGTAATTTTTGGACACGGACGTTTGTGTCTAAAACCGTTTGTGTCTAAGGCCGTTTGTGTCTAAACCGTTTGTGTCTAAGCCGTTGTGTCTAAACCGTTTGTGTCTAAACCGTTTGTGTCTAAGGCCGTTTGTGTCTAATTTTTTAGATAACCTAATTCATTTTTATTGACTATTTTCATCATTAAACCACAGTCAACCCCTAACATAGTGACACTTTGTGACACCTTTAATACAGTGACACCTTATTGTCGGCTAACACACAGGTGTTGGTACTCAGATAATGGTCCTCAGGCAGCTATTCCTGAATGGTCCCACTTTGGTGCTGGTACTCATGTAATGGTATTCTGGGGCTTTAAGCGAATCAATCCACATCCCGTATTGGTCCATACACGAATTGATCCATACTTTTAAAATTCGGGCATTGAGAATTTTTTTTGTCTGAACCAACCTAACCAGGCGGTCGTCCACTTGGAGCAACTTTTTTTTTGAATTTTTGGGTATTAAAACCTTTTTCTGGATCAACTCAGGCATGCTGAGAATGGTTTGATAGTGGTAAAATGGCGTTTCGTCGGATATTTTTTTGGTTTTAGGAGATAATTGATTTTACAAAAACTCGATTATACCGAAACTCAAAAAATACCCTACAAAACGGCATTCTACAAATATCAAACCACATTCAGCATGCCCGAATTGGTCCAGAAAATAAAGTTTGGAACTCGAAAAGCGAAAAAAAATTTTGATCCAAGTGGACGACCACTTGACTTAGTTGGTTAAGACTTGAAAATATAAATTCCAACAAAATTTTTGTTTGGAGTAGTTTTGGATGGTTTCGAGTGTTTTTTTGTTGGTTTTAAGTGTTTTGGGTACTTTTAGTTGGGTTTGGAGTTTTGGGTGTCTTAAGATGGTTTTGAGTGGTTTAGGGTGGTTCAGACGCATTCTAAAATTTTTCGAAAAAACAACAAGGGGACCAAAGAACTTTTGAATAAAAAAATTGACGAAACGTCTATTTACCGTAATTCACTTCGCGAGGGTGAGGGGTAGGAGTGCACAATACAAATGAATTAGGTTATGTAAAAAATTAGACACAAACGGCCTTAGACACAAACGGTTTAGACACAAACGGTTTAGACACAAACGGTTTAGACACAAACGGTTTAGACACAAACGGCCTTAGACACAAACGGTTTTAGACACAAACGGGGTGTACCCGTAATTTTTTTTCTCGCTGTATAACCTTTTGAATGTAAAGTTTATTGTTTCGGGAGACATTTACCACAACCTTTCGAGATTGATTTTTATTATGTTTCGTTAGGGTATTCATTTTTTCATTTCATTAGGGTCGATCAATGACCGGTCGATAAGAAGTTGGTCAAGTGTTCCCAGCCATTTAAAATTTCATTTACGGCATGTTTGTATTTTCCTTTTTTTTATTCTGTTTTCATCACGGAAAATGCATGATTAACACGAAAATATTCTGACAACTCTCCTAATAACGATCGTTCTGAGGCCCGGGCTACATCAACTCTCCTAATACAGTCAACACTAGCAATACTCTCCTAACAGTCAACTATTTCAAGGGTACGTAAATTGGAGCATGAATAAACAAATGTTTCTTTGCAAATCAACCAACACACGTATGGAATTACTTCGCTGGTATTACCTCAAAATAGGTCAATCATACACATGATTTAACAGCACCAGATAAAATGGCAGCTCGCATCGATTAAAAGCCCCGATATGACGGCACTTAGCATTTAGGACATATTTTTTAAAAAATTTAAAAAAAGACCCCAAAATTTTTGAAGAAACCTTATGGCTCTATCACAATTGTAAGTGTAAATGTAAGTGTACCGTATTTCTCTATTAAACCCCATGGGGCATTATTTTTCAACCCCTAAAAATCAGAAAAGTTTGAAATCGATTTCGAGATTTTTGGGTACTCAACCAAAATCTGAAAAGGTGCAATCAGAAGAGCTCGTACTAATCAAGAAAACGCGAAAAACAGATTTGCAAAATGTCTGCTATAGGCTGAGATATGAGATCCATATGGTGAGGGATTATTACAGAGTGGGGGATTTATATGGGGGATTATTGGATTTGGTACTGTGAACACCCCTTGCATTTACACTTACCTGAATGCTTACACTTACATTAACACTTACATTCACACTTACACTTACTCCTTTACAATACCAATGTAAATGCAAATTGAATTCAAGTATTTTCAGAGAACACTAAAAGCGATTTACTGATGACGAGGAGTTCAATGCTAGTTATGAAAACTTTAAAATTGGTATTTGGGTTAAAAAACTGACCTTTGGAAATAGGCTCAAATTGATTTCACACCCCAAAATACTGATTCCCCGCAGTAAATTTATTTTTTCCCGCAGTAAATTCAAATTTCAAACAAAATACTGATTTCCCGCAGTAAATTACTGATTTCCCGCAGTAAATTTCAAATTTCACGCAGTAAATTTGAAAATTTGTGCAATTTCAGTCAAAAGTTTGCAACAACACGGTTTTACAGTCAGAATCGACGTTGAATCGCTTAAAATCCCAGGCTAAAGTGGCCAGAAGCCAATGAAAACTGGGGTTTTTGATGGTCTACTAAAAAACTTATCCATTTGCGAAAAAAGCATTTGCGCGCATCGAAATCCCGTTCTAATTCACTCAATGTCTCAGAACTTAACTCTGAACTATTACAAACATTTTTTAAATGCCCTTAACCTTTGAAAATCACTCAAAGTAGTGTTTAGAGTAGTGTGGAGTGGTATGTACTGATCCGGAATGAAATTTTTAGCAAATTAGGGCGTCAAATGGCGATTCTCACTCTGCAAACTCACGTAAAACAGCACTGAAAAAGTATCATCTTTATCTACGGAACAACAATAACAGCAGTAATAACAACTATTAATAACAACGACGTAATAACAACGATCAACAATTTTCATTTCTAAAGGCGCTCTAAAGCCCGGCCAACTTTCTTTCTTCGCCCCCTTTTTCTTCTTGGCTCCAGTGGTCGTGGTAGTGGATCAATAAGTCTTTCGGTTTCCATCAAAAGTAAAGAGTGCTTGCACAATTCATCTTTTGTACCTACTGGACAGTTGCAGCGAATTCGCATCCGCGCTTTGCAGTCAAACTTCTTCTCCCGATTTCGCTTGGAGTATTTGCAAAAATAAATATCTGTACTTGTTTGGAAGCCTCCTTCTTCTTTATGATGAGTCCAGCTTGTGTTTTCGGATAGCCAAAAATCGACATCTTCTTTCGATTTGCGAATTTTTTCGTTTGTCCATACAGCTCCAGGTCCTCGGGGCATTTTTAAACAATTGCTGTAAAAAGCAAATAAAATATTTTCATATGTTCATGAAATGACTGTGTGATATTAGTATGGACAAAAAAGCGAAAAAAAAACCCGTATTGCACAAAGTCACCAAATTTGCTGCGGGAAATCCAAAATTTACTGCGGGAAATCATTATTTTGTTTGAAATTCAAATTTACTGCGGGAAAAAAGAAATTTACTGCGGGAAATCAGTATTTTGGGCAGGGCCAGCTGAGGACATTAACTTGTAGGAAAGTAATATTTCCAGGAAAAGTCCCTTCTAGGAAAACATGCATATAGGAAAAGCCAGGTTAGGACAATTCACACTTGAACAATGACATGTTGGGACAGTAGACCCTAGGACAATCGACTCTAGGACAGTGGCTTTTTTGGAAAAGCGCCTATCAGGAAAAGGGATGCTAGGACAATATACTCTAGGAAAATGACGTCTTTGGAAAAGAGCCTTTTAGGAAAATGGACACTAGGACAATTTACTCTAGGACAATCGCTTTTTAGGACAATCGCCTCTTTGGAAAATGGACACTAGGACAATGGACACTAGGAAAATTGCATTTTAGGACAATTTACAGAAGGACAATGGACAACAGGACAAGAGACTATAGGACATACTATTTTCAGACCCATAAAGTGATGTTATAACGTTTTAGACAGTTAAAAATTGTCCAAAAAGGGGCTTTTCCAGAAAGACGATTGTCCTATTGTCCATTGTCCTAGTGTCTCTTTTCCTAAAAGGCGCTTTTCCAAAAAGGCCATTGTCCTATAGTATATTGTCCTAGTGTCCCTTTTCCTAAAAGGCGCTTTTCCGAAAAGGCCGTTGTCCTAGAGTACATTGTCCAGTTGTCAATTTTCCTAGCCTGGACTTTTCCTATATGCGTTTTCCTAGAAGGGGCTTTTCCTGGCATTATTATTTTCCTACAAGTTAATGTCCTGAGGTGGCCCTGCCAAATTTTGGTGTGTGTTTTCACCTACAGCCTTTGGAAATAAAAGTGAGGATAAATCAAAAAAAGTCATTTACATTAGTATTGTGAAAGCGTGAGTATAAATGGCTGTATATTCACTCGTATTCTCGAATTTGGAAAACGGTTTATCTCGAAAAGATTTCTATTGGCGAAAAAGTAATTCGAAAATGATAGAATTCGCGAAGCAGTTTTTTTGAAAATGGTAGAATTCGCGAAAAGGTAATTCGAAAATAGTGAAATTCGCAAAAAAGCATTTTGAAAATGGTAGAATTCGCAAAAAGGTAATTCGAAAATAGTGAAATTCGCAAAAAAACATTTTGAAAATGGTAGAATTCGTGAAAATACGTTCAAAAACGTTCCGTTTTCCAATTGGCATTTCGAGACAAATACCATTTTCGAAACGCATTTTTCGAATATACAAATTTGCCAATTTTCAAACTTTCCAAAATTCAAATTGCGAGTCCAACTCATTTCGAAATATACCATTTTCGAAAAACGACTTTACGGATTATTATACAGCCAGTATAAATGTAAATCTTTTCGGTATTGTGAAGACACTCACATTTACACTTACATTTACATTTACACTTACAATTGTGATCGATCCATTACACGAAACTTTCAATTTAGCTACACAACGATTGATGTATTTTTCTTTACTCAAACTTTGCTTGGGAAATTTTATTCTAAAGTGAATCTACACGCTTGATTCTAATTGATTGACTGAGTCGAAGTTGGATTTCATCGTGTTTTAATTCAATAAGGATTGATATCATAGTTTTAAAAGGCAAAAGTCAAAATTTAAAACCTACATTCGACATGCTCCAGAAGAGGTTTTAGAAATTTTGAATTTTCGGATCATTGGACACAAGCAGGGTCATGCCATACTTCTTCTCTCTAGCAAATTATCAGGAGGATACAGACCTCTTTGGTACAAATGCTGTGGATTCCGTAATCTTAAGTTGCAAAATGGACTCATGATAAGTTTAACAATTTCAAGCCGAGGCTGTCTGTTTGCAACAGTGGCTAATACACAAAAATTAGGGCTCCATATGTATTAGTGGTACACCTAAATAATGGGCATCCTGCTCGATTTGTTTTCAAAAATCTTTTTCAATTTTTTTTTCAAAAATACTGTTATTTCAGTTCGAACCTGCATCTTGCATCAGCTGTTGAATCCATATACTAGGGATTTCATAAAAAATACATTTACGTTTAAAATTATTTTTTTAGCTTGTGGTTGGCGTAGGATGAGCCAGCAGGTTAGCATTCGCTCAAACAACTTTGTATTATTATTATTTTTATAGTTGGAAAAGCATGTTTGAGTTTGTCCTAACGTATACTGTCGTATCCTGCGCCTAAGCATAACCGAAAAAATGGACCAGGGCATTTTCGCGGGCACCACTAGCAAGTATGGAGCCTAAATTATTATCAAAAAAGCGACTTACGGAAGAACTGTTGAATGATCTGAGCTGAGCCTTTGAGAGTGATGGAGTTGCGAGTTGCGATCTCCGTCATAGCAAATAGCTTTCAGTTTCGAATTAGCTTCTATGCTAAATAATATTAACAATTAATTTAACGTAATTTTAACAGCAATTCTTCTTTATTTTCATACAGCTAGACAGATCACCAATAAATCCTTAATTGAAAACCAGAAAATTTCGCAACTTGGCAAATTTGCGAAACCACAGTGTACAACAATAATCAGGAGGGGACCCACACCGTATGGAAGAAATACCTCTCTATAGGGCCTAAAAATTTTCATTGGTTTTGTGCAGCTCAAATTTTAATTCAAAATTTAATGTTCAATAAAAGTAGAGGTGTGCGTTCGGCCTCGGGAGGATTTCGGGATCGGGATTTGGTTCAAAAAAAGCATTCGGGATTGGGATTACGTTAAAAAAAAAATTCGGGATCCCGATCAAAATTTTGGGATTTGACGATTTGTCGAGTCCATGAGTAATCAGTCAAAATACAGGGTGTCCCAAAAAATTACAATAATTTCAAACGTTCACAACTGTTTTTCTTAACGCTATTTCAAAATTTTTACAGCCCTTACAAGAGGCTGTCTACAAAACGAGACCTAAACTACTAGAGTGGTATAAAGCAAAAATAGTGTTTTTTTTATTTTATAGACGAATATTTACAGAAAAATTTGTTAGAAAATTATCACCGCAAGTTTTGTTTACAAATATCGAATTCACTTCACGACATAAAGTTATAAACGTTTAAAATCGGTATAATTTTTTGAGACTACCTTTTCGCATAAATTGCTGTAATACAGAGCAAAAAATAATAAAACCTGATAGAATAAACCGCAGGACCTGTCAGATTCGAAATCTGTATAAAAAGAAGAAAAATATATTTAAAAAACTGAAAAAAATGGAAAAATGAAAATATTTCTGGCCACAAAATGCTTTTGAAAATGCTCATCGGGATTTGTCAATTTTAAGGAATCGGGATCGGAATTTTCAAAATCGATCGGGAGGGATTCGGGATCGGGATTCAGCACCAAAATCTTCAAGATCGGAATCCCGTTAGGGAGGGATCCCGATCCCGTGCACACCTCTCAATAAAAGAGCAAAACAATAAACAATGAAAAGGCGAGGGACCATCAGTTTTGTGTTCTCTTAGTTTTTTCGCAAGTAATTTGATAAGTGCATTTTTAACTAGCTTTAACACTAAGTTTAAAGTCATAAATTTCAGACTTGATTGGAAACTTCCTGATTATATCCGAGGTGGGCAAAGACGGGGCCGCCAGGCGGAGGCGGGAAATTCAGAAACTGCCGGCGCGGCCGCCAGGTGGTGGCGGCGGCAGAAAATTTCGAACGCAGGCGGCGGCGAGGCGGTTTTGAAAAGGCGACGGTGGCGGAGCGAAAAACGCCGGCGGAGGCGGCGCCGCCGCGGAGCAATTTTCAATTCAATTATGTTGTTTTTCGATTAGTATTTTTTTAACAAAATACTAATTAATGAAAATTAATTGATTAATAAACTGAAAACAAGTCAAATTTTCAATACTTCAATGGTAAAGAAGGTCTGCCAAAAGTCGAGAGTAGGGAAGGCGAAAAAAAGTGGGATCATCTTTTGTGGTATTCACTAAAGGCGCATGCTCACCTGTTAAAACTTGTTCCCGTATATTAAAAAAAACTTTTTCAGTGAGCTTGTGTACGTATTTTTGAACTTTGTTTCTAATAAAACTATACCTAAAGTTAAATTCTGGGCCTTGTTTTGTTAGAAACCAAGCTGAAAAATCTGTACAGAAGTTCGATGATTAGGAAAAAAATTCAAATTGGCGGGACAAATTTAAACAGCTGAGCATGCCCCTTCAAATTATTATCTTTTCTAGTGTGTAATGGATTTGGCTCATTTATCAAAGTTTGACACGACAATATTAAATAAATGTACTGAAAATTGATTTTTAAAATTTTGCTTCATTTTAAACAATATTACAAAAATTATCTCGGCGGAGGTAGCGGCGGAGCGATCCAGCCGGCGGGTACGTTTCCGCCGGCGGAGGCGGGTACCTCAAGAATGATTCCGCCGCCGCCAGGCAGCGGCGGCGAAATTTTTTTAACGCCGCCTCCGCCGGAGGCGGAGGCGGGAAAAATTTTAAGAGGCCGGCGGGGCGGAGGCGGGATTTGAAAATTTCGCTGTCGTGCAACTATGCTCAGAACCGAAAATATGAAATAATTTGAAATTTGAAATAATATTTTTTGTTGTCTCGCGAAGAATTCAAAACTTGGACGAAAGTATTACTTGTAAGAGTGGTTTGTATAGTAAATTGACCATGCTGAGCACGAATCCGGTGTTAAAATTACAGGTTTGTATCTGAAAAAATTTTTTTGGTAAAAAAGTCGGTTGAAAAAGTGGCTTTTCGAGAAAACCACACGGGGGACCAAGGCATATTAGTAGTGTCACAGGTTCAAATCTTTGTCGTACCTGGTGGTAACAAACTGAAGAGAAATACCCGAGATGTGCCAAATTGCACGAAAAGAGCCGAAATGGCCAAACTGTACCAAAATGTCCGAAAGGTGAAAATGTTTGAAAAGTGCCAGAAGGCCAAAAATGGGCCAGGATGCCCGAAAAGAGGCCGAACTGGGCCGAATTCCCGAGACGGGTCGAAATGTTCGAAATCGGCCAATTGCTCGAAAAGGGCCAAAATGCCTGGAAAAAGCCAAAATGCCCAAAATGGGCTAAAATGCCCAAACTGTGCCAAAATGGCTAAATTTCGCCAAAATGCCCGTAAAAAGCTAAAATGGGGCAAACTGGGGCAAAATGCCCGAAAAGATCCAAAAAGGTCCAAACTGGCCAAAACGCCCGAAAAGGGCCAACATTCCCAGGAAGGGCAAAAACGCTCGAAAAGACACAGTTACCAAGCTCAACGAGGAAGCACCAACCAGGAAGGCACCTGAACTACCAGCTAGAATGGGCGCTTTAGAGGCTGATGCGCCATCGGCGCAGCGTGCCTTCTAGTCACAAATATTATTGTTTTAATTAGAGAAATTTCGCAGGAATTCAAATTTTCGTGCTCTGGAATGGCTGAGGGTGAGTTTTTCAGAGATTGAGTGCATCAAATAAACATTCTGATGTAGCAATCAGTCTTTTTCAATATTTGTACCTCCCTTTTAGTGATCTCCTGAAAAACAATGGCTGTGGCTTTCAACCGGTGACTTTTCGTCACTCCTGGCTGAGATTCTGACTTATTTATTGATTTTCATAGGGTTGCTCAATGGACATATGTCCGGACATTTATGGACATATGTCCGGACATATGTCCTGCAAAATGTCCGCCCTTATTAAAATCGGACATATATAAATGAGATTGTTACACAATTTTTTTTACAGTTGTTTTGCTCCTCTTTCTGATTTTATTTTCAGATTGAAAATGACAAAAGAAAAATATAATTTATTAAAACTTTCACTAGTATTGTAAATTTAGACCACCTAGACGTTACTCAAATCAATGGATATTACTCAAACCAACTGTAAGTTATCCGAATCATTTGGATGGGCCCCAAACCACCCAGAAGCTACCCAATACCTCATAGATAGTACCCAACAAGAAGTTGTTTTATAAAAACCAACTTTTCTCAATGTTTTTAAAATTATAACAATTTGTTTGATGGCTCATTAGAAACTAGAACAGTAGGACTGCATGCTGGTCTAAAAAAAATAAAAAATGATAAGAAAACACTGAGATATGGTCGTTTTAAAAATTTGGTGGGGAAATTCAGTAATTTGGTGGGGAATTTCACTTACAGCCTTTAAAAAATAATATTTGTTATTGGATGTAGGTGAAAACACCCGCCAAAATAATTAAATCTCCCGTCAAATTTTTAAAACTTTTTGTTCTCGGTGTTAAGTTTTTAATTTTATTGTTTTTTTGCACCAGCATGTAGCCCTGAATCTCTAGTTTCTATTGAGCTATCAACTGGCTAAATACAATATTGAAAAGTGGGAGAACAATTCATTTTGATAGGTGTAGTTTTAAAAAACACAATTCTTCTGCTAATTTTTCATATTGTATTTAGCCAGTTGATGGCTCATTAGAAACTAGAGATTCAGGGCTACATGCTGGTGCAAAAAAGAAAAAAAATTCAAAAGTTAACACCGAGAAAGAAAAGCTTAAAAAATTTGACGGGAGATTTAATGATTTTGACGAGTGTTTTCGATTTGAGACATTTGTCATTTGGTCTAGACCGGATCAGATCGGTCTGATCCGTTTCTGCGGTCTGTTCTGATCTGGTCTTTGCACACCTCTGGATTATAGGGAGAGCAATGAGCAAATAGCGTATACGCACCCCACTGAACTATCGTATAGGCACCCTAGAAATTTGCCCTTGGTCCCCAAGGCAAACTTTTTTACAAAAAATTTATTTTTAAAACCTCAAAAAAATCAAAATAAATTTTTTTGTGAAAAAATTGCATTTGGGACCCAGGCAAATTTCTGGGTGCCGATACTATAGTTCAGTAGGGTGCGTAGTTCAGTGATAAAAACATGTGATTGTGGCTTTTGCTCTCATTCTGAACAAGCCTTAAGGCTTAGAAGGAATTTGCTGGCCCCTGCTTTTTTGCAGGATACGAATATGTTCTTTAAGGCAAAAATAAAAAATACTTTTTTCTTTTTTAAATCAGCGTGGGTGACTTATATTATAAGGTAAATGTCGTCTGATCTCTAATGAGTACCCTTTTCAATTCGGAGTTTAGACATCTTTTTGAAATCTCGAGATTGTCGCAAAATTTTCCGGATTTTTTGAGGTGTTTTATGCAATATATAACGACTATCACTGCACTCGGTCATGCAGTGCCTGCGCAGCTTAGTGGGTTAGCTACCTACTATTTCGACCATTGGAGCCTGGTCACAATAGAAATGACGATGTCGAAGTAAAGTGATGCCTGGATCTCGCGTTTTCATTGAAAAATGCCAAATTGGATATAGATGACCTATATCCCTCCGTGGCCCGATTGTTACATAAGGCTATATAGGTACTTTGAAGTGTCCTCCACACGATAGGCGAAAGAATTAGGCTGGGACGCGGTCGCGGTGCGGTCTTTTTTTGGAAGGCTGTGTTAACCAATTTTTTAATTAGTTTTTAAATTCTGTTTTTACCGTCCTGTTCAGCATGAAAAAAGAGACGCGGTCTTTAGAATTATCACGACCACTCCATAAATTGTTTCAGTGATTAAAATGCGTTGGCGCAACAAAAAAATATTTTTTTCGACCACTCCAAAAAAACTTTTTTGTCGCGCCAACGCATTTTAATCACTGAAACAATTTATGGAGTGGTAGTGATAATTCTAAAGACCGCGTCTCTTTTTTCATGCTGAACAGAACGGTAAAAACAGAATTTAAAAACTAATCAAAAAATTGGTTAACACAGCCTTCTAAAAAAAGACCGCACCGCGACCGCGGCCCACCCCAGAAAGAATTATGAAAGAAAAATTCAAATTTGAAATTCAAATGTCTATTGTCCTGAGCGGAATTTGAAATTTGACAGTAATTTTTAAATTTCAAGAGCAGTTTTGTAAGCAAATCAACCATGTTAAACACTATTAGTATAAGTCGCATTTTGAAAAATGCAACTTTTTAATAATCGGTTTTGTATTCCATAATTTTTAAACCACGTAGAAGCAATCAATACGTCCTTGGATAGCTCTTTCCTTCAGCTACGAAACAAGTATGAGGGTGCTTGGGTGACCCGAAAAAAAAGATTTATGGCCCAACTTATGAAACAACCCATTTTGCGAGACCTCTCAACTTAAATTGGCGATTGAAGTTCCGATTTTCTTTATACTTTTGGTTTTAAGGTACAGGTCATCTATATCCGATTTGGCATTTTTCAATCAAAAACGCAAGATCCAGGTATCACTTTACTTCAACATACACATTCCCATTCTGGCCAGACCCTTATAACAGGATGGTTGGAAAATAAGTGCCCCTGAGTGCTTATTAGAAAGAATAAGGTAAATGTGCTTATTAACTCTGCGGAATAGCTTGTGTCGAGAGTCTTACAAATTATAAAATAATATAATCGAAAATTTTCGAGCATGCAAAAACGAACCAAATAAAAGCCTTTTCTGGCTGAACAAAAACTCGAATTTTAAAAATTATTATTCCCGCTCTTTTGCACCAAATCAATAGTTGGATGAAAGGCCAACAAAACTTCAATTAATACTAGATTTGCTGAACTCCATTGATTTTCCCTCTTTATCCCAACCTTATAGTGCTATATAAATCCAACTTTTAGTTGTGGTCTTTGCCTGCTCTACATAGATCAATGGCTTGCCAAACTGGCATCAGAGGTTATTTTTTATCTAGATCATTGTAGTTTAGAAAATTGATGTCGTTTAAGCGGATGAGCAACTTCTCAATTTCTTTCAATCCTGCAAACAATGCAAAGTCCGTATGGGCAAGATTGTCATCAACAATGGTAAAATTGCCCTTAGTTTACAATTGGGATGTTTTTTGCATCGTCTCCCTGTTGATTTTTAGAAAAAAATTTGATTTTTTTTTGTAAAATCTGTGAGAACGGACTTACCATAATTAAATCTGAGGTATATTGGGACCACATAAAGAAACCAAATCACTGTATGCTAGCTTCATATATAAATTGCTGAGTTGGTATTTCGGCAAATTTGTAGAGCTAAGAAGTTCAATTATTTCGAGAAATAAATTGAGCAAATTTTCGATATTTATTCCTTAATCTGCAAAATAAAGCTGCATTATTGAATTTATGAAAAAATCTCAAAAATCAATAACATACAGAAAACTTCTACTAGGGCCTTATTATAACCTCTAATAATCCCCACCCCTCATTTTTTGACTAACATTACAGAGTTAAGGCCATTTTCGATTTACAATTTCAAAATTTTTCAGAAGTTGAAAATTAATCCCCCATGGGGAATTGGTAGATGTTATACGGTATGGAACTTCAAAAGTGTCCATATTACTCGACTCAACCTGTTGTTTCTTTTCTCCTTTTAGCAAAAAATAAACAAAAAAAATGTGAATGCTAAAAACTCGATTGTGACACTTTTTTACATTTTTGTCCGCTTTATTTACCTAAGAACATTTTAGAAAAGATGTCTGTCAATTTTTATGCTGAGCCCACAAAAGACTGGCGAAAAGACTGGAAGGGCAATCTACCCAATTGTCTGGATTCATATGAGCCTTGTTTTATACTGTTTCGCTTCGACTCCAGCCATGATTGGATTTTGATCAGGTGAGTCAAAGATGTTTAATTTTCTCGATTTGGCAATCGTAAGTTGTATTATTTAGTTTTGCTGATGACAAAGCCTCAGTACGTGACAAAATGCTATTAGCAGCTACTAAAGCCAGCTTTAAGTCTGACTTTGGACAAAGCTTTATCCGAGCCGAGTACCAGGTGGCCAACCGCAATGATTTGACACTGGACATATTTGAGAGTCGCTACCTAAATGCCAATACTACATCCAACACTACGACCACCACCTTCTCTGTTTCAGGATATGATGAGTCGCAGCCAATGTCACAAATTGAACGAGAGTTGAGTGCTGCAGCCAAAGAAAGGGCATCTATTCCGGTGAGTTAAAGAGGCATGCCCACGCTAATAAGAGGTGGTGCCCGGGATTTAAAAAAATTTCGTAATAATTGATCTTCTGTTCGGATTTATTTTATTAACTTGGTTTCTAACAAAACAAAGCCTAGAATTTAATTTTAAGTTTAGCTATGTTTTAAACTCAATAAAAACATTCGTACGTAAATCCAACGATTACAAAAAAATTTAATTGGTGGGGACCACCAGACCACCGTGAGCATGGTCCTTAAAGCAAACAAATTTCCTTGTTTTTTACTTTGAAGAAAAAAGCTAAGTCCATCAACAGCGTAACTTTAAGCATGGCATATGATCCTCTTATTGCTCGTTGATGAACCCGGAGTTAAGTTAAAGTAAAGCGTGTTCACTGTGCAAAATACTCCAAACCGACGCCCACTCCAGGCTCTAGAACGAGCTATAAGTAGTTCTAAAGTGATTCTTAGAAATTACAAATGAAAAAGTAAAATGGTAGACGCCGTAACAATCGAAGGCTCAAGAGGTCTTCAAAAAGTGAGTCGAAACACAATTCCAAAAACAGGGTTTTGAACTACGGGTCCGATTATAGAGGGTGCTCTTATATTATAATAAATTTATTAGGGTTGGCAAAAGGGTGGGGGGATGGTTCCTCGTCTTATTTCCCGGTTAAGAAAAACAGGGGAATTGTGAACAGTGTAATTAAGAAGAAAAAGCTTGGCCTTACAGGGGATTCGATTTGAAATTTTCATAGCGAAATTCATTCAAACTTTGTTCGCCTCAATCAATTTATGCCAAACTGACATTTTAGGCTATGATGCTGCGCCAAATGTAGCGTTTGTTATTCGTCCATAAAATTGGACGTTTTTAATCAGGATTGATGTTTCCTTTTTCCCCGTTTTTCGTGGAACGGGATCCCCGTTTATGGTGAATTCTCATATTTACTATTCCCCGGCGAATTTGACAAACCTAATAAATACGGTACTTTTTGAAGCTAGTTTTGGCTGAATTCCAAATGTGAGGGGAGTCATCACAAAGTGGAAGCTTGAGACCAAACTAATCCTTATGTGCATCTCAAAAGCACACTTTAAAAAAGGCACTTGATAAATGATTTGCTCTACTTTAAGTTCGCCATGCAATCGTCCCAAACCATGAGAGGTATTCAATTTCCAATTGACCAAGACGCCTGTCAGTTGCTCAAATCATTTGCTAAGGGAGAAATTGATTTTGTGCAAAGTAGAATTCTAATTGTTATTTTTTCCTCAAACTATCCAATTGTGTGGTTTAGTGTCGGTGGACACACTCAATGAAGCCATCAAACTCGACTCTAGCAAAACAAAACTGAGTGTGGAAGGGTTAAGTGCTGAGATATCAAAGCAAAAACCTCGTTACTCCCTGTTCCGGTTTGCCGAAGCCGAGGACAAACCAGTTTGTATGTCACAATTACAATAAACTGTTACTGAATAACAATTTTTAAGTTTTCATCTACTCAGTGCCCCCCTCCCAGTCATGCACAATCAAAGAACTAATGCTCTTTTCCAGGTATGCTGATGGTCAATTTGAGAAATGTATACGAAATAACCCGGTTTTATGAATTTAGTTGCAAAGCACCCTTTCTCAGCGAAATTCAAAATGAGTGCGGCGTAAAAATTACTAAAAAGGTTGGTTTAACAAAATGCTAAATAAGTAATAAATTTGGATGCCAAAAAAAGTCACACGGTAGGGGATAACCCGTGATGGATACTCAGATTACCTCATTCGATGGTTTTTACTAGGTTTTAATCACGAGAAATGGCATAAAAAGTCCGGGAATGCATTTAATGATCACCGATCTTGCTTCATTTATGTCTAAGGCAAGTGAGTGAACGCATCTCTAATTTTTTGGTGTTAGATGGCCCTGGGACACTTCAATTTACTACAATTGACACGGGCAAATTCGAGTGGTCTTAAAAATAGGGGTCACTCTATTTAGGTCATGTAGTTCTAAATGCAAAGTTATTTGGCTCTCGTCTTATTCTTTTACCACCGCCCTTATTATTACTACCCCTGCACTAGCCGTTACTCCACATGAATAACAAAATTAAGATTTTATTTGAAAGTTTTTCTCATTTTACGGGGTGTAACAAATTTTCCAAACACCTTGTGACCAAACACTTTACAAGTTAACCGTGATAAATTTTTCGCTAAGCCGTTTTTTCAAAATCTATTATGACGGATCGACTCAGCTCACCAATTTTTTTATGTAATCTAACTTTACTTGGTCCCCCTGTGGTTTTGGTCCTGATCAGTGGATGTCTTCTGGATGGGCAAGGCCCAAACCACAGGGGGACCAAACGAAAATTGTGGTTTTCACATTATGTACCAAAAAGATTGTTATAGCGAGCTGAGTCGTTCTGTCAAAACATTTTTTGAAAAAAACGGCCTAGGAAAAAAGTTATCACGGTTTAAAATTGTTAGAAAAATTTGTTACACTCTGTATTTATTTTTTTAACAGATCGAAGTTGACAGCCGAGATAAGCTAGACGAGGAAACACTTCTCAACTACATCCGACCAGAAGCACTGGCTACTGCTCAAGAACAGTTCATTCGGCCCACCCGACCAGGCAATGGTCCAAGGAGAATTACTAAAGTAGCACAGTAGAATATTGCCTTCTAGATTTATGCTTTATTTTTTGGTAAACGCTTAACTATAATTCTGTGCATTTTGTTTTGTAGACTGGCTTTAGTATTATAAAAACAGTATAAAGTCACAAACTTATCTTAATTTTATCGTATAGGCTTTATAAAATTCACCAGTTCGTGTGAAGGAAGTGTAAAAAGGGGCATACCAGCGCGTTACACCGCAAATTAAAGGAGCATGCTTTCCTAGTGCAACGGCAATTGTTGATTTTTGAATTCCCGGGACATAAAAAAAATAAAACAATTATCACAAAATTTGCGCAAAATATTTTTTCAAACGCAACGAATTATTTTCGCAATCATTTTTGCCTGCGCAATTTAATTTTCGGTCGTGTTCGTCGAACTGCTCTTACTTTGTGGTCGCCCATTCGGTTTTTGCGTACAGCTAGTTCAATTATAGTGAATATATCTATATTTACGTCTTTTTTGTTACAGAAGAAGAAGCCAAGTTGTCGCCTCCAAACTCATTAGATAAGTTTTCATGGATTCTTGACATCGGCTTTCGCCTTTTCAGCCTCTATTCAGATAACTACGAACACGACGTCCTGCATTAGATATGTTTTATTTCCTTTATCTGCCGTCTTCTGCTTTTTTGTGTATTTTAGGAATCTGCGGTCGCTTTCAGAAGAACAAGCTATGAATCGAATGAATCTCATATGCGGAAAAAATCTACAAGACTTGTATGTGTACGAAGGTATGTTCTTCTGTTTTTACAACAGTCAAACTTCTGTGTAACCGAGTCATGGAGTATGTTATACAGAATGTATGTTGTGGAGGGGATATATATTACGGAACAAACCCATCGTGGGACAGGCCAGAGGCGTATGTTTTAGAGGAGTTATGTTGTGAAGAGGGTATGTTACATAGAAGTTTGACTGTATGCGAAATATTAGTAATGCTTACTGGTTTTCAGCCTCTGCTTAGATAGCTCAGAGGATGGTACAGTCAGCACTCGAAGTCCTTCATCAGATAAGTTTATCGTATATCTTTGGCCGCCTCTTGCTTTCTTCTCTTATCTGTTTCAGGTGCCTTCAAATAGATGATCAAGAAGGAAATAAAATAAGTCTTTTTGAGTTTATGTTTTCTGCTTCTAGCTTTTTTGCTCTGTTCGTACGTGTAAATTGTTGTGAAATAAAAGTCTTATTATTTATAGTTGTTGTGGATGTTGTAAAGTCAGCCCTCGTTTACTGGCACCCCTGGAGACCTCCCTTAGGCTGCCTGTTTGTCGAGGGGCCAGTTTATCGTGCCTGGCTTTTGTTCAATTCTTTTCTGGCTAGCCATATCAGGCTCGTTTAGAGTTCCGATTTATCGAGGGTGTCATTTTGTCGAGGGTTGACTGTTACCTTCTTTTGCAATTTTATTTCTGCCTGTATAGCTCATAAAAATTTTCGCACTATTGTTTCACAAGAGAAATATTGATGTTATTGATTGTAAACGCTGAAATATGAAATGTCCTCTTTCTCGTAAGAAAATAGGTTCTGATCGTAGTCTAAGGTTTTCCTATAAGTGATTGGAAGTCAGCTGCATACTGGACATATGTATAGTTCAAGTCTATTATTGGGGGCTAAAGAGCCAGAGTATTTTACCATTCAGTCGATGACAACGATTTCACAAAAGACGACTAGAGTTAATGGGAAAAAAGTCAGCAAAGCTTAGAATGATGTATGCAGATGATTTTCAATGTGATCACACAGCTGATCTTACATACTGTACCATCTGCTGTACTTAGTATACGAATAAAACATGCACCCAGTATTTCTTTGACGCCTGGCACAGGCTGTGAGGTGTTGGTGTTCACTTTAAGCCTGTGATCTCGTTGCCTGATCTAGTGGAAGTGAAGACCGGCGGGAGGAAAATATCCTTTGGAACCAGGCCCAGGTACGGCTTGTAGAAAGTTCAGAGCATCCAGTCCATCAGCCTCAGATATATCTAGGAAAAAGCAACTGCAAAAACAGTCTTCAAGATTTTATAAATTACCATTACTGCACAAGCTGTCCAAGATTGCGTACCATAAACGACAACCCATACCTGAGAAGAGATAGCTCTAAAAACAGGCAGCCAGGCGAAACAGAGTCACTTAGAAATTTACCTGGTCTGGAATGCCAGTAGTCGATTAAACTGAAGACTGCTTCGCTTTTCAAGATCATATCCGCCACGCAGCAAACTGACTTGCCTGAAGTTTTGAAAACTTAAGGATGAATACTGGATCTGTATTGGGAAAAAAAATCATACCTGTAGTTGAAAATTTCAGAGCTAGTCCAGAATGTAAAAAAATAACCTGCTTGATCCTTCCGTTTCAATGTCAAGAATCAAACGTTAACCTAAAAAACGCAAAAAGCACACAAAGAGAAAGACGGCAAAAAAATCGATGAAAACTTATCTAATGAGACTGGAGGCGACAACTTGGCTTCTTCTTCTGTAACAAAAAAGACGTAAATATAGATATATTCACTATAATTGAACTAGCTGTACGCAAAAACCGAATGGGCGACCACAAAAAAAGAGCAGTTCGACGAACACGACCGAAAATTAAATTGCGCAGGCAAAAATGATTGCGAAAAATAATTCGTTGCGTTTGAAAAAATATTTTGCGCAAATTTTGTGATAATTGTTTTATTTTTTTATGTCCCCGGAATTCAAAAATCAACAATTGCCGTTGCACTAGGAAAGCATGCTCCTTTAAGGCGGGGACCACCAATTTCTCGAAAATCGTCCGTGTTTTCACTCGTTTTTTGTCAAATCTGATATTTATCACCTAATTCTACTTTTTAAAAGTGGGCAGAAAACTTTTGTCGGATCGGGTAGAACGCTTGTAGAAGACAGGCATGAGAGAAAGAAATTGCTGGTCCCCGCCTTAATTTCAGTGTAACGCGCTGGTATTCCCCTCTAAGCTCATTTTCGTGCTTTTTAACTCTCCGTCATGTTTTCTGTAACGTTACACAGGGTGTCAAACACGTCGAAAGGCAAAATCGGCGCTTTTCCTGTCGAGACAAAAAATTCGAAAACAATTAAATTTTTGCTTTATTCTCTATATTTTCATCACTTTGTATTCTTGCTTGTAACCCATGCTTATGTGTGTCGCATATAAGAAATTTTTACATCACTGGTTTGGCCAGGACTTGCTCTATCGATTGAAAAAAACCTGACTGAATTGCGTTAGAAATTTAAAAAGTTTTTGTGTCGAACTCTAGGCGGACACGAACTTTTTAAGGTGTCGTTAAAAAAAAGGGCAAAACTTTTTTTTGACCCAGATTCACTTGTTTTTGACCCAGATTCACTTTTTTCTGTCCCAGATTTGACTTGTCCCAGATTCACTTTTTTTGACCCAGATTCACTTTTTTTTGTCCCAGATTTCCTCATTTCTGTACCAGATTTAGCTTAAACCACAGGGGGACCAAGCACTTACAAAATTGGTCAAAAAAAATTTCTCTCATAACAGCCTGAAAGTTTTCTATAACGTTTCTATCATGTTTTGAGCATTTTCGCCAAAAATTATTTTTTCCGCAAAAATTTTTGCCTTGGGGGACCAAGGTAGCCCAAAGTTTTCAGGAGCCTGAAATGTGACCTTGGTGCCCAAGGCAAAAATTTTTGCGGAAAAAATAATTTTTGGCGAAAATGCTCAAAACATGATAGAAACGTTATAGAAAAACTTTCAGGCTGTTATGAGAGAAAATTTTTTTGACCAATTTTGTAAGTGCTTGGTCCCCCTGTGGTTTAAGCTAAATCTGGAACAGAAATGAGGAAATCTGGGACAAAAAAAAGTGAATCTGGGTCAAAAAAAAGTATTGCCCTTGAAAAAAACACCAGACAGACAGGGTCACATTCAAAATGGTTAATGACAGAACGCCAACGTCGATTTGTCTTTAGGCGTTTTTGACACCCGTGGTTAGTTGGTCACTTTGGGAAAAACATAATCATATAAAAACTGGAACGGCGAGAATTTCGCGGGAGACAATTCCGCGGAATTTTAATTTTTGACGTCCCTGCCAGGCAAAAACCAAATCCTGACACCGGGTTCGTGCTCAGCATGGTCAAATTCCTTTCAGGGCGAAAAACTAATTAGCTTGAATTTGACTTCGAGTTTAAGATGTAAAAGCGCTTGGGTATGCAATCGACCATGCTGAACACGAGTTTGGTGTAGGAATTCGGATTTTGCCTAGTAGAGACGTCGAAAATGGAAATTCCAATTGTGCCCCGCGAATTTTGCTGTGCCCCAAACTTCTTTAGATCTAATATTAAAACATACACGATAACCGCGATGTGATGGAGAGTTTTTTTTTGTTTTGCTATTTCTATTGTCATTAATATTGAGTATCTAAAAAAACCAAATATTATGCTTTTGTTTTGCTTGAATGTGCACACAATGAGTCATAATAAAAAAATTGTTCCTTTTTTCAACCACAAAAAAAATAGTCTCTATATAGTATTTGGCATGGTGGGTGGGTCTCCACCAGTGTTGTAAATCACGGCACCGACTAAACTTTAGGCACCTGTTTCTAGCAGTTTTAATATTACTTAGCCCGGTGCCGCGGATCATTGGGTAGCTCAGACATCGGCTCCGGGCTAGGAATTAAAAACTAGTCATTCAATCCTTTTAACATAGCGCATCCGGCCACGGACAAAACATCGCCGCGGCCAAAACATCGCCAATCAGGTTCTAAGGCTCTGATTTAAATAATGAAGGGCTCACAGTCTTCTGTAACATAAATTTTCGGGTAAATCACTGTAAGTCTTTAATTTTAAACCAGTCTTTAGTTTTGAATCAGTCTTTAATTTTATCTTGAACCACCTATCTAAAATCGATAATAGTGGATACCCATCCTGAATGGGTATCCACCTCAAGAATTGGAATCTTTAGGTAAATTTCCCGAACAACCACGAACAACTTTGGCCAGATAGTGCAATCCGAAAAACATTTTCTGGTGAGGGCGTACTTTAATGAGCTTCTAACAAGTTGTTAGAGTGCTAATTATTAGTCATAGCGCTCCCTAGATGGTATATATTATTAGGAAAATGTTTATTATTATTTCGAAGGAACAAATAAATCATGCTATTTTACCCAAAAGTGTGTGCTGAAAACGGCTTGTTGAGAACAAAATGATGCTTTGACTAACCAGAACCTCAATACCCTGGGTAGGTACCCACTCCAAAGTAGTCGTTATTTAATAGAGATATCACAATTTGTTTGCCTATCCAAATAATTCCGCAAAATTTGAGATCGACCACCTTGGAGTGGGTATTTACCCAGTATTACGTCTCTAATTAGTCAAAAAATTATTTTAAGCTTGACAAACCGTGTTCAGGACACGTTTCTGAATAGGGAACAATGGTTTTGAATTACTTTTAGCTAAATCCGAAATTTCGGTTGTGTAGGTGAATATCCATTTGGGCAGGTACCATGCGGTTGGGGTTCCCCTACCCACTCTTAGGGTTCTCCTACCTACTCCCGTTTAGGGCAGGTACTAGGTTTCTCTTTTACCCACACCAAGGCTTAATGGTCTTATAAAAAAATAATTTGTGCCTGTTATTCAAGAAAAAATAATGTCTGTAACCTGTAACCTCGAAAATTTGGAGGGGAATTCATCGCCGCTTGACCAAATAACCAAATAGCCTGAGGACCTCATGACTGGGAACCATAGTGGGGCACCCGTACGCCGGGCCGGTCCCGTCCTGGACGGCGTCAGAAAACTGGACGGCTGGATTCAGATGAAAAATATTTTTTGCTGCCAGGAATTTTGCACTATTAGCGATTACTGCAAGTATCTCATATTTCATGCAACAATGCCTGAATATATTTCCAAATTAAAAAAAATGACTGCGAAATCTTCAAGAAGAAGCAATATAACGACGTCATAACTTCTGAAAATCACGACAACAGTTATTAGAATTTTTTTCTACAGCGAAGAAAATTTAAGCATTTAAGCACTGAGAGTTTTATTAGAACATAACACAACTTAGTGCCAATAGGCCACCTTTAAAGGGCATGCTCGCGCTCGATGCAATAATTCTTGCATTTCAAATGCGCGGGCACCAGGCACGCCAGAAATTTGAATTTCAAAATCGTTTTTGAAATCATTTTGCGATTACAGGAACAGGGCAGAAAAGAAAAAGAACGGCTAGAGAGACTCATTTCATTCCTCTTCTTGTTCATCCATTTGAAATCACCTAAATAACACACAAGAGAAGAAAAGCAATTGACCGCCAAAAATATGAGTGAAACTTATCTAATAAGAGCCCTCGAGCACTCAGTCTTCCAAGTAGAGGCTGAAATAAGTAAGAATTGTCGGATGTCCGCATGGTACCAGTAAAAAGAGATACCGAGCCAGATGTAAGTCTCATTAAAGTCTTCAGCATTTTCGTTCGGCGGCACCTAAAATACACAAGAGAAAAAAAAGCAAAACACGGCAGAAAATATGGCGAAAACTTATCTAATGCTAGACGGCGTATCCTCAGTTATCCGAGTAGAGTCTGAAAATGCGTAAGAATCAATCGTTGTCAAGATAGTAACCATAGGAAGACACGAAGACTCTTAGACTCTAGCAATTACAGTCAATAGGACATTCATATGAGAAAAAAGACAAGCGAAAAAATGGGCACACTAGAACAAAACATTCAAAATGATTTCAAAAACGATTTGAAATTCAAATCTCTGGCGCGCCTGGTACCCGCGCATTTGAAATGCAAGAATTATTGCATCGGGCACGAGCATGCCCCTTTAAGCAAATAAAGAGTGATGATTCTGGTGAGGGGTCGAATCTGCAAAATAAAAAAACACGATCTGCACTATTTCATCGGAACACTCACGTTTTTTACACTAATACCGCTGCACCACACAACAATATGATTGAAGAAATATTCATATGCAGAATTCATAAACAGTTAAATTTTAAGAAAGAATACCGTATATTCTCTAATAAAAGACCACTCTCTAGTTAACGACCACTCTCTGATAAACGACCACTTTGAGGACCTGTATTTCAGCTATACTTGCACGGTCGCGGGCGCTCCGCCGGGTAATATTGGCGATTTCGGATCCCCGCGGTCGGCGCTCCGCCGGCGGAGGCGGAGAAATTATTAAAATGCCGGTGGCGATGGAGGCGCTCATTTTCGAAAACGCCCTGCAGAGGTGGGGTCATTTTTTGGGGAACGTGCAAGTATGATCTCAGCCTAGAGTAAATATTTTGCAAATCTGTCTTGCGTTTTCTTAACTCCCACGAGCTCTAGCGATTCCACTTTTTAGATTTTAGGAAGCACTTGAACCTTTTGTCGTGATTCAGCCGACTGGATGCTCGGCCTGTCAAAGCGATGAGAAAATAAGGTATATTCAGTTTTGGATATGTGGTGAATAATTATCCTCATTATTGAGCGTTGAATCATTTGGAGACAGTAACGATTGACGCTGAAGAGATTTGAATGTTGTATTTACTCGAGCTATTTTTGATAGAAGAGCGGCCCGACAAAGCACTGAAACTGGCAAAGAAGTCCACAACAATCTTCTTTAGTACTGCAACGGAACCGGAGCTGTGGAATGGCGAAATCAAATGGTCTAATCCATACTTGCACGAGCACTGGCGCACCGCCGGGTGAAATTAACCAAGTTGGAACGCTAGCGCCGGCGACATCGGCGAAAAAAACAAAGGCCAAAATTTTGTGAGGCGCCGGCACTTCGAAAAATGGAAAAATTACAGTCGACTCTCGATTTAACATACACCCAAAAAGTTTGTTCCTGCTTTTTTTTAACTCACTTTTCGAGATTTTTTACTTATTCTGTTTTGACAGTCTGGTCCCAAATATCGCAAGGATTCCGATTTTGCCGATCGTTTTTCAGAATCATAAAATATTCACATCTAAAAAAGCAAAATCTCGATTAAACATACGCCTAAATCCAAAACAGGTGAATGTTAAATCGGGGCTTCTCTTTTTTAGATGTAAATATTTTATGATTCTGAAAAACGATCGGTGAAATCGGAATCCTTGCGATATTTGGACCAGACTGTCAAAACAGAATAAGTAAAAAATCTCGAAAAGTAAGTTAAGAAAGTGTCGGACCCTAGTGGGAACGAACTTTTTGGGTGTATGTTAAATCGAGAGTCGACTGTATATAGTTTTAGAAGTTAACAGAAGGCACGAGACTATTTCAGTACCATCCAAATGCTATCAGTTGTGAAAAAAAACATTGTTTAATGTGAATTATATCATGTTTAAAAGCAAAATTCAAATTTTACTCTTATTATTATATAAGCCGGCGCGTCGCCGGCAAAAAGGGACATCTGATAATGCCGGCGCTAGCGCCGGCGGCGAAAATTTCTATTGACCCGGCGCTGCAGCCGGCGGTGTAAATGAAAAAGCGCCGGCGCTGGCGCTTTTTTAATTTTGGCGAGCGTGCTAGTATGGTCTAATCTCTCCTCAGTGTCGTTATATTCTTATTGCGTTGATCTTCGTTGGAAATCTTCCTATATAATATTAGAGATGTTTTGTCTGTCTGTCTGTGTACAATTGATGTTTTGGTTTTTTGAGTGTTTTTGTTTGGGTTTTTGATTCAATTTTTTTCAAAAGTGAAGCTTGGAATTTCAGGAGTGGATTTTGTTTTGATATTTTTTGTTTCAATTTTCGGGGTAAGTGAGCAAATTATCGTTTCTTTCGCTCGAGAGTCATAATCTCGGGGGTATTAGTGGAATTTTTGTGCCACTCTTAAAAAACGTAGCGCAGAATCTCGCCTTTCTTTTAGAAAAATCGGTTCAAAATGAGGACCGGAATCCGGGGATCTTGACGCTTTTCGAGAGGAGGTCATTCGGTGGGAATTCGAAATTTGGGGCTGTATAATAGTAGAACATTTATTACTGGCAAAGTGTACTATTCGCAAAATGTGGATTTGAAAAAAAATTTTCAAATAGCGAAGAATTGGCGAAATGCTAACTCGATTTTTTGACAAACTCGCACAATCGTGATTCGAATTATGAAGAACTCACAAAAAATTATATTTTGCATATAATTATCTTCGTGATGAATGGTTTTGTATACTAGTTGACTCGCAAAGCTTATTTTTCGAGTGAGCGTCACTCGAATATCATTTTTATCACAAGCGTTTTATTAGTTTTACATAAAGTGAGCGAAACAGAGAGCATTAATGTTTTAAGGGTGTAAAAACTGGAGTGGTGCGTGTTTAATATACCAATTGTCTGTATTGTAGCCATCGATAAATTTTTGATCGCTTTTGATCGTCCACTTGGTTATAAAAATATAGCTACCATTACCCTAAAACCTCTATTAAACGGCATGCCCGGAGTATTTTTCAACCAGTAAAAATAAAAAATCTAGCGTTAAGTTGTGACATCCAAACAATACCGAATAATTGAAATTTCACCCGACAATTTTATTCCTAATATCAAAACTGACAATTCTGTAACGAGACAACTACAACATGTTCATCAAAAATTCCTATTTTAATTTATCCTTTGTGGTTGTAATTCCGGCTTATCGTTATACACCACTTCCAGGAGGCACAGGAGCATTTCTTTGAATGATGAGCATTGAACCAACCTCTTGACGATTTCAAGATTTTGATTAATTCCGGGCAAAAATTATGGCCACAGGCTGTTGCTGAGCGATACCACATATATATACAAAATATATTAATTTATAACTGGGAAAACT